>JAESIW010000180.1:2164038-2622323 GCA_016802295.1 Brachionus rotundiformis
TAAAGGAGTATAAATAGTTGTTTTCCTTGAATTGTTAGCAGCATTTTTCGATTTTTCATCCATAATAAAGCTTGATAGTCTTTTGATTTTTTGTATTATACCTAACTACTATTTTAAAATTAGTATAAAAAATTGTTTAATTAAAATTGGCGAAAAAACTGAAAGCTTTTTTTCTGCTAAAACATATACAAAAGTCTATTTTAAGAAACAAACTTGTTCTTAATTGTTTCTTTTTCCTTAGCTAAAAATAAAAATTAACTAAAAAAATCAGTTTAACTTTGAATTATGAACAAGTATTTATTTTTTAGAGAATACTTTTCCATATCTCAAATTAATATTACCTGAACTTTTTGAAGAAGTCGAAAATAATTCGCTAGTATATATTTGAATTATGAGAAAAAATATTTAAAAACATTTTGATTCTTCAAAAAAAGAACATTTAAATATTAAAAAATAAAATTTTTGAAAAAATTTATTTAAAAAATAATCTCTATTAATCAGTTCCAATATAATTGGTTCTCGATAAATTAAAACTTTCAAATGTATTATTTAAATCAGTATTTTTAGGCAGATTAACACTTTTGTAAGACCAATCAAGCGAAGTGTACAACTTCATTTCCTCTTTTGGCATGAACGTTCGTTGAATGGACGATGGGCGCTGAAAATTGGCAGAATTTTTAGAATCATTAGTTGAATTTGGACTTAAATCAAAAATTTTACTTAATTCACAAATAAACAAAAATCATACTTTTTTGGACAATAAACAAGATAACTTTTTCGTATGTATTTTGGTTGATTTGCGAATAAATCATTATACGAAATACCAAAGCAAGTTTTGGCTCTTTGTAAATAATTCTCAGTTATTGAATTTACTTTTTCTTCAGGACAAGAACCTTTTTGGAATAGATTTTATTATTAAAATATTATCTAATATTTAAAAGTTACTTCTGAACAGTAATTCATCACATTCTGATTTTATTGACTTACGTAAAGTACAGGTTCTTATCAAAAATTAGATTACACATCAAATAAACTAATTTAAGGTTATGTCTACCTTTTTCTTTTCAAATGGGGAGCAAGCCGTATTTGGTCAGCGGTTAAAAACAAACCAAATTTATCCGCACATTTAAAATATACTCTGCCTAACAACCGTCCATCGCAATAACCAACTAGAAAATTAAATAAAAGCTAATTTTTATACTTCTAATTGAATTATTAGATACCTGGCTCATCAGATTCTATTCCGATGAAAACTCCTGTTTTGCCATTAATACCACCTTTGTATCTAACTGTTCCGCAGTAAATTTTTTCATCTCTAATAAATTCAACTTTAAGCCCTATGGTAATCGAATCGTAATTAACCATTTTATGTCTTTATCGCTCGAAAAATACTTATATTACATACACCTAGTTTTTGCTCAGTTAATTTTAGTTGTTAAGGTAACATAATCATTATTGAAAGCAATATTAAACTCACGTAAATTCGAATACTTTGTCTAAATTCATATTGAATAAATTATTAAAGATTTAATTAAATTTAATTTAAATGATTTTTATTAAATTTTATTGGTAATAATATTGAATTAAGTTCAATTTTAAAATTTATAAATTAATGATGACACAATTTTTTAAAGAAAACGAAATATTAATAAAAATTTTTTATTATTTTCTTTTATTTTATATGAAAATTAATTATTATTTTTCTTTAAAGAAGTTCTAAAGTTTGTATTGTTTAGAAAAAAATGTAATTTAAATCAATCATTAAATTCAAGAAATTTTTTTCGTCAAAAGAATTAAAAATTTAAAATAGACTTGGACTTTGAGATTCAAGTACTTTTTTAATTAACTTATGAAATTCGATACTTGCAAAAGAATATATTTTTAAAAAAATGTTTTTAATAAAATGAAATTGATAAAACATTTAGATAAAACTTTTTTTATTTTCAATCAATTAGACAAGCTTTAAAGAAAGACAATTTTTTTTTATTATTTATTTTAGAAATCATTCTCGATTTTAATAAATTTTGACACAAAAATAAAAAAAAAACATTTAAAAATAAAAAAAACTAAAAAAATTAATATTTTTAATCTTAAATTTAAATTCATTCTTTTAATCACCATAAGTACAAAAAAATAAAAAAAAAAAAATACAAAAATGAGATTCATTTACTTAAAAAAAAAATACTAATCTTTTTGCTAAGCCTTTTAAAATAAAAAAAATTAAAAATTATATTTTCTTGCTGTTTTTTTTTCCGCAGAGAACATCAATTTTATTCAAATAAGATACACAACTTATCGATTTCTCTTTGGACTAGATAATATTCACAAGTATTTAGAAAATGTAAGTTATTCTATCTTGCATGATCTTGGTTACAAAAAAATACTAAAAAATCTAAATTTTTTTCTTTTATAAATAAATTTCATGCTCTCAAATTTTGACATAAAAAAAATTACAAAAAATAAGAAATAAATAAATAAGAATTTAATTATTTAACATTCTCTAGGATCTAAAATGTAGATTTTCCTCGGTCGCTCAGTCAGTACAAAAATGTAGTCAAGCTGATTTGTTACCACACTGATCGGTCTTCCATTGATTGAGTAGCGATTAGTTAGTTCTACTTTTTCTCCATTGTTGAACAAAAATTGTTTGATTTCATTGCTACAACTATCAGCAGTGAAAATATTGGACGTTGTTCTTGACTGGGCAGCGACATGAACGTCCTCTAGGCATTCCATATTGGCGTAAAAATGGCACACATTTACTCGATTTCTTTCGCTAAAGAGACTGTACTTTTTGTGGCTTGTGAACGGATTGGACAAAGACGGATTAAAAAGAGCAAGTCCGTCCGATCCGTCCATAAATACGCGGACATTATGGTTCAATGACAATCTTCGATGGTTGGACACAATTACTCCATCTAGATAGATAATTCTAACTAGTCTTAGATAGTTGTCATATATTCTAACTTGGTTTTTAGGATTTTCGCTCACATAGATGTGGTCATCGTAGCAAGCAATTGTAGACGGACGAAAATCAAAATCCCTATTAGCGGCAACTTCTCTAAATAGTGTCTGTGATTTGTTTCTTCGACTTGAATAGCTGCTTATAAATGAATGATTCAGCTCGTATTTGGCTATTTTGTTTTGATCCGGAAAAACTATGAATATATGCTTGTTTCTGTCCGCACATCCATCCGCAGGTAGTTCATTGCGGAAATATTTTGTTCGCAAATGGTTCAATGTTTTGTGATAGAGATTGAAATTGAATAGCTTTAGTGAGCTATCTGACTTGCTTATTAAACCAATGGTAAATGGATCTACCAAAAACAAGCGATCAGCAGTTAAACCATAATTATTGTGGAAGCTGAAACTTCCGACAGTGCAGGATTTTTTGTCATCACTTAGCAATGATCTTGAAAATCTGTTCAAATCTTCTTTTTCATCTGTTTTGACTGAATAAGGGCACATTTTGACCGCGCTATCAAAATGTACTTTATTTTTTTGCCTCAATTCTGCCACTCTACGCTCAGCAAACTCAAAAAAAGACTCATGGGTATTGCCAAATACTGTGTTATCGACCACTGCTCCCGCCATTTGATTTTCATTGTTTGGCAGCTTGTATTCGCTCAAACTTGGACTATGCTTGTTCAAAAAATCGAAAAAAGATGAACAACTACCGTATTTATTCAATACAATTAGTGTTAATAAAACTATATTGAAATTCATAGTTTTAAATTTTTTAAATAAAACAAAAATACCAAAAAATGGCGAGAATTCTAAACAAGAATAAGATAATTTAGTTCATTTGGCAAAAAGGCGGACGCACGGACATCCTAAATTAAATATTTTCTTTTTAGGTCAATTTAAAAAAAAATGTAGAGCCAAATTAGTTGACAATACGCCAAAAGTATATAGATAATTGTGAAAATAATTTTTACTTTTTTAACAGTTTTGAAATTGAAATTATTTGATTAATGATTTGACCGAAATATGCTGCATATTAAAAAAATAATAAATTTTATGGATCTTATAAGATTAGAAAATGGTAATTTTAATTGCTATTACACAAAATAAAATAAAATATAATAGTGAGCATTCATTATTTTTTTTTAAATAAAAAATAAATAAAATATCGGTATATTTAAAAGATTTAAAATTTTTAATTAAAATTAAAAATAAATAAAAAATACAGTCAAATAAAAAAGTGTGAAGATCAAGCTTGGTTCCGGATTATTATTTAACTAAGAAAAATATCATATCACTTTCCATTATCAAAATTTAAAATAACTCGGAAATTTGATATTACATCTCTTTTTTTCTAAAAATAACAAACTTTAGATAATTTGATGATTTTTGAGTTAATTTACTTTAACCTAAATTAAAGCTATTTTAATTAAATTAAAACCATAATTTTAGCTAAAAAAATTGTTGATATAAATTCTTCAATAAACTAGTATTTTTAGATATAAAAGATGATGTTTATTCTGTCAACCTACGAGCCAGTTTCCGATTTAAGGATTCTTAATCTTTTTTAAGGTTTTATAATATTTAGAAATGCTCCTGAGACTGAGGTTGTCTCAGAGAAATAATTGATTAACTTGGGCGAAATCAAAATATTTAAAATATTATGTTTACTTATTACTTTGATAAAATTAAAATTAGGTCCAATTCTTAAAATTTGTCTTATTTAAATCAAAATTTGCTATCAATTATTAATATTGTATTGTTTGTCAGAAAAATTAAAAAAGATATATTAAAATTTAAAAAAACGCTTAAGAACCATTTTATGCTGAATATCTGCTTGAATTTTTAAAAATGTGATAAAGATATTGAGACCCATTTTTGTTTTATGCTATGCTTCCTTATTTTTCTGATCTAACACTTTTTAAATATTAATTAGTAAAATTTAAAACTTAAGTGGAAAAAAAAATAAAATATTTCAGTTTTATAGACTAGCAAAGCTTTGTCACACAACATAACATATGATGCATGGCTAGCTATTGAAAGAAATCACCCATGATAATAATTTTTTTGCAAAAATCGAAATTGGTAAAAGGACTGAAAGGTATACAATTTAACAAGTGTTGCATAAAATTTTTGTTATTTTTAAAATACGTAATATTTAAGACTTTATAAGTCTAGACTAAAGATCACGCAATTTTTTCCTAGTCGGCTCATTTTGTTCTTTTAAGTTAAAAAAAATAATTTAATTTTATTAAAGACTAATTTTCAAATATTTAGAACTATTAAATCCATATGGTCCTTAATACTAATGATTGCATTCAATTTTTTTAAAAACAAATTCCATAATGCGAAGTTTTTGATCTTACAATAATTAGTTAGTCATAGTTATAATTTAAATTCAAATTCAAAATTTGAAAATTATCTTCAAATTGAAAACGTATACATTACGTCTATAATGAAAGTCTAGACATACTTGGTAAGAAATTTTCTTTCACTCTGCTGAGGATAGCTGAATGCAAAAATAGAATTTGTTTTATTTTTTGCGAGATATTATTTGCCCTATGAAAAGAGTTTAAAAATAGTTTTTTTTAATTAAATTCTTAATTAGATTGTTATTCTTATCTCTAAAGGCCATTAGAGTTAAAATATGATGTGATTGAATTTAAGATGCTAACTTACGGTAAGATTAGTTACCAAATCCCCTTCTTAAATTGAGTGAAATTTTTGTTTGTTTGATCATATTCAAATTTTTTTGTGTCTACAAATTTAAAGTTTTTTCTTTATAATTATTTTTACTAAAAACGCAAAATGATATACAAATAATAAGTTTAAATTTAGAAATTAAAGTGCAATTTAATATATTTAGGGCCGAAAAATATCAGTTTTTTAGACCTAGGAACTTGATTTAAAAAAAAGTATCATTTTCGTAAATATTTTGTACTAAAAATAGGACTTTATTTAGTGATTTAAAATTGTATTATTGTGTATATTTAATTTAATAAAAACGACTTAGTGACATAAACATTAAGCTTTTAATTTGAATATTTGTCAACTCAGTTCCTTTTTGATAGTTGAACGGTGTTTTTAAACCTTGTGTCTTTTTGAATTAGTATCCGATTACCTAATATTATGTAATCAGTTTTGTTCCATTATGATTTTAGAATATAAACCTTTGAATATGATCTTAAATTAAGGCTTTACTCGAATACTTATTTTATTTTCCCTTTTTTGCCTTGTAATAGTTGATAAATTTTCATACATATATTTTCTTTAAAAAAATCTAAAAATTAGCTTTTTTTTCAATAAAATATTCTATTCTTATATTAATAATTAAATTTTTCAAAAGTTAATCAAATTTACAAATATTCTAAATTTCTATGAATACTACTTTTGAGAGAATGATTCAACAATTTTATTAATATTTTGATTAATTTGGTTTTCAAGTGATTTAAGGAACGGTACAATCAATATTGGCATAACAAATGTCAGCTGATTAAGAGGATTTTTGAGCTGTAAACCAATTAAACCAATTTAATTATAAACCTTATATTTGAATTAAGAATATTATTAAATACCTTGAAAACTATTCCATTGTTTTAATCTTGCCATTTAAATATTTTCATTTGAATATTTACAAAATTCTTAATAACTACGAAAAACCATTGATATTAAAGTAATTTCTAGTTCGATTGAAAGACGATTCCATGCTTCTTTAAAGAAAAATTATTTTATTTAATTACATAATCTATTTTTTTTCTAATTTTTTCCCTACTTTTCTCTGGCTATTTGAAATTCGAATAATTTTTTAACAAAATTTATTGAAATATACTGAATATTTTATTAAATTATTCAAACTTAAATACTATTTTTCTAAATTGTTTAAATTTGGTCTTATTGTTAGTAAAAATTTACAGCTTAAAAAAAAATGTTTAAAGAGTGTCTTTAGGGTCTACAGGTTTAGCATTAGGTTTTGTAAGATTTTTTATTAATTCCGGACTTGAAATTAAAACAGCTAATTAAATCTAATTCTCATATAAAATTTCAGAAATTTTCACAATATTCAAAGAATCTCAGTGTTATAAAATTTAGAAAATTGACAATTTTTATTAAAGATACAACCTACTTGAAAGTCATATCTCTTACTTCCTGAAATTTAAAATTACCTTAATTTTCTAATTAGAATACAACATTTTGTCAAACTCTAATGTTTCATTTAAATCAGACGAACTCTTAAAAAAATATTGACAAAAAAAACAAACAAGTCAATGCGACTATGTCTTTCAGCATCAAAAGCAACATCTCTTATTAGAGAACCAGCTACTCAGACGCTTAATTCAATAAACGTAAAAACCTTTATTAGCAAATATTTTTCTTTTGAAAATAAAATTAATAAAAAACTAACAAGTTTTTTTCTTTTATAAAATAAGCATTAGATTTTATTTTCACGTTTTTCTTTAATTGTCTGCTTATTTTCTTCTGAATGTATGCCGTAATTCGGCGTTAAAATTGCATACTTAAAAAATCAATATAAAACTTACTAACCAGTTAATAAAATTTAAATCATTAGTCTTTAGATCTGAAGACTTCTGTTTGATTGAAAATTTTACTAAAAGGTAGTAATAAAAATTACCTTTAAAAGTTTTTTTTTAAATACAATAATTTCTGATTTTACACCTTCAATCCATTAGGTAAAATTATATGTTAAGACGGGATTTTTAATTAAATATCTGATTAGGTGAAAATTCTTGATCAATTAAGACAGGATAAAGTAAAGCAAATCTTCAAAGCTATAATTCTATTTTTTGATAAATTTAAATCAATTGAAAATAATTGATTATTCGACTTGAAAATTTTTAATGTTAAAAACGTCTAATTTTTCTATAAAATTATTAAAAAAGCAAATAATATTTACACTTTCTAAAAAAAGTATTTATTTTTATTGATATTTAAAACGTGATTTTATCATAACTCAGAAAGGAAGGATTCTACTTTAATATTCAAAACGATCTATCAAAAAAAGTCAAAAATATAAAAAAATCATTATAGACTGTAAATTTAATTTAATTCTATTTCTCTAAATTTATAAACTTCTAATTTTTTTAATAATTGAAATAATTATTTATAAGATAAAGTCGAATTTAAATTGAAAAATCATACTAACTACTGATATTATATTTGCTAAATCAAAAAGCTCAATTAACTAAAAAAATATATTTGTCATTTAACGCCTCTTAAAAACGTTTTGTAGTCTAATTATATCATGATGCTTTAAAAGATATCAAGTTGTGATGGATTTAGTATTTTTTGATTGTTAGAATTAAATATTTTAATTGTTTCGTAATAAATTGACAAAAACTCCTCTTTAAAATTAATTTAAAAATTTAGATTTAATAAGAATATATTAAGGAATTTTATTTTTATATTTTTAAATTAATAATTTGATCATTTTCCAAAATATTACATATTTATTTAATTTTTGATTAATAATTAAAGAATTCCAAATTTAAAAATTTACACATTCCATTTCTGTTTAATAGTATTATTTTATTCATGACATCTTTAAAAAAAAATTTTCTTAATCAAAAATTCTTGAATAAATTTGATAAATTAAATAAAGGCAACAATATGACTAATTTGGATCAGATTTCAAAAAGGAAAAAAATATTTTTTTCATTTATTACCTTCCTTATCCGACTTGTCTGATATTTTCATGCTTTAATAGATTTACTTGCGTCACTAAATCTAGTTTCATTTTTCATTTTAAAAAAGGGGTAAATTTTCTGCTAAATTTTTATTTGAGGAAATAAAAAATTAATTAAATTTTCAAAAATCTTTATTCTTTACGACGGCCAAAATATTTTTCACATTTTCATAGACAACATAAGATAAACTCACTGCTGGTACAACTTATATAATAAAAATAGATTATTGATTAAAAAGTAAAAGAGGTATTTTAATTTACCCTTAATTATATTTGGTAGAAGGCCACGATAAAAGCCTCTCAGGCCTTCCTTACGCCAAATGCGTAACAATAATTTGCTCATAGTATCACGGCTTTCCGAATTCATTGGCACCTCTTGTGCCTGCAAACGAGTTCTAATTAAAGATAACGGATAGCTTACCAGTTGGCCACAAATTGTACTTGATGTTCCGCATAAGAGCAAAATTGGTATTGACGGGTTTTCATCTGTTTGATTTTTTTTCATGTAAAATCTTTTTAAAGTCTGAAAGGAAATTATTTTATCTATATTTTTTTTTCAAAAAATAAACTGACCTCATAGACAGCTAAATCGGTACCTGCATAAGGAATAATCCCAAGTATATTTGGAATAAAGCCTTTGTAAAATGCTCTGAAACCCTCATTCTTAACTATTTTACTGGCACAATCATAAATACTATTATATTCACCAGTTTTTCCTAAAACCATACGAGTTTTTAGTAGCTTAGATGAAAAGATTATTTATATTTTTTATTAATCTCCTAAATGTGTTCTTTCATACTTCCATAGGATAAATGGTTGATTGAGCCAAAGCGCCAGCTGTTGAACCTGCACAGAAGCGTTCAAAAACATTGGCCTCACGATTTTTGTCTTTTATCAAGAGTGCTTTTAGCTAAAAATTTTGTTAGAAATAAAAATAAAAAAAAATGAGAACTTTCTTAAACCTCCTCATAAAATGTAAATTTTAAAGCAGCCTCTGGTGCTATTTTAATCACATTCATCCCATTTCCTCTCCACAGGCTTTTGAAGCCACCTTCTTTCAGCATATGCCTAAATCCTCCAATAACTTTTATTTGTTTTCTAGACCCTAAGGCCTATAAATTTTTAATTTAAATAAATAAATATAATATTTAATTAATTTTTATTTATTAATTACTTGCATGACAGTTTTCAAGCGATCAAAAGGAGCTGTGCAAGTGCGAGATACAGCTCCGGCGAAAGCCCCTGCGATCAAATTTCTAAAGATCATATCGGCTCGATTTTCTTCACTCGAAAAATCATCTGGAACAGTATTTCCTTCGCCAATGTCTACAAGCTATCATAAAATAAATACTTAAAAGAATTATTATGATCTAAATTTCTCACTGTAGAATATCTCCAATGAAATAGTAAATCATGTATATTGTCTATTGGTGCCAATGAAAAATACTCTCGCCACTCTTTGGGCTCAATAACCAAGGAACCATTTCTATTCACTCTTTACCAAAGTATTCTTAGAATACTATGTTAAGTTTCGTTTCAATAAATTACTTTTCGACAAGTTTTTTTGCCTCATTTGAACTAATTTCAATTCCAAATTTTTTAAAATATTTTATCAATTCATCATAGCCAATTTTATCTGAATTATCCTAAATAATATATAGAAAAAGAATAAGTGCTTAAAAATAATACGAACTATCACTATTCGTGTCAATTCCCATAAAAACTAACTCAAGTATGTTTTCGTGTTCTATCATATATTGAACAAATTCGTTGAAATTCAAGTCACCTGAAGCATTCTTGTCTCTTCTGGAAATAAATCTCTGAAAATTGAAAATACTTTTATCAAATAAAAAACGAAACACGAAAAAAAATCTTTTCTAGAACCTTAGCTTTGGCAAAATTTGTTTCTTTTTTGGGTTTTGGCTTTGAATTTTCATTTTCATTGGGATGTTTGATTTTATCAAATAAAACAACTAAATCATAGACATCAATTTTTCCATCAGAATTTGTATCCAATTTTTTAAACATTTCATGATAACGTTGCATATCTTTTTCACTCAAATTTATCATTTTATTTTCAATCGTTTTGGAAAGATTGTATCATGCAATAGTATTTGTATAATTGTCTAACTTAGTAATAGTTCTTTATCACAATTTACTACTAATATTTTAAATTAAAATGGTTAAATTCAGAAAGGCTGTATAAATTAAAAATTTTTCGTTAAAAATCATAATATATTCAAAAATCAAAAGGAAACTTTTATTTGAAATTTAATTTTAACATTAATTAAAGATTAGATTGAGTCAAAATTTTTTTAAATATTTTATATTAATTCATTATAATATGTTTTTTATTAAATTTTATGATTTTAATTTTTGATCATACTTGTAAAGAAGAATATTTTAGTTCTGTTATTTGCTAATCAATTATATTATAGCTAATGTTCTTCCTGTAAAATCTATTTAATCGTTTTATTTTAATTATTTTATAATTTTAGTAGAAAAGTTAAATAAATCCAGTCAATTTGCAATTCTAAATGGACTAATCTTGATACTTGATTCCTTTGATTTCAACAGTAAATTATGAGCTCTAATCAAGAATGGATGAATATTCTTAGATATTTCTTCAGTAAAAATTTTTAAAGTATATTATATATTTATAACATTTAATTCTTTTTGCTGTTATTTTGCTCACATGTAAGAGTATTTTCTGTTTGATTTTTATTCATGTTTTCTAGTTTATTTTTTGATAAACTTAACAAGTTTGGTTATAGCGCTATAATCAACAGCTATTTATATTTTGGATTTTTTTATTTCTTTTAGGCTATTATCGGCGTTTTATATCTTTTAAAAGGATTTATTGATGTAAATTTTGGTTCTTTATTTCCATAATATTTAGAGGAATTTAATTAAAATAACTATAATTTAAATAAATAATGAAAAAAAAAACAAAATTAATATTTTGACTAGATTTGAAATATATATATAAACCAGGTCTTTCGGAATTAACCTGGAAATTAAGTTACAACTTCCTTTTAAAAGCTGAATTTTTTCAATTTGTAAAAAGTGAATAAAATTAATTTTAAATTTTAAATTTTTTTTATTTATTTTAAAATTAAATCTTAATTGTTAAGATTACAATAATTTAGTGATATTATTTAATTATCTTATAAAAAAACAAAAAGTTTAGCAGATTTTTTATTGCTATAAAATTTAGTTGGTTTAGAGTTAAAAAAAATTATCAGAAAAATTTCCTAATAAAAAGCATCTGCTTAGTCTAAAATTTACTAATTGTTCAACTTTTTTCCAACAGCTTCTACATGGAACCCGATTGATATTAATTGTTCATGGTCAAGTATTAATCTTCCATCAAATATATGAGCTGGTTTTTGCATTATTTGAAAAATCTCCTTGTAATCATAAGTCTAGAAGAACCAAAAATTTAATAGCCTAATGATTTTTATTTATTTTAAATTATCAATTTACTTTAAAAATATCCCATTCAGTACATACTACTAATGCATGGGAGCCTTTACAAGCTTCAATTACATCTGTTGAATAAAGCTCCACTTTTCTCTTTACCATTTCAATAGGTAAATTTAATTGAGGATTCGACAATTCCAAAATCATCTGTTCATATTCCACTTTTGGGTCCAACACTGTTATTGAAGCTCCTTCATCAAGTAAATATTTGCAAATCTGGATCGAAGCAGATTCTCTTTTAAAATAATAGATAATTTTCGAATATTAATTTTAAACAAAATATAATATTTTAGATGAATTTACCTGGTATCTCCGGTATTTTTTTTGAAAGCAAAACCAAATAGCGTAATTTTTTTATTATTTAAAGTATTAAATAAACATTTGACAATTTTGTCAACAAATCTCTTCTTTTGGTAATCGTTAATAACAAGCACTTGATGCCAATATTCGGCAACTTCTTTTAAATTAAGATTCTCGCAAAGATAAATAAGATTATTGATATCTTTTTGGAAACAACTGCCTCCAAATCCAATACTAGCTTGTAAAAATTTATTTCCTATTCTACTGTCATAACCAATAGCCTTAGAAACATGCTGAATATCAGCCCCACTTGCTTCACATATTGCCGAAATCGAGTTAATACTGGAAATACGCTGAGCCAACATGGCATTTGCGGCCAATTTGCTCAATTCAGATGACCAAGTATTAGTGGTTATAATTAAAGACTTGTCAACCCAATTTTCATAAACACTGCTTAATTGTTCAATTGCCCATTTTCCTTTTTCGTTATCATCGCCACCGATCAAAATTCGATCCGGTTTTAAAAGATCATTAATAGCTGTTCCTTCGGCTAAAAATTCTGGATTAGACAGAACCTGGAATTCAACGTTTGGATGGTGATTTGACTTGAGCATGTCTGTAATGCTCTCTGCAGCTTTTACTGGAACGGTTGACTTTTCAACAATTATTTTGGAATTTTTAGCCACTTTAGCAATTGTTCTTGCGGCTGACTCAACATAAGTCAAATCTGGAGCTCGACCCTTGTGATTAATTAATCAGATTAAGTAGATTTTATAGAATTATAACTTACTAATCCAACACCGTAAGTTTTTGTTGGGGTATTAACACTTATAAAGATAATATCTGCCTTTTCGATGCATTCTTCTACTTTGGTGGTAAAATGCAAATTTTTGCCAATGCATTTTTGTACAATTTCATTCAAACCAGGCTAGATCAGGTTCAGTTAAATAATTTCTGGTTATTTTGAAGAATTGGTTTTGTTACCTCATAAATTGGAATGTTAGGAGAATTCCAAGCATTTATTCTTTCCTGGCTTAAATCAACAACATTTACTTGAATATGGGAGCATTTGTACGCAATTACACTACAAGTTGGCCCACCAACATATCCAGCGCCAATACAACAAATATTTTTTATCGGCTTTGATAAATACTCAGGACGATGTTCTTAAAAAATTGTTTTACTAAATTTAATTTTCATCCTTTTGATATACCTTTTAGAGTAGCAGAGGCCATTTAAATTATAAGATAATTGAAATTTTCAAAACAAATATCTTTAAAATGTCATGTTTTAAATTTTTATTTTAATAAATTTTAAATTGGTATTATATTCCCAAAAACAAAAAAAAAAATAAAAGTAAAGCCAAGATGAGATAGTTATAATTAGAAAACGTTTCGAATCTTGATAGAATTGAATCACTATTATGATTTTAAAATATATTTGATTTTAATAAAAAAGGTGATACTTCAAAATTTTAAATTTAAAATTTATTTATGAATTCTTCAGCAATTTATAAATTATGATTATTAAGGCCAAGTTTTCTCAAGTACTTAATATCGAATTAATCAGTAGGATGAAAATAATGCATGCTTGGCAAATAATGAATGACACTAACAAATGCCAAACCTGATTATAAAATATAGCCTAAACACTTGGATAAATATATTCTTTACGCAAATTTTTTAATTCTATAAATTATTAGAATATATGGTACATACTTAGATTAGTTACTAAAAATTGGCAAATTTTACTCTGATATCACATATTTTACTAAAAATTAACTTCTTTGTACAATAAATAAGTAATCATTTACTTTTATATTAAATTTAATGAATTGATTAATGAATAAAAAAAATTATTACTTAAAAATTATGTAATTGTTTGTTAAAATTAAAGTTATGGAATAATTTACCATAATACAAAAAAAACTTGATTTTTTTTCAAAATATTTTTGTTGATTTGTTGAACTAATTAAAATTTGAAAAAAAAACGTAGAAACACTATTTGGCGATTTAAAGAAAGAAACTCAGTCGACGTAATTATGCATTATTAAAATTATTATTAAAAATAAAAAACGGATATTTTATGGTGTTTCTTTGACAACACTAATTTAGTCATAAATCTCCCTAGTTAAAGATACTGACTCAGAGGTTTGACCTTTTAATGAAAAATTGCTTGGACAGTTATAAAAATCATAAAATAAAGTATATGTTTATAATAAGAATTATTATGAAACTTGTTAAAATGATACAAAATTATAAACCTTTTGATTAATTTAATGTTTTTATATAAATTTTATTTAAATTATAAATATCTATTGCACATAATTAAATACATGTAATTTTTTTATTCAATCAAGCGTTTACTTCAGTTTGCATAATATGAAATTTTATCAAAATACTTTAATCAATAATATGTTTTTTTATTTAAAAAAAGGAATTTAATAGTAAATAAATTCCTTAGATTACTTTGATGATTTAAAAATACTATCTTATCATCCTTAGTGTTTGTTTTGATCAAATCTTGAATCAAATCGTTTTCAAAAAGTGACAAAGTAATGAAAATTATTTAATTATATTTTAAAATCAAATTGTATTTAAAAAGATTAAAACTCAGATTAAAATAATTTACGAAATCATTTGATTAATTCTTTTAAATAAATAGTTAAGAATAGAAGTACAAGAGCTCAAAGAACTTTGGAATTTTTTATCATAATAAAGTTTATGAACGGTTTAAAGCTAATTTTTGATTAAAAAAGTATTGAAACAATTATTAATAATTTTTTATTGGAAATTTAATATTTAAATCAAATATGTTTATAATACCGAAACAAAACACTGGTCTTAATCAAAAATATAATTTTTGCCTCTATTTGGCATATTAAAATAAACAAAACCAAATCTTTAAATAAGCGTGAGAGCGTTTCATTTCAGAAAAATTTAACCTGCTAATTATCGTTTAAAAATTATATGTTTTTCGTTATTCGGCTCTATATAATATAAAAATTAAAAAACCTAGAAGCACAAAATGAATCAATCATTTATATATTTTAGACTTTAAAATAGCTTTAGAAATTGTTCAAAAATTAAACTAGAACATGTAAAGATTATCTATTCATCCAATTTTTAATATGAAGAACGTTTACTTGAAAAGTTAAGTTAAATATTTTTTTAAAATTGAATTTTAAATGAACATAGGTTAAATTTTATACAACTAATTGTAAAATTTTATTGTAAAAATTGTTTCTCTCAGAATTATCTTTAACAAAATGTTTTTAGTTTTTTAATTTCTATTTTAAATTAAATACCAATAGGGATTTACAACTTTTTTAAAGCATTTGATCTTTTGTTATATAATATCTTAATGATTTAAAAGGTCAATATTAAGGGAAGTTTTTATTCAATCCTTTTTTCTTTTTGTTTAGATAAAGTCTCAATGTTTCTAGTATCTTTTATTAGCTTTTTTATTACCTTTCGCTCAATAGAGTTAAACTTTAGATTAAAAGTCTTTCGAGAAGAGACTAAAATTTTTAGTCCAGACCTATGAGAAAATATTCAAAGAAACCCTTTAAATGAGCATTTAATTAATTTCTTTTAGCTAAGCTATTTTAAATTTATTAATAAAAATTAAATTTTAAAAAATCAAAAAAATCATTCGATTTTCTAAATCCATTTTGTCGATTATAGCTCAAATCCTAACATTAAATTAAGTTAAGTTTAGTCTTTATTTTTCAAAATTCTGTATAATATTATATACAAAATAAGAAAAAATTTCAATTATGATTAATTTAGATTTGGATGATTTTTTTCTTAGATTAATTTCATTAAATTTTTCATTTATTAATTAAGTAAATTGGCGACAAATTATTTAGTAATTAATTAAATTATTTTTAACATACAAGGATGAAAATTTCAATCGCAGAATTGAAAAAAGATTTCTTAAACAATGTAAAAATTAACAGAAACAATCAAAGTGAATACTTTTATTCTTATGAATCGAAAAATTTTAATTTAGAAGATAAATTGGTATTTTGAAAAAAATAAATTATTTTAGTTGACAAAAATATATTTTAAGGAGCTTGAGGGATATTTGTGTGTTCACAGACGAAATTATAAAACTATACTTGTTGATAAAACCGATTGGATTTATATTGAATTTCTGAACTCAAATTTTAAAGATGGTGCTAATTTATCTTGTTATCATTTTTTAAGTCACTTTATTCTCAAGTCTTTTAACTTGTTCTATGAAAATTTTGCTTATAAAGCAACCAAACAAAGCAATAAACCTGAAAAATGCTTTATTTATATTCAAACAGATTTGATTTCTAGTGAAATCAAAAAGTTAAGTTGGTCTGATATTGAATCAATTCAAATAATTTCAGACGAATCACGAATATTTTTTCTAATAACTAAAGAGCTGGTTAAAACATTCGGCATAAAATCTAGCATTACTTCAGATGATAAAAAAATAGAGATAATAAAAAAAAACAACGATGAACAAAGTGACTTTTGGTATGTTTTCCGAGTCGAAAAAAAAGGCCCAGTTCATTCTTTGGCAAATTCTCAATTTAAAAGCAAGCTAAGATGCGATATTTGTATAGAAATAGCTCCTTATAAACAAACAGAATCCAATCAATCGTCCAAAGTAATAATAAGTTTTATCAGTAAATTTTTGTTTTATATCAATTTTTTACACTCGGACAGAGCATATTTGCTAAAAACTGACAAGGAGCTAGATATTTTTGAAAATAAAGGAGCACCTCACCAAGCTGAACCTAATCTTAATTTAATTTTTTTCCAAAGTTCATTCGAAATTCAGGAATTGGAAAATACTCGAGATTTTAGTTATTTTTTCAATAACAAAACTTGTCCAAAAAAATGCTCAATGCAAATAGATTTTCTTAATTCAATGAGAGGTACCTTAATCGACAAAAAAATAGTTCCAAGCTTTTTTCAGACAGATAAAGACTTAGATGCATTGTTAATCAATCATTATGATTTAATTTTACCAAATAAACAATTAAAATTGGCATTAAAAACATCAGATACAAATGAAACAATATCAGTATTTTTTGATACTCGATTCTCAATATACCCGATTTGTGTTCTGCCAGGTATGGATATTGAAGTCACTGATTTGGTAAAAAAAGGAGATCGAGTTTTTAAGTCGAACAGTTCTTTAAAACCATTGTCGACTCAACGATTTAACTTGTTGAATCCAAAGAAAGAATTATCAATGACCACGAGCGAAAATGCTGATCTAAGAAATAGAAACATCTCTATAGATAATCTTTCTCAGTTAGATTATTCTTTTTGTTCATTTTATGAATCAAGAGAAAAAAATCATGAGTTTAAAATAAGAGAGCAAGTTTTAAACATAAAATTATTGTTCAAAAACTCTGAATTTTGCCAAGAACCATGTGGAAGCTTAGTTAAGATTTATGGCCAGATTGTCAAAATTTATGAGCTAAGTTTAAGGCTTAAATGCAAAATTTGTTCAAGTTTAATTAGTTCATGCATTTGTAGATCTAAAAATAAAGAAGAAAATTTCCATCTCGAGTTCTCGACTAGTCTGTTAGTTGATGATCATAGTTCGATCCTAAGACTTAATTACTCAAGCTCAAATATTGATCTAAAATCAAATCAATCAAACTTTTTTCAATCAATATCAGGTTTTTTACATAAAATTCTTTTTAATCTAAATGAGATTAAAATGATACCAGTTCCCAGTCATCTAAATTCATGTGAATACAGCTCAAATGAAATAGACCGATCTGGTAAAATTTACCAAATTTTAAAGGAAAATTTGATACATGAATCAGGACAGTTGGCTGACCAAATGTGTGCTGAATCGAATAGAACAATTAATAATTCAATTCTTAACTCGGCACTGAATGCCCAGGATTCTAGTTACATTTTTGAGAATGTGGTAAAATTGGATATCTATAAGACTTTATATGATTATTTAAATTTTACCATATTGGACAAACATTATTTATTCTATATAGATGTTAGCGATTTAAATAACATCAGAGAACTCGAAAAATGTTCAGATGAGAAATACAGAAATTACAAATACTTTAAAATAAGCGATTTAAACTGTAATGAACAATTTAAGTCAATTTTAAATCTAAAATGTATAAATTTTTTGCCTATAGAGATCGAAATTGCAGATTAATTTTAACCTATATTATAATTTTAAAATTTTTGATAAATTACCGAGATATCTATATTTCTAGTTAGGGAAACAATAAATTACCAAAAAATAATGACATTTTTAGAATTTCAATTGATTAGGTTATAAAAATGATTTATTGGTTCTAAAAAATAAAATTTACTTCTTTAATATTTTTAACAATTAATTAATTTTAGACTTATTTTTTATGTAAGTAAAGAAGTAACTTGGCATTAGTAGCGTAGAAAATTTAAGGGAATTTTTTAAATGTTGATTAATAAAAATATTTCTTATTATTATTTAAACAGATATTGTCAATTGTCTAAAACTAAAACTATAAAAATCTTTAAAAAAAAATTCAATTATTTTATTCGAATTCGATCCATTTTCTTCAAATCTCATCTAGAAATAAAAATTGAAGATAAAAATTCCCAAATGTTCTAATAGATAAGCTTATTCATTCATTCAAATGTAGAAAATCTTATCTTTTTGACATGTTTCATTCAGTAAGCTGATCAAAACAGTTTTAGATAAAAGTTATTTTTTATAATTTTACTTACTTTTTTAAAAAAAAACCTCCATCATTTTAAAATAAAATAAATTTTAATTTTATCTAACAAGTAAATGTAGTTAACCTGAATTTTAAATATAGGTTAGGAAGCTTATCCATTACGTTCATAAATAAATATTCAATTTAATGTTTATTTTCTAAAAATTAACCTTGAAAAAAGAAATTCAAAACCTTTCCAAAATATTTTTAAAACAGGTTTTCTAGACTCATATTATTTAAAATCGATTTGTTTTATAAATACTTTTTAATAAACAGATAAACTGTTTATTTGTTTTTAATAAGAAATTTTAATTAGAAATTTTAAATATGAATAAGATAATTATTTTAGAATATACCAAGAATTGAAAATCGTATTCAGATTTCGCTTAAATTTAAAGAAGGTTATATTTCAAAATTTTAAAATTTATTTTTGGAATTTTAGTTTTCTTAAGCCAATATGTTTCTTAAATATATAATTTTTTTCGGCATAAATGACTCTTAAGTTGAGAGTCAAGGTAAATCAAAAGTGTTATAAGTGTTTAGACAATACTAGAGTTTTGAAATCAAAAATCAGATTTTAACTTAATAATATTTTCTAATTCATTATACCAAAAATTAAAATAAAAAATCACCAATAGAATTTAAAACTTTAAATAAAACCAGAAGGATTATATTTATATATTTAATTGTGTAAACTGAGACAAAAAAGGCGTTAAAACTAAGTAAATCTGAAATAAATAAATGAAACATGATCTTACCAAATCGAAGATAGGCGGTTCAAAAGCATAGTTAAATACATTTCATCTATTAATTTATAAATAATTTGGCAACAATTTCATAACATGGTTGTCTAATCTATTGTATTAAGCCTAATGTCGAAAATATCATGCTTAAAAGATTATTACTAGTTAAATTTTCTATCACACAAACATTTACTCAGCGATGATTTAATGATAAATGATCGGATAGATAAAAAAAGGTCAGACAGTACGAAATTATGAGTAATAAAAATGTAAGAAAGTTAAAATTAAAGTGAATTTATAATTAAAATAAATAAATGGAAATTTTATTAAATTTTTTTGGTGAATTTAAAATAAATAATTTCTTTTATTTGACAACTTTGTTTGAATTTTAATATTGGGCTAAATAAAATTAAAAAATTAAGTGTTATCAATCGAATAATTTTTTGTAAAATTTTTGCTTAATTAAATTTTTAAAATTCAAAATTTCGAAACATATAATTTTATAAATATAAGAATTTGATTCTAAATTTTAAAAGTAATATAAGGATTTATTATTATAACATATTTATTTATAAAGCGTATTTTTATAAATTTTTTATTGACTTTTTTTTCAATTAATGTGGAGACAAAAATCATGTCGACGTATAACCATCTTAAATTATTATTCTCTTAAATTATTCAGCTTAAAATTGAGATATCATCAAAAGTGGGAAATATTATTATAAAGGTATTTTCTAAATGAGGAAACAGGGATAAATAATGTAAATAACGAGCTAATAATACGATCTCTTAAAGCAATTGTAAAAGGTTATACATTTAATTCATGTCTAAGTTATATGCAATTTATTCTCACGAAAAAATAAGATATAATTATTTAAAGAAAGCTAAATTTATGCATAAAGGCTTTCATTTAATGAGAAAATCGAATATGATATTTTGTATTACGTTTGACTATCTTAACCATCCTAAAGTCTTTAAATTTCCCAACATAGTTAAATCTAAACTGGTGTTTGTCAACAAAACAGCGCCTTTAATTGCGCAATTAGGGTAAATGAATAACCATCTTGACGTCATTAATTATTTTTACTAATTTAGGGCTAAGCGATTTCGATACAAAGGGATTTAAGATAGACCTAAAGAGTAAGATGAATTAATATCGAAATCTTTTCTTTAGGTAACGAACAATAGCTACGATTTTTATTATGCCTATAATTAAAACCAATTTAGCAATTATATGCCCATCTTAGTTCTCAAAAAGTAATAAAAGACCGTAAGTAATTTAAAAAGTTTCTTTTGATTTTCAAGTTTTTTTTTTTAATTTTGTTTAGAGAAAATGTTCATACCACTTGAATTAGAATAATAATTTTTATTTGTTTATTTTTTATTTTCAATTAGTTTTCATTACATTTAAATTGTAAAAACATGTCGGTTGTCATATCCAAGTATCTATGAATAGAAAAATCATGCTAAAAAAGCCAATTTAATTTAATCTAATTATTTTAAAATAAAATATGTATCTCTAATATTTAGCAATTTTATGTAATATCAACATTAATAAATCGAGCTTTTAGATTATTTTGAATAAATATTTGATAAGAAAAAAATATTCTAAAGGCTTTTGACAAATTTAATTTTTTAAATAATAAATATAGAGGCATGCCATATGAAAAACATGAACATTTAGAATTTTTATTCTGTTTAAGATAAAGAAAAGATAGGAATTCTTGATTAGATTTTTGTTACTAGAATTTGTATTGTTGTAAATTTAAATCATTGTCAAAATTTTGTATTTAATTTGCGTAGCTTTTGCCAAGAGTAAATTTATTTTTAACATGACCTTTAATTTTTTTATTATTTTTTCAAACATTGTCTATTTAGTTTAAACTTAGTTTTATATTCAAGTGATAAATCTTCATAAAATTTGTCTATTGGTTTATATTACTGGACAAGAGAAAATTATGTATATTAGCAATAGCGTACTTTTATTTTACCAAAAATTAGAAGACTTTATAAGCTTTTCAAAGTTTAAATAATACAACGGCTTTCATTTGTATTGTGAACTTATCTCTTATTAAAAACAAAAGACTAGTCACTGTCTTTAATTACTCCATTTATTTTATTCAAAATTTTAATGGTCATTTTTGCTTATCCGAATTTGTTAGAGTGTTAATTTTTATTATTTTTTATTCTTTCTTTCAAATGCCAATATTAATTTAAGACTTTATTTTTCAGGTAAATTTAAATTGTTTTTTATATTTTTCTTTTTTAAATAGATAATAAAATAAAATATGTATTTAAATGGATACCTAAACTATCAACATTGAACCAAAGCAAGAAAGAACAATAGTACGCTTATGGTAAAGAGTATTTTTCTTTTGTCATGAAAATAAAACAAAAAGAAAAATAATTTAGCTAAATTCGCCATCTAATTTTTTCATTGTCATAATCGAATTAAACGACAAAAAGGTAAAGAACTAGCAAAAGACAAGCACAATTTTCAAATGAAGAATTCTTTTAACATTTATTAAGAAAATATAGATCATCTCTTTTGCTTATCTATTTCAAATAAAAACCCAATCGATATTTGTTTTTCGTATTGTTTTTCACCTTTTTTAGTTTTGATAAATGACTATATTTATTTTTTAACTATGTCCATATCACTAAACACGTTCAATAATATTTCTGACCAATATGTGCCGAATGCAACGAGCTCAATCGATACCGAAAACCAGAATAAACTTCTAAATGTTTGGTACAAGGGATGGATTCTAACATGTATGTATCAAAAATTATTCCATATTTAAATGGAAAAATTATCTTAATATATCAGTCAAAATCTTATCTTAACATTTTAATAATTTTTTCAACTAATAATTTAAATTTTTTTTTCGAAGGAAGTTCTATTAATTGTCAGAAGTTTTTTCTTTTTTATAATTAAAAATCATAGAACCAAAAATTTACTAATCACTTTTGTTTTTTCAAATAATAAACCTATTCAAACTTCAGGTAATAAGAAAACATATCGAGTTAAATGTAAGACTTGAGTGGGTTTTGATTTCGATTAAAATTTCGCTTTTTTTAAAAGCAAATAAATATGAAAAAATTTAATAAATTTTATGAAAAAAAATAAGATGTAAACAGAGAATGTAGGTTTCAAGATTTTATGATCTCTAATTTAAATTTTTATTTATTAAAACCTCAACATAAAGAAAAAAATACATGATGAAGATTAATTAAACAATTTTAGAAATAAGTAAATTTAATATGAAATTATCAGATTTTAATTAAAGAATTCTTTTTTGAATCCTAATTAGCACCAATTTTTATTATTAATATTTTAATGACCCATAATTTTCTAGAAACATTTTAAAAAATTAAAATTTGGTAGCTAAATATAATCTTATATAACTCATACTCAATAAAATGATGAAAATTTTTTAATCTGTTTATATTAATTTCAATTTAACATTCTTTATAATTTTCTAAGATCAAGATTTATCGAATGATATAGCTGGTAATTTATCGAACAACTCATTGATTGATAATTTAAAATGGGTTCCGAAATTCGCGGTTATTGACCGTGTGACCAAAAGTGTCCTTTTATATGATTACGAACCACCGAATGATGTAATATCCAACAATTTTGAGGCAATAAAGCAATTTTGCACCAGAAAGGATTCAATCGATCACATATCTGTAAATAAGCAGTCGATCAATTCGAATGATTTAAATCAGCCAGCATGTGTTTCGGACTCGTATCGGCTGGACAATTCACCAAATAGTGAGTTGTTTGTAAAATATTGGAAAAATCGCATACAAAAATTCGATTCAACCAACACGGATCGATACTTTAAATGCGATGATAGTTATTTAAACAAAGATCAAGGTAAATTTTATTGGCAAAGACTTTTTGTGGACAATTTTTTATATTCTAATAAAGAAACACTCAACCAAACATCGAACACCGAATCATCTTCTACATTCCGTTTTGCTGTAAAATTTTTATCAAACTTAATTAAGTACATAATAATATAATTATTGATTTAAAAAAGGGTCTTTTTTTCAAAAAAGATAAGACTGAAAAAATAAAGCATTCAAGTCTGAAAAGAGCCAAAAGCGGTATCCAGTTAGAAAGAAAAAAGCCGGGTATAAATCAGTCAAATACGACTATTATTGATCCGAAAATAAACCAACAAACACAAAATTTTGATAGCAGAAATAGGTAAATATTTAAAAATTGTTATATTTTAATTATTTTAAATCCCTAACTTTTTTCACTTTATTTATAACCAACTTATCTTAAAGAAATAAGTTTTTCAACAACCTTAAACGACTCAGGTTTGAGCTTTATGCATCTTTATACTAATTGTTGTCTAAATGTATATAATTTATATGCCCTAAATTATAAATAAGCTAAATCTAAAATGCTTCGATATTAAAATGATCAGAAAAAACTTATTTTTTAACTAAGTAATTGAAAACTATAAATAAAATTAAAAAATATAACTGCTTTTTAAAAATATCAATTTTTTTAACTTACGCAATTGAAAGCTTTGCGTTTGCTTCTTTTGCAAAGCTTATTTTTAAAAGTTATTGATTGATATTTTTTTATATTAAGCCGAAAAAAATCTGAAAATTTTGATTTAGGGCAATATATTTAATCCAATAATTGATAATTTAATAAAAAAAATCGTAAATAAATTATATTAGTTAAAATTATTAATTTTTGGATCAGAAAAATATTAAAAAAATAAAAATTTGAATGTTTGTGACAATATAATAAACTTTTGCTTACATATTAACCCTTGTTAATGTAAATCATAAGCTTGATATGAATTTTAATACTTATATGGCTATCTTTTTTAATAATCTTTTTTAAAAAACATTAAATTTGATAAAATTTCGCCTATTGTAAATTTTTGTTTAAAGTTTACCATCCCCAATGCGACCATCACGATCTCATGAATCATTATCATCGCCACTCAAGCCTTCCACTACCATCAATCATTTGGAAAGCACACAAAATAAGCAAAAATCATCTAATTTTCCACGTTTTTTACCATCGTACAAGTCGAAAAACTCACATCAAAATTCTTTATCAAAAACAAGAAATTCTAGCTGCATAGAACCTAGCCAAATTTTGGACTCATTAATCTACTTTGATTTCAATTCAACCAGCTCAATAAGCTCAATACACAACAGCCTCTTTGGCGAAGAGAATTGTTTTGAGATCAAATGTTTGTCAAATACTGTCACAATTTTAAATATGTCAAACCGAGTGTGTGAAAAAAGTGACTCCAGTGAGCTTGACGAAGATGCTGAACATGAATTCAAAAATCGTCAAAGTCGAAGAGACACATGTGACAAGCTCCGATATTTGCCATCACCTATTGAGCTACAGACTCGCTACTTTATGTGCAGATCGTCAGAAGAACGCGAAAAATGGCTACAATGTCTAAGAGATGTGGCCCAGCCGAATCTCGTTAACCAGCGTCGCGACGAAAACTCTCTCCAAGTCTGGCTACTAGAAGCAAAAGGAACTCCAATCAGCTCCAAATCAAGCAAAAAATACTATTGCGAAGTATATCTAGATAATAATATATACGCACGATCTTGTGCCAAAGAGAAAAAGGATATTTTATTTTGGGGAGAAAGCTTTGAGTTTTCAAATGTTAATTGTAATGTTTTAAGAGTTGACGTTTACCAACAAGTAATAGAAACTCAAAAGAAAAAGAGTAAAAAAGATCCATCACAAAATTTGCTCGGCTCGGTAACAATACCAGTTACAGCCATAGAGTGCGGCCAACCAATTGAAAAATGGTACAAACTTGAACCAATATCAGATAATAAGCATGAAAGTTACGAAAACTCAACCAACTCATCAGCAAGCTTTACAACTACACAAAACTTTAGCAAAGACTCAATTTCTATACGAATAAAAGCCAAATACCAATCAGTTGACATACTTCCTTTCAATTGCTACCAAAAATTGATTGAGTTCATTCGTGTAAAATACCTGAATTTAATTACACTAGAGCCTTTTCTGAATGTCAGAATAAAAGACGATCTGGCTAATAGCCTGGTTAAAATTGCCTACAAGCTGAAAATTGAGACCAAATTTTTGACTGACTTGGTACTTGCGGAAGTCTTGCAGCTAGAAGACAGTTCACTTACATTTCGCGGCAATAGTTTAGCCACGAAATCAATTGAGTCCTATATGAAACTAGTGGGCGAAAATTATCTCAAAATAACTTTGAGTGATTGTGTCAAGAGTATAATTGAGACTTGTAATGACTTGGAAATAGATCCATCCAAAGTTTCCAATCAGTCAAGTTTGAATACCAATAGGGAGGAATTGGTTCAAATATTGCACTTGGTATGCGGTCGAGTATTCAACTCGTTTTCCAATTTTCCACTTGAAATGAAACAGGTGTTCTCTTGTCTGAGACGCGAATGCAAAAACAATGGCAAAACAGATGAAATGTGTGACACATTGATTAGTGCTAGTATATTTTTGAGATTCATTTGTCCGGCTATACTATCACCCAATTTGTTCAATTTGACCCAAGAGTATCCTCAAGAGAAAGCAGCTCGCAAATTAACCCTCACTGCTAAAACACTGCAGACAATTGCCAATTTTTCTAAATTTGGAGGAAAAGAATTTTACATGAGCTATGATAAAATGAATCAATTTGTTGATGAGCACACCGGTTTAATGCGCGACTTTTTGCGCCAAATATCTACTCTAAATGAAGATGAAGAGTTTGAGTTGATGAACGAGGGACAAGTTTTGCCTGATTTTAGTCCTAGATTACCCAGACTAACCACAAGTTCGGATCTGGAATTGGTTGATCTTGGCAAACAGTTGAGCATCTTGCACAGTTTGTTAACTTCAATCGAAATGGGTCTAGATGAGAATAACAAGAGTAAATTCGATCCAGAATTGAGTTCCATTCTGGACGAGATTTCTAGAATGAAAAAAAATGATTTTAATGAACCATTCAACTCGACACACAATTCAGCAAATAAACTTTATTCATACGAGAACAGATTACATTTTGCGGTAATGAAGAACCAAAGATTAGATGATTCACCAGCTGTTACATCGTCGACTAGTGAACCATGTCAACTAAATATTGAAAATGTTAACACTAATTCATCTTCATCTTCAAGGTACAAATAATTTAAGAAAAAAATTTTAAATAAATTAAATTCTTTTTCCTAAGAAGCTCAAGTTTAAGGGGTGCAAATTTTACTAATCCAAAAGTGAGTTGTTTTTTTTATAATTAAATCCAAAATTATTTTTCTAAAGAATTAAAATTTGAAAATTAGTTTTCAATTCAAAAATAATTTTAAAGCATTTATTTTAATGCCATGTAAACAATTTAATTAAAATTACATTAATAAATAATTAATTTTTAAATATTTAATTTAAATTTAATTGTTTAAATTTCTGACTTTATTTTTCGAATTTTTAATTAATGGAATTAATTTTAAAAAAAATTCTAAATGCTTACAATAAATTATCAACTTTTTTTATGGTGCATACTTTAATTTAATATTTTTTAATTTAAGGAAGCCGAAGTTCAACTTTTAAAGCAAAAGTTAAAAGAAACAGAACTATCTCTGAAAAAGGAACAGAGTGAAAAATGTCTTATTGAATTTAAACTTAAACAACAACAACAAGAAAACGAAAAACAAATGCGTAATGTAATAAATAGGTAAATCTTAATACTACAATTTACCAAGTTTAAGTGTTATTTTTAGTTAGAAATATTTCTTGACCAAATACTTAAATTTTTTTTAGCCTTTTCATCTTGAGTTATGATTTTTTAAAATGTACCACTTTATTTATCTTTTAAATGCTCTTTCAGCTCACAAAAATTAAATTTATTTTAAACGCTCTTAGAATGTAAAATTTTAAAAAATTTTAATAATTTTTTTCAAGATTAATCAAAGTTGAAGAAGAGTTGAGGAAGGAGCAGGGTGAAATGCACAAACTACTGAAAGCGAAACAAGAAATGATCGAAATTCAGAAAAAAAGAATTGAATATCTGAGCAATCGGTCATTGAATGGTTCAAATTTGGCCAACAAATCAACCCAATATTCAAATCAATTACTTAACAATTTATCTCAAAACAACCCTGTTTCCAATTATCAGCCAAAGCTGAGACAGCTTAACAAAACGCAGCTAAAGTCTCATTTAAGTACATCACTTTCAAATTCAAATGATAACATAAATTCAAACATGGTACACTCATCTCAGCCATCTTTAAACAAATTGAACGAAAAATCCCAAATAGCAGCATCGCCTTCATCATCTTCGTCTTCAATGACCCAATTTTGTTCCTATTTGACTAATGGAAAAAATCAATCGACGAATAAGCTGAAAATTTCTGGCAAAACAGCGACAATTCTTGACCAACTGCCATCAAATTCAAATTCATTATCCTCTTCAACGTCCTCTAATTTGTCGACTTTAATCAACCAAGCACAACTTAACGCCCAAGCTTCTGCAAATTTTCTGAGAGCTAGTGAATTATAGATATTAGTTGTTCTCGTATATTTCCAAAGCAACCAAATAAAAGTCATTCCATGTACAATTTAATGTTTAGAAAGCGATTTACAATTTATACTTAATCTCTTTAGTTAGCAACAAAAAAGCCTTTTGTAAAAAAAGATAGACGAGCAGCTTTTATGTGTTAAAAAAAAAACTATTTTTACTAAAATATTATCTTTTTGTTCAAAATTATTTTAATTTTTAAAATCTAAAAATAATTGATTTTTTTATTTAATTTAGTTAAAAAGTTAAATTATTGAGGAATGTTAGACAAAATGTAAGATAAAAAAAATTTTCGGTAAATACCGATTATTTTTTTAAATCTTGCTTTATTGATATAATTTACAAAATCTTAATTATGTAAAGATGTAAAATTTTCTTTTCAAATTTAATTTTTATCAATTCTTAAAATTTTAAATATTTTTTTTATAAACCTTTTCAAAAATTAAATAAATTTATCATTTAAGTTTTAAATTGATTATTTTTATTTTGTTTAAAGATAAAACTAAATTTAGAAAATTAATTGAAAAAAATATTGACTCAATGGCCCAAATTTAATTAAAACATCAATTTAAAAAAAAAATTTAAATAGAAAAATAAAATATAACAAGCATGCTGTATTTAATTGTAATTAATTGACAAAATCAATGTTAAGAAATGATGAAATATTCGTTTTCAAAAATAAATGGCATTTCATGTTTTTGTATTTTTTAAAAGAAAAATGTTGAGAAATTCTGTATACTCTGAAAAATAGATTTTTCTATTTAATCAAGTTAATTTAAATTTAAATTAAGTAATAATTAAATTTGGTAGATATGTTTTTTCTAATTAAGTCAACGATAGCTAAAATTAATTTTCAAGTAGTATTTTAAATATATTACTTAAAAAGGTAAAAATATATAATGAAAATATCATTAAAACCAATGATAGTCACGGTTATAATTTGTCAATTATTTTTTTCTATTACTAATTTTCTTTTAACAAAATGTAATTTAATCAGAAAATTAATCTCTTGCTAAAACAATTAGTCAGAATAATTTAATAAAATTGCACATAAATTTTACCTATTTTTCTATTGGGTTATAAGATAAAGATAATGTTATTAATTTATTTTTTTTAATTAAAATATCTAAAATGAATTTATTCAGGCAAATAATTTTATTTAATTTGTTAACTGCTCATAAATTTTCATGTAACTCAAACTGGACAAAAAATATAGATACAGATATCGTGTTTACTCTATTCATAAATATTAGAATCACTTAATAGTCATGTTACATGAAGAATCCACATTCCATTTTAAAATTTGCTTTGATTGAATAACTAATTATAGTTGTGCTCTAATTGAGTAATGAATTTTTACTTAGGAATTTTTATTTAATAACCAATTTTAATTTAGAATATTTAAATTTGGTCTGAAAAATTACATCTAAATGATGTTCTCTAAAAATCATTTTTCGAAAAATTTGTTTTTTTCAATTAAAAAAGTATTTATGAGGAAAATTAGTTGTTTGCTAGTTATAAACTAAAGGTAAATTGCATATAAATATTGGCGAATCAAGGTTAAAATGTACCATATTTGTGACTGGAAAATTTTTAAATACAAAAATGTATTATTATTATAATGCCAGGTTAGATCTAAAAAGCAATTGATTTTTAAACTATATTATTAGCTTTTATTAATTAAGGCCTAAGCGCATAGTTTCCGGCGGACAGGCTGGAATTGTATTTGGTTTATTAATTATACCATGCGTGATTCTTATTATAGGTGGTATTGTAGCGCTTGCTCTTATCCCAGTTTACTTAAGCGATGGTAGTAGTAGTTCTTCTACTACTACTAGTACTGCTTCTACTGGTACTACCGAAACAGTAGCCATGAACAATGTAGCAGAAATAGGTTCAGCTAGGTTAACAGTAAATGGATCTGATACATCTCAAATGACACTATTTGTAATTTTTGTTTGTTTCGAAATTAAAAAAGTTAAAAATTTGTTTAAAAAAGATCGAAGATCTAGTTAAAATTATTGAAACGTCAGCAACGATTTCATTTAATACTTCTGGGTAACTTTTGATCTACAAACTATTCAAATTAAAATTGCTCTATTATAAAAGAGCTAACATAAATGTGATCATTCTTAATCAATATTCAGACAATAATACGACAGCCGACTATAGAAGTATATTGCAGAAGTTTTATACAAATGGTTCTGATATAGAAGGCCAAGCTCCTCCAAATTCCAGAGCTACAGTAGATGTTTATCAAATTACAATAAAAAGTAGCAATTCTATATTTTGGATATGAATGTTTATATTTAAGAATTTTAGGAGTACGTTCAAGAAATTATATTTTGAATGGTGTTACAGCTAATGAAAATGAATATTGTGACATTTATTTTACTGAAGGCCGCGAAGATTGCGTTATTTTTACAACTTATCCAAATGGAACAACAAGCGAAAACAAAGTAAACAAAACACAAACGCCTTTCACTGAGGGTAATTAATTTGATAATTTAAAAATACAAGAATTCAAATCTATTTCCTTATCTAAATTATTATTTTATTAGGCTTAAACATAACAACAGTATCATCTACATTGTTTGTTTCTAATTCAACATCAAATTCGACAGGACCTGAAGAAATTACAACATCAAATTCTACAGGGGTTGAAGAAATTACAACATCAAATTCTACAGGGGTTGAAGAAATTACAACATTAAATACCAATGAGACCTTAACCACAGATATTATGAATGTGACAGAAAACACGAATTCAACGACAGACATGGTATCTGGTGTCAGAGTAGTGGAAATTGTCCAATTCGAAGGACTAGCAGATATTGAAGAAACAGGAGGTGCAAGGTCATACATGGCAGGAAATTTAGATATTTCTCCAATGATAGAAATAGTAATTATTTTTATTTAATAAGAATTTTTAAAATTTAATCTTGAAATTTTAAAAAGTTGAGAAATATATTCATTTCAATTGAACCTGGTTCAGATATTGTATTCAATATTTTTAAGTAAATTAATTGAAAATTTGAGATAAATCTAACATTTAAATGAATTTTATAGTTCTGCTCCTAAAAAGTACCGAATAGATGCCAATTTAACCAAGTCGTTTACCAACACTTCTTTGGATACAAATTATTTGGGAATAGTAGAAAAATTAGATAAGGAAAAAGCAAAAGTGATAGATGCACGTCCAACAAACTCAACGGCTTCAGTAGATATATCAAAAATTAAATTAAAAAGTACAATTTTAAGAATTTATTAATGAAAAAATTTACAAATAATTAAAAGAAAAGAGAACAACGGAAACAAGGGAGGATGATTACAACATTACTGAAGAAGAAGATTGTGATATTGATTTTTTGGCAGGATCAAAAAGTTGTTCAAAAGTTATAATATTGATTGATGGAAATGGATTAACAAGTAGTGCCACAGAAAGTTTTAACCAAACTGGTGTTCCATTTACTCAAGGTAATAAAAATTTCGGTTAATTTTTTCATAAATTTTATGTAAAAATAAAAAAAGAATCAACGACCACAAATGGAAATTCAAGTTTAGAAGCCACCACTGAAGAAATATGTATAGAAGAAACGACTATGTTAGTTTCGACTGAAGAAAATGAAAATTCTACTGAAGAATGTATTGATGATTCAACTACTCAAAGTTTTACAGAACAAGTCTCAATTGATACAGATTCTAGTGAAGGATCTACAAATGAAGATTCTAGTGAAGGATCTACAGATGAAGATTCTAGTGAAGGATCTACAAATGAAGATTCTAGTGAAAGTTCTACAAATGAAGATTCTAGTGAAGGATCTACAAATGAAGATTCTAGTGAAGGATCTACAGATGAAGATTCTAGTGAAGGATCTACAGATGAAGATTCTAGTGAAGGATCTACAAATGAAGATTCTAGTGAAAGTTCTACAAATCTAATTTCAAGTGAAAGTTCTACAAATGAAGATTCTAGTGAAGGATCTACAAATGAAGATTCTAGTGAAGGATCTACAAATGAAGATTCTAGTGAAGGATCTACAAATGAAGATTCTAGTGAAGGATCTACAGATGAAGATTCTAGTGAAGGATCTACAAATGAAGATTCTAGTGAAAGTTCTACAAATCTAATTTCAAGTGAAAGTTCTACAAATCAAGATTCTAGTGAAGGATCTACAAATGAAGATTCTAGTGAAAGTTCTACAAATCTAATTTCAAGTGAAAGTTCTACAAACGCACCATAAAGACTTTGTTATAGTTATATCATTATATTTATAGTTAACTTTTAGTTAAACTTAAAAATCAATCAATTTTTTCATCTAAAAATTTTTTTATAAAATGACTTCTCTGAATAATTTTCAATAAGTTGTGTATATAATCTAACAAAAATGCTTATTTAATTAAAATGATATTATTTCAATCATAGAATTTTAAAATAAAATTATTCAGTTTGATTATTTTCACTACTTTTTATTAATAAATGGATAATATCGATGATTTGTATAATCTTTTCCCGGAAATTAAAGACCATATAATTGTATTAAAAAAAATTGGCCAAGGTAAAGTTATTGAATAAAAATAATATTGTATTGACAGAACTTTAGGTACTTTTAGCTATGTGTACCTAGGTGAATTCTCGCATAGACCTAGCGAAAAAATCGCTTTAAAATATGTCATTCCAACGAGTTCTCCATCAAGAACAAAACAAGAAATTGACTGTCTATTAAACATTGGGTAATTGAGTTAATTATCAAGAATAGTTTATATCTCATTTTTTCAGTGGAAGAGAAAATGTTATTGGAGTCCTGGCTGTGTTAAGAAACAAATCTCATATTCTAATCATTATGCCTTTTATTGAACATGAGCCTTTTAATGTAATTTTGCCATTTAAGTTTCAATTGTAAATTAAATTAGATCTACCTAAGGATTCTTTTATCTTTTGGAACTTAGAAGAAGTGCGTGATTATATGCAAGGTCTTCTTATTGCTTTAAACCGCGTTCATCAATGTGGCATTATACACAGGGATGTAAAACCAAGCAATTTTCTTTATGATAGAGATAAAAAAATGTAAGCAAATTTTAATACTTAAACTTAAAAATAGAGATAATAATCGCAAAAATTAAATTTAAGATATGCTTTAGTCGATTTTGGTCTGGCACAAAATTATGACAGATCATCAGAAAATATTTTTAATTATGAAAAATTAAACAAAAATCGTCAAATAAATGAAAATACTCCTAGTAGAAAAAACATGATAGCAATTAGTTCAAAAAAATCAACTGGTCATCTTATTCTCACTGCTCCAAAAGTTTGTAACAATAAAGCTGAGGTTAACTCATTGCCACATGGTCCATCTAGTGAAAAATCTCTTCTAAGCAATTCTCAAAGCTTTGACTGCAATTTAAATCAAGAGACAAAAAAAGCAACCAGTCCGACTATAAATTATCAGCAAAAAAAGTTCGATTCACCAAAACCAAGTGCAAACAATTTGCAAAAGTATTATAGTTTTCAAAAATCAAATTATTCAGATAAATGCAATTGCTTTAATATGCCAATTGTGTGTGAGATTTGCACTGCTAGGTAAAACTACTTCTTGCTTATTAAAATGGTATTTTAAATAAAGCATATAGGTCAAACAAGTGGGCTCCCAGAGCAGGAACTGCGGGATTTCGAGCTCCAGAAGTTCTTTTTAGATCAAATCATCAAACTCCAGGTATTCAATCTAAAAATCTTTTTAAAAAATAAAAGAATTGTCCATAGCTGTTGATGTATGGAGTGCTGGTATTGTGCTTTTGAGCATATTAAGTGGACGTTATCCTTTTTTTAAAGCAGTTGATGATAATATGGCAATAATGCAGCTTGTTTCCGTTTTTGGATTCGAATCGGTTCGAAAGAGTTCAACTAAATATGGTAATTCTCAGAATAATGAAAAAAAAAATAGACAATTTTTTTAAAGGTGAATCATTCTTATGTTCATATGAAAAAAAGCCGGAAGATTTGAAAGAAATTTGTAAAAAATTGCGCAAAAAAACTGTCGCTAATCTTAAGGCAAAAAAGAATATTGATTTGGAAAAAAAATCTGATTCAGATATTTTAGAAGAATTTCCAGATTGTGCGTATGATTTGCTAAAGAAGCTTTTAGATCTTGATTATGAAAAACGAATCAGTGCTGAAAGTGCTTTAAAACACCAATTTTTTCAAATATAATATAATTAAATTGTAAATCAACATTAATTTACCAATATATATTTTAATAAATATTTTATTACATAAATCAATTTAAACAATTAAAAAATTCTTTTTTTTTCTGGTAATCAAAGTTTATTTGTTCATTTGAGTTTATTTTTTATACTTTAATAAAGTAAAATTTTAATTATTTTAAACAGTCCAATTATCTTCATATTTGGAATAATATAGGATCTTATAAGGTTTCAATGGTCGATTATCCGAAACCAGGTTTTCATAAATGCATTTTATAACATATATATAATTTGTTAAAATTAATTTTTGAATTGATGTATTAATTTAAATTCAGGATTAACATTAATTTATTATTTGATTTGTTTATTAATGCACGATTAAAAATTGAAGAAATAAAATAATTAGGAATTACTGAAAACTTGTTGTTTTTTTTATAATGAGAGGTTAATATTTAGTTTAATTAAATTTTAAGAAATTAGACATCTAATTCAAATTCTAATTAACATACGTAGGTAGAAACTTGTTTTGAGTAATTGATGCATACATTTTATGGGAAAGAATCAGTAATGGTTAAAAATAAAAAATCAAATTACTTATTACTGATTTTAATTATTTTATTTTAATTTCTTCTAAATTAATTAATGTCAATCTTGGAAAATCATGCAAATTTTAATTAGAAATTGTAACAAAAACACTTAAATTAACTCTAAATAGATAATTTGTTGAATAACGTAAAAAAGATTAAATTCAAAATATGTTTTATTAAATTGTAGAAAAAAAATATTAAAAAACTAGAATCGATTTTAATTAGAAAAGATCTTTTTAAACTATCCCAAAATGATTAATAAATAACTATTCAAATGTCTAGTTAATTTTGATATAATAATTTAAATAAATAATCCATATAATTTCAAATATTGAATTAGTTTCATATGAAATATTCTTGGTTTTAATTTTTCCTTTTAAGTCATGATTGATCAAGATGCAAATAATGACCAAATATCTGACAAAATTTCTACCTGCAGCTTACCGAATCCAAATCATTCTAAATCGAACGATTTCCATGTTCAAATAAACAAAGACCTGATAAAATCCAACTCTTCATCACTTCCTGAAGAGCTTAAATCACTCGGAGTCAAATGTTTCAATGAAAATGACTTTGAAAAAGGAGTCCTCTTACAAGTTGACTTGAAAATTGCTGAATACGAACTAGAGCAGGCACAGAAGAATCTCAATCCATCCATTTCTTCCTACCAAGATCATTTGAAGCGTAAAAGTGACCAAATTTCTTCAGTAAATGAAGAAAAAATATGCGAAAAACAAACAGCTTTGGAAAAAAAGTTGGAAAACTACAACATGTATTTAAATGGGGAATTGATCGAGGACTCATTGGATTCAAATTCCGGACTTGAAGAAAAAATCAAAACTGGAGAAATTACACCATTTGCGAGTCTTTTATGCAAAAAAAAACAAAATTTAGATTCATCAAAAAATGATGGAAAAACAAATCCTGACAAAAAGTCAAAAATAAGCAGCTCTTTATCATCTAATGATTTTGACTCATTTTTGCTTGATTTGGACAAGAAAAAATCTCATTCCGTTTTGAAAAACAAGAAGAAGTTAGAAGAGATTAGGGCAAAGAATCTGGCCGACGAAATCAAAAAAAAAGAAGATGCCAAAAATTATAGAGTTACAGATAAAACAGATTTTGATATGTTTCTTAGCGAATTTGACCAAAAGTCAAAACCAAAAAAGCCAAAACCTAAAATTGGACAAAACAATGGCAAAATAGTTAAGAAAAAAACGAACTCATTAAATGAGTCGGTAATTGAGGAACAACTGAAAGAATGTGACAAGTTCTTTGAAGAATATAATTTATTTAAAAAATTTGAAAAAACTGACCCCAATTTAGAGGATCTCTTGCCTCAAGTTGATAAAGAGCCAAAAATAGACAAGATATCGTTTATGAAGATGATAGAAGATAGTGATGAAGAGGATGAGGAAAATTGTAAAAAAGAGCTTAATCTCACTGAAATACCTAGGCAAAAAGTTAAAGAAAAAAAAAACTTAAATAAAGAATTAGATGATTTTAGTTATGAAGAATTGGAGTTTGATGATCAATCAAAGGATCCAGATTATGATGTAATTAGTGAGAAATCAGATAGTAGTAGTGTAGAATATGACACCGAGGAAGAATTGCCATCAAAATTGTTTGAAAAAGCCAAAAAAAAGAAAAGACTTAAAAATTCCTGTATGGATGATGGTGATGAAGATATTTTTTTGGAAAGATTAGCCAAGCTTGAACAATATGAGACACAGGTCAAACAAGATGAAGCAAACGAGGACTTTGATTTCGCTGATGAAGAAACAGTTTTTAATACTAATATCGTTATTAATAATGGAGAACACTTTGAAATGGAATCAGGCTTAAGAGTACCACAACAAATTTGGAAAAAATTATACGGATTTCAAAAAACTGGTGTAAAGTGGCTATGGGAACTTCATTTACAAAAATGTGGAGGAATTTTAGGTTAATAATTTTCTTATTTATTTAAAAATGATTGTTTCTGTCATTCTACATAAAAATTATTTTAATCTTAATCAGGGATTATATAGTTTAATTAAAATTAAAAGAAAATTTATTAAATTAATTTTATATCTTTATTTTTAGTTAGATTAAAGTGGTTTTGATTTCTAAGAATTTTTGTAATTATCTTTACTTTGGTATTTTTAGCTGTTAATTTTTGTTTCTTTCAAAGAAAAGGCATTAGTTCGATGTAACCGCGTGGCTCTCTGATTCCATGTACCCAGTCGATAATTAAGATTCCCTTTTTTAATTTTAGATCTGCGCCCTTTCTTGATTGTTTATCTGTTTCTGTACCATTTTGATTTAGATAATTAGAATACTAACTATGTTTATATATGAATTTGATGGAAATCAGTCTGCCCTCTTTTGGACTAATCCAGCATAATTCTTGAAATTTAAATAGAGACAGAAGACAAACTATCTCATCATATCAAGATCTCGACTTTTAGTTCTCATATTTTAATTAATCTAAATCAAATTTTTAAATCAAAAATAATAAAGTATCTTTCTCTTTATATCTAAAATTTCTTCAATTCAGATCAAGGAGCCTTTGATCAAAATTAGTAATTGAATTTTCAAAAGTTAGCTAGTTTCAATTTAAAAAGATATTTTATTTTATTTACATTTTATTAAATTTTAGTATTGAATATTGTTTTATTTAAGGTGATGAAATGGGACTAGGAAAGACCATTCAATTAATATCATATTTAGCTTCATTAAGATACAGTAGATTAAAAACAGAAAGCTCAAATTATTGTGGTCTTGGTCCTGTATTGATAATTGTTCCAGTTACCTTAATTGCTCAATGGGTCGAGTCATTCCATACATGGTGGCCCTATTTCAGAGTTTGTGTTCTTCACGAAATTGGTACATATACAAACGCATCTAAATCTCAACTAATCGATGATACCGTTTTGTCCAACGGGATTCTCATATCTACATATTCAAGTTTAATAATATACGATAGAAAACTAATATCAAAAAATTGGCACTATGTTATATTGGACGAAGGTCATAAAATCAGAAATCCGGACGCTAAGATAACTATTGTAGCAAAATGTTTGAGAACGCCACACAGAATTATTCTAAGTGGATCTCCGATACAAAATAATTTAAAAGAACTTTGGTCTTTATTTGATTTTATATTTCCGGGAAAACTGGGAACTCTTCCAGTTTTTATGGAAAGTTTTTCAGTACCTATTATCCAAGGTGGTTATTCAAATGCATCTGACCTTCAAATTCAAACATCTTATCGGTGTGCATCTATCTTAAAGGATACAATCATGCCATATTTGCTACGTCGGGTAAAAAACGATGTCAAAATGTCGCTAAAATTACCAAACAAGAATGAACAAGTGCTTTTCTGTCGCCTTAGCCGCCAACAAAAAGAAGAGTATATCCGCTATTTACAGTCACGTGAATGCAAATATATTCTTAAATCACGTAACAATGTTTTTAAAGCTTTGATTTATCTAAGAAAAATATGTAATCATGTTGATTTGGTGTCTGATGATTATTACAAAAGTCCACATTGGTCTGCAGATTATTTTGGTGATGATTTGAAAAAGGCATCTTTTAGTGGATTTTATAAGAGGTCTGGAAAGATGATAGTGGTTGACACATTGCTAAAACTGTGGAAAAAACAAGAGGGCAGAGTTTTGATTTTTTCGCAAAGTAGGGCCATGCTGGACATTTTGGAGAGGTTTATTAATGAACAGAATTATACTTATCGGCGAATGGATGGATCTACATCGGCCGTAGCACGGTCCAAATTGGTAAACGAATTTAACAGCAATGAAAGCATTTTTTTATTCTTACTAACTACCAAAGTCGGTGGTCTTGGATTAAATTTGATCGGAGCAAACAAAATAATAATTTTTGATCCAGACTGGAATCCAACCAGTGACTTACAAGCCAGGGAGAGGTCTTGGCGAATCGGTCAGACTAAAAATGTGACCATTTTCCGCCTTTTAACTGCTGGAACTATTGAAGAGAAAATTTACCATAGACAAATTTTCAAGCAGTTTTTAAGTAACAGAGTACTCAAAGATCCCAAGCAAAAGCGCTTCTTTAAAACTAATGATTTGCATGAACTGTTTTCGTTCACCTCGGTAGACGAAAATTCCACAGAAACAAGTGCACTGTTTGCTGGCACTGGCTCAGAAATAAATTTGAAGCAAAAAAAGATCGACTCAAACCATGTTCCACACCTGCAAAAAATTAAGACAATCAAAAATAAGAAAGAAAAAAAAGATAAATATTTAAGTGGTGATGATTATGTTTTGAATAAGTTGTTTAAATGTAAGAAAAAAACAGGAGGTCAGTCAGCGATTCATACAGCTGTACAACATGATAAGATAATTGAAAACGCTGATCAAGACTATATTTTGCTTGAAACTGAGGCGGAAAGAGTTGCTTCTGAAGCAGTTAAAGCTTTAAAAGAGTCCAGAAAGTACTGTAAACCAGCTGAAACCGGAATTCCAAATTTAAATGGAACAAAATTTGGTTTAAAAACAAAGATACCAAATCAAAGTGAAAGTAAATCAACAAGCTCAAATTCATTGTTAGAAAGAATCAAAATGCGAAACCAAGGTATCAGAGAGGTCCAGTCAGAATCAACTATTGACAAAGATTCAAAAAATGATACACCACTCGATCTAAATTCGATTAATCCAATCGATAGAACCCTAAACATGTCAAAATTAATTATTAAATATTTAACTCAACACATTGATACGTACAATAAAGCATCGAGTCAGCAAATAGCTAATTATTTTGATGACAAATTGAGTAAAAAGGACTCTATTCGTTTTAAAACTGTCTTAAAAGAAATTTGTGAGTTTAAAAGAGATTTAAAATCAAATACTGGATATTGGAGTTTAAAAGAAGAATATTTAGATTATTTTTAATTTTAATTTGTTAAAAACAATCAATTATTTTTTAGTCTTTGATAAATCTTTTTTTTAACTAAATAATAGATATTTCGTGAATATAAATAAAATAGTTTTGTAAATACTTTAAATTCCTACTAAATAATGTTTACCTAAAATCTTTTTAATCAAAAAAAATATAAAATTAAATCCCACGTATTTACCAAAGTAAATTTGATTTTCATTGATCAGTTAAACAAATTATGATCTTTTTAAATTATATAAATATATAACATTTTGATCTTTGTCACCTTGCTGGGTTTGTGATCTCTGCTTTTGAAAAGATGAGCGATCACATTTTTGGTCAACTATAAACAAAACTGAAAAAAATTTTGTGATCATTGTTTTATTTTTGAAATCAACAAAAAAAATTAAAATTGAAATAAATGATTTTTAGCTTTACTCAATTTCTTCTTTTAGCTTTTCGCAAAGTCAATGGAACCATTGTAATTAATTGTTTATTTTTTTAATCTTGCTATTTAAAATTCATATGTTTGGAAAAAATGAATCTTAAAGATTTTTTTCACCATTCTGGGTCGATCCAAGTATGTGGAATGGAACGTGCTTAATCATCTGTTTTTAATTTAAAACTCATATTTATTATATGTTTTTAATCTTAGCTTAAATTTTAAATATTATTTCAATGCTTATTTTATTTAACTTTATCTAGTGTTATTAACAAGAATATCATAGCAGTTAGTATATAGGATAGTTAACTTGTATGATTGGTTTAAGTTTGACTTTGGTTTCCTTATAAACCCTTTGAGTAGTTAGATTCAAAAAAATATAAACTTTTAGTTAATATTTAAATTTTGTTAACGAAAATTCTAATCATCCAAGTCGCACCACAACTATAAAATAATAAATAAAAATTGATTTAATTAAATTCTACAATAGAAACATTATTTTAATAACTTAACAATTAAGCATTGTTTGAATTTTATTATATTAAACATATCTTAAATGTTTAATAGTGCATTTTTTAAATTTCAAAGAAATAATTTATTAATTGAAAATTTTATTTTAACCTAACATTCCTAAATATTGGATTGCTTATTTTAAACCAAAACCAAAAATAACTCTCAGGTTTTTTATTTTTTATAAAAACTTGAAAAATTGTGCATTAATTTCGAACTTGAACTTGATTTTAGCAAAAAGTTTCTGCATCTTAAATTTTCTTTAAATTGGCTAAATTAATCGAAAGCTCAAATCGAGTATTTAAATTTAACTATAATTTATTCTTTTTAAAAATTGGTTCACATTTCTATAAATAATTTGAAAATTTTTTATTTAATTTTTTATTTAAAAAAGGAATGGCAAAATTAGAGATATTTTGTGGACGTTGTGATAAAAAACTTGCTGATAATACTTGCGTGGCATTCTATCAACAATCATTAAACACCTCTATTCATCTCATCATTAAACCCGAATGCATGACTAATGCCTTAAATGATTTTACAATTAAAAAACAAACTGAAAAGAAAAAGATAAAATTTGCACCAGAGATAATATTTTGTAAAGTATGTGATACCAAAATTGGCACTAACGCTAATATTGGACCTGATGATCGTCTAGTTCTATGCTTTAAGGCCGAATCTATCTATTTTGTTGAAACTTTTTCCAATTATAAAGAAAAACGCTTTAATTTTGATTTTCAAACTAAATGGGTCAAGCTCAAAGATAATTTCCAAATACTAGAATTAAGAAATTATTTAAATTTTGACAATTTTTTTATTCAAACTGCTGAACGTGATAATTTTTTTCCAACAATTTTACCACATCAAGATAATATCTTAAACTTCAATATTAATTTATATGTTGCCGATACTCCGAGAACATATCAGACAGAATTATTTGTTAGAGCATTGTTGCAAAATTCAATAGTATATTTGCCTACAGGTTCTGGTAAAACAATGGTATCAGCAATGGTGATTTCTTTCATGAAAAGACTGAATCCCAAGAAGAAAATATTTTTTTTGACAGATCGAGTGCCTTTAGTTTTTCAACAGGCCTCTTATCTTAGATATCAATGTGACATGTCTGTTGGAGAATTTTATGGTGAAAACAGAGATCGCTTTGAAAGTCAATTGAATTGTGATGTTTATGTTCTAACAGCTGGTTTTTTGGTAAATATGCTTCTGTTGAGAAGGCTCTATCTCGAAGATTGCTCTGTTTTGATTATCGATGAGATTCATCATGCCAAAAATAACCATCATTTTTCACAAGTGATTGAAAAATTCTACCATAATATGGACCAAAAATACAAACCTAGAATTCTCGGATGTAGAAAACAATTTCATAAAATTAATTAAAATTTTATCCTATCTATTTTAAGTGACTGCATCTCCCACTTCAAGCGCTCAAACTATCAGTGACATGCTACAAGAGATAAACCGTCTATCCAAACTAATTGAAGGTACCATAACAATGCCAGTTTTATATCGAGAAGATTTTGAAAGCTTTGTAAATAGGCCTCCTTTTATTTTCTATGCTGCAAATCCGCATCCTAACGAAGCCATATTATGTAACGAGATAAATCAATTTATTGTTCCATTTATGAAACATTTAAATTCAGCAATTGATTATAATTCTTCCATAAACATAAAGAACAATGCTTTGAGAAGTTATCTTAATAATGTCATCAGAAATGTTAACATTCAACAAGATTTAAAACAGCTTCAAATAACTAATTTCTTGCAATCGGTCTTAAATATTTATGAAGTCATGCAAGTTTTTGGAACAAGAAAAGCTGTGGAAATTTTTAAGGAAAAAATTCACGAATTGGAGAAAAATGAGAAAAATCGCTCATGGGACGAGACAGAGAAGAAACATATAAAAAATTTTATTGGAAAAATATCAGATTTAGGTGGTTGTTCAGCTAAATTAAATGTTCTTGATCATATACTTTTAAATAAATCTGATCATGATCAAAACTCAAGAATACTGATATTTGTTAGATCACGGAAGACCGCTAAACTTCTATGTGACCATTTGAACAATAATCTTGAAATAAGAAAATTTTGGAAGCCAAAATACTGTGTCGGACAGGCTAATGGAGGCTTGGACGGTATGACGTGGAAAGATGATCAAGAGCCAATATTGGAAAGCTTCAATCAGGGCCAATGTAAGTTGCTAATAGCTACAAGTTTGCTTCATGAAGGTCTCGATGTTCAGATTTGCAACAAGGTGATCATTTTTGACACATTATGGAATTTAACCCAATTTGTCCAGACACGTGGTAGAGCAAGACATCATAAGTCTCAATTCATTATCATTGATTCTTTGGAGCATAAAAAAAATTATGAAAAATTAAAACAATCTGAAAACATCTTGATAAATCTAGTTTCTAGCTTACCTCAAGAAAATTTAAACTCTGTTCGTGATTTAATTGTTAAGCAAGTAAATCTAATTAAAAATACACCTAAAGTAGCTTGTGAAGCGAATGATTTACATGCAAAGAATAAAAAGATTCGATTTTCTTTCCAAATTTATCTTTTAAATGGTCAATTTACCGATTTGTACCACTCTTTAAAGCAGTGTAAAGGATTTATGCAATGCGATCAAGCAAATGAGAACTACATTGGAGCCAATTTTTTTGATGAATTTGAATGCTACAATGTTTTGTTTGAGATTAATCGAGGTAAACAAAAACTTGAAGAAATATGGAATGTAATGAACAATATAAGCTTTATTTTATCTAGTAAATTAATTGAATGTGTAATTTTCAATTTTAAATCCGATTCTAATCAGGCATCCTCAAATTTTCAATGCTTATGTGAGAGCATTGAACTTGGCAATTTGGCAACACCAAATGAATTTTATAAAATTGAATCAAAATTTAAAAAGTCAAAATTAATTATCGACTATCAATTGCGGTTTTTAAAAATTATGACTTTTATCAATTCCAAGTTGTACAAGCTTGAATTTCGATTTGATGCTATTGATCACTTGATTAGCTTTGATTACTTGGAGGAAAATGTCTTTGCTTATATTCCTTTCGGACAGCCTCCATTTGTCTTTGTTGAAAATCAAAATAATGATTTAAATCAGGAAAATTTGGAAAATTTAAATAATGACAATTTGTCATGGGAACGAACTTGTATCGACTTCGACCAATTGACTCTTAAACTTAAATTTTCCAATAAGGAAAAAAATAATCTTGTTGAAGCATTCAAAAATTTAAGAGGGACACATCTATTATTCTGTAATGTAAAAAATTTGAATTCTACATATTCAATAGATGACCTAAGACGTGATTTTATTCACAAAAACTTTAACAGCAGCTACTATCTTGAAGTTTTTATCAGTCAAAGCTATTATCTATTAGAAGGAAAGATTAGTAGACAGTTTGTCGAAAAAATTAACAGTTTATCTTCTCAAGAAGCGGAAAAAATTCTTCAAATTCTTAATACAAATCTTCAGGCAAAAAGATTTTTAAATATTGACAATATGGTAAATGAAAAAATACAAAAAATATCAAGCTTATCACAATCAGCAGATCTTTGTGAGAAAAATTTAAAAATATCACTGTTTCGCAGAGCAACAATAACTCCAAGTAGAATAATTTTTTATTTTCCAGAACCAAATTTGTCAAATAGAGTAACACGACAATTTGGTCAAGATCATTTTTTAAGAATTCGCTTTAGAGATGAGGACTTGTGTAAATTAAATATGTTTTACAAATACTCGGACATGAAAAATATTTATATAAGAATAGAGACATTTTTAATCAATGGCTTGAAATTATTGAACCGCAAATATGATTTTTTGGCTATGAGCTCAAGCCAATTGAGAGAACATGGTTGTTGGCTATTTAACAGTTCGTATTTGAGTTGTAACCATGTGAGATCGTGGATGGGAGATTTCAGTAACATAAGATGCATTGGGAAATACGCTGCCAGGCTTGGACAAAGCTTGTCAAGTTCAATAGAAACATTTCAATCTACAAATATTTCAATGATTGATGATATCACTGTTGAAGAGTATTGCTTCACTGATGGTATTGGAAAAATATCTTTAAAAAAGGCAGAAGAAATTAGTAAAGAGTTTTATGGAAGAAAAATTCCGGTGAGTGCTTTTCAAATTCGTTTTGGTGGATTTAAAGGTGTTGTGGCTATTGATCCAAATCTTAAGGACAATGAATTACAATTTAGGGACAGCATGAGGAAATTTGACAGTGGTTATAACAGATTGGATGTTATAAATGTGTCTGATTACATTCCATGCTTTTTAAATAGACAAATAATAGTAATTCTGTCATCGTTGGGAATAGAAGATTCAGTTTTTGATTCTTTACAAAATGATATGCTAAAAAATCTTAGCAATTTGCTGATAGATAAACAAACAGCTTCATTAAGCATTAAGAAATATTATAGACCAGTATTTTCTGACTATAAGCATTCTGAAAAGTTAAGCTATTGTCTTGAACCATTTTTTCGCGATCTTTTAAAGACAATTTATCAAAAAAGTCTTTTTGATCTAATCAAAAAATCTCGAATTTTTGTTGAAAAAGGTCGAATTTTGATGGGCACCATAGACGAAACTGGAACATTAAAACACAATGAATTATTTGTTCAATGTTCTAAGCAATTAGGGGAGGTTTATGACAAAAATGAGACTTTAGAAACTGAAAGTGGAAACATTATTATAAATACAAAAGTGGTTGTTGCCAAAAATCCATGCATGCATCCTGGAGATGTAAGAGTCCTGAAAGCTGTAGATGTGCCAGAACTAAGACACATGGTAGATTGTGTTGTATTTCCAAGTGTTGGACCAAGACCAATTACTAACATGTGTTCTGGGTCAGATTTAGACGGTGATTTATATTTTGTATCCTGGGAACCAAGACTAGTTCCAGAAACAGTCGAACAACCAATGAATTACATTTCACCAAAAGCAAAAGAAAAAGAATCTGATATTCAAATGGAAGATGTTATCAAATTTTTTGTGAATTTTGTTGAAATGGATCAGCTTGGTAGAATTGCAAACGCTCATGTTGCCTTATCTGATCAAAGTAAACTCGGTGTCAAAGATCCACTGTGTATTAAACTTGCTGAAGCGTTTAGCTTGGCTGTTGATTTTCCAAAGACTGGCGTTCTAGCTGAATTACCTTGCGAATTAAAGAATTTAAAATTTCCAGACTTTATGGAAAAACTTGGTATTTCTTACACTTCTCAAAAAATAATTGGAAAACTTTATAGAAAATGTAAAAAAATTTTCATAAATGATACATTTACGGAAAAAATTGAGATAAACAAATCTTTTCTCGTCAATGGATATGAAAAATATGTTCCAGTAGCCAAAGATATTTATTCAAAATATAGAGCTGAAATTGAGATGATAATGAATTTTTTTAACTGCTCTCACGAATCGGAGTTATTTGTAGGAATCTATTTCAACTCAAGCTACAGCAATGAGGCAAAGAATTTCTTCCAGATAAGCTGTTCAATGATTAAAAAATTATGGACTCATATGAGAAAAATATTTGGAAGCATTCTAAGTTCTGAAGAAAAGGATGACCAAAAGTCAAAACTTCAATTAGCAAGTGCGTGTTACTATGCATGCTACACAGATGAAAAAAATAAAAAATTAAGAATCTTAAGCTTTCCTTGGATAATGGAAAATATGCTCAACTCAATGGAAATTGAAGAATATGACATTTTTTCTCATTCTATTTTGGAAAAATTCTGCAACATCAAAAACGACTTTCAGACAATATCGAGATTCGCTGAACAAACTAGTCTTAAAAAACAAATAGAATCAATTACTGGTCTAAAATGCCTAATTGGTGGTTCAGTAGGTCTGTTCTTATTTGAACAAAAATTAGATCTGCAAATTCTAGTCTTTAGTTGCGAAAAAACAACAATTTTAAATGAAAATTTAGCTGAAAAACTTGAAGAGCATTTTGACAATGTATCTTACCATGAAAATTTAATTACTTGCACTGAATCCGATGAAGTTTCATTCAATCTTGTTCAATCAGTTGATATTTTAAAAAAATTTATTTATTTGAGAAGATCAATATTTTCGAATCCCGAACTTTTTCCAGTTTTTTATTTTGCTGTGCACTTTGCCAGAGAAGATGATCTATTTCTAAAATTGAATCATTATAATGTAAAATTAGATGATTATTTGAGCTTTTTTCTGAATTATCTAATCGAAAAAAAATTTGTTGTCAAAACACCAGATTTGGAGATTGAAGCTGAACTAATTAGAATGACCTCAGATGAAAGCCTTTTTGATTGCATGGAAGAATGGACCAAACTTCATGACTATTTGGAAGACTTACTGTTTTTTAATGATAAACATTTTTCAAAGATGGTAATTAGATTTTACCAGTACATGGCTTTTGAAAAAGAGGATTATTATTTAAAAAAAGACAGCATTAAAGATGAATATTTTAATGAAATTTTAAGGAGCCATTTTTATAAAGTTTTTGATCGTGTTTCAAAAACCCTAGATGTGGCTACCATATGGAATTCAATGCGGAAAACGCCTGAACCAGTTTTCAAGCGAGCGCTTACATTTGCTCGCTAAAAAGGAAAATATCCCAAATTATTTGTCAACAATGCCAGTCGTCTTCTTTTCTCAAATTTTTACAGTAATTTTGACCTCGTTGAGTTTGAGTTGTATAATGGTAAGAAGCGGTATCTTCATCTATCAAAAGAGTGCTATTCAGCCAAAATACCGCGTCCATTGACAGATTTTAGCACTGAATGTTTCAACCAATTCTACCATCATTCGATAACCCAATTCAATAAAGCCAAGGAAATGATGTCAGATTTCAATTTTAGAATTCAAATTAAATTTGGAGACTCTTATTTTACCAATGTTCCATCTGTTTTTGAAAATTCGTCATGTCTTGTTTACCATCAGTTACAAGAAGCCTTAAGAAAAGGATATACCAAATTTCCATTTAGGTACTTTAAAGATATAAAAAAATCTTGTTTAACAATAGAAAATGATGAAAACGAAAACCTACTACATGAAATACATCAAGTTAGCGACAAAGATAAGACTGACATAGATAAGAAGAAAAAAAAGAAAAAAAAAGTTGTAATGAAGGCAAAAACTGCATTTGATTCAAACGTAAATTCTGATTATAGTTCATTAAACTCACTGTTATTAAATAACGAGTTTGAAAGTAAAATATCCAAAACTTATATTGTCTACGCCGAGCTTAAAAATGTAGATAATCAAAGAAAGAATTTATATCGTTTAAAGTTTGGACCTGATTTGGAATTTGTTCGCTTGGAAACGCTTCCAATAAAGTGGCTTAATATTGATTTAAGGAATTTGATAAAAAGAAAAGAAAATCGGGACATTAGATTTAATTTGATATCAGAAAAAATTTTAGATTTGGACGATAAGGACCTAGATGATGCATCAAATATAAGAAAAATTATAAATGATGGACTAATAAGAATAGATAATTGTGGTAATTTAATTTTAGTAGATGAATTAAGATCATCTCCTACTGTGTTTGTGCGTGGTTCACAATCGATCAAATATTACGGCGGATATGATGATTGGAAAATATTATTCGATATTGGCAGAGTTTGTTTGCCAGATAATATTTCCAAAGAATTTTTGAAAAACTTCAGAATTTGCTTTAGCGATTCCAAAGAATACACTGAGCCTGATCAAAGTGGTAAATTTAATGTGACAACAAATCGTTCTGAAGTTAGCATTGCATCTAAAATTGATATTAATTCATTAAAATCGTCTGAAATAAATGAATTGGTTTTACTTTGCTGGCACATAATACAAGCTTTTTCAAGAATTTTGTAGTATTACAGACTTGATTTTGAGTAAAAATTTTTAGCCTTAGTCAAAATTTAAAACATAATATTTTCACATGAGTCAAATCACTAAAATATTTTTTATTAGATCTAAAACTAGTTAGATGATTTAAATTTTTAGTCTTTGAATTAAAAAAGAATATTTAAGTCACAATTTAAACAAGAAGAAACAAAAATTTTACTGATGACCAACTCTGTAATATAAAAACTAAATAACCATAAACAATGACTTTTCCTATTTAATTTATGTTATCAATAAACTTTAGTTTGACATCTGTTTTTAGATAAAAAAGAAAAAAATTTTTAAAACTAATTAAATTAATAAATAATTTTAAAATTCAAAAACCTATTGTCAATGACATTAGTATGTGCAAAAATTTAAGATAACAGTCAACCATTTTCAATTTAAATTAAAAAATTGGCTCCAAGATAAAGATTTCCTTTATATTGGTGTAAGAAAAGACCTGTAAGAACTTTTTTCTATTTCTGTATTGTATTTTATCCTTATTCAGACATGATCCAATAAGTTCTTTATGCAATTTATGCTATATATTTTAATGGAAAATCTTATCAACTATGCTAGACTTTATCGTTCTTTATCTTTAAATGGGAAATGGCAAAATAAAATAATTAATTTTTAAAATAATAAATAAATAAAACTCTCAACCATAAATAACTCCTAACTCCTAGACCCGAATACTCGTTAACCTTTATGTCTGTTAAAACAAATAAAACCAGTGATGTTATTTGGATTGACGTTTTTCAAAATTTGTTTAAATTTCATCCAAATTTTAGACAATTTTATTTAAATATTAAATTCAAACAAAAATAAATGGTATCTCATAAAATCGACAAATTAATTTTCGACGAATCAAACTCGACGATCTCGACCAAAAAAAATGTTATATAATTTCGACGTGTCTTATTTCGACTAAAAAATTTCGCTAAAAAAAATTTTATATTTTATACGTGTCTTGATTTGAAAAAGAAAATTTAAACTAGACGATAAATTTATTTAAGTTGTAATAATAATCAGTCAATTTAATAATAAACATTTTTTAAAATATACTTAATTTTTCTTAAATTCTATTAAAAATGATAAATGTTTTAAAAAAGACAAAGAATTTTCAGATTTGTAATTCTGAATAGCGTTATTTAGCCTTTCTTCTAGAGCCATATAACATGCTTTGCGCTTGTTAACCAAGCCAGTACTTAGTTGTAACATGAGATTTTCTGTGTTCGATTGTTCCAAACGAAGACAATCAATCAAGGAGAGCAAATCTGGATGACTTTTAATGGTCGATTGAAAAGCGTGGTGCCATCCCTCAAGGTTATTATTTGTTCGAGGAAGGCCTTGTTGTGTACGAATATGACAATTCCACAAATTAATATCATATATTGGCTCTTTACGCTTAGCATATCTTCCTTCTTGAAATCCTCGTGCAGAAAAAAATCTAAATCAACAGGCTTTTCATAAGTGGCAAATTTATCAACTCGTGCATTTCGACATAGTTGCCGTGACGCGTTGCAAGTGGGCAAATTTGCGACGACTTCATCACTTAGATTTTGCTGAATTGTAAAATAATCTTACGCGGCTTTGTATCCGGTTGCTTTTCAGCCAATTCTCTAATGTTGCTTTGCACAGCTTTGACTTGAGTTTTAATTGTAGCGTTGTGCTCGTGTGGTTTGATAGTAACTATAGGTTGTTTACGTCCGATTGTATAGACAGATCTTTTGCAGTTTAGAAAATCAGTATTATTGCAACGCCAATTTATTTTTCCACTTTTGGATTCATTGCCGATTTTGTATTCAAAATTTTCATCGTCAATTAGTAGCCAACTGGCACTTCCACCTTTTTTATTGCGTGATGAAAGTATTAAATTTAAGCTTAAATTAATTTTTTCAAAATTATTTATTAATTCTTCCATTATTAATATATAAAAATTTGTCTAAATGTGTCGAGTTTATTCATGTCGAAATTATGTCGAGTTAATATTATGTTGAATTTATTTTTGTCCAATTTGTCCAAAATAAACTTGTGGAAAATAAGACGATCCAAAATAAATTTAACTTGGAATAACAAATAAATTCTTATTTGATTCCAAAGTTTGAATAAATGAAAGATTCAATTACTAAAACCAAATAAAAAAAAATTTAAATAAGGAAAAAAATTAATTATATATTTAAATTTAAAAATCGAATTAATTTAAAAAGAAAAAAACGAATCGAATGAAAAATTGTCTAATAAATATTTTTTTAAAATTTAAATAGAATAAACTATAAACTCGCTTGAATCACCATAATTTTGTCTAATTTGTCAAGCGACAATCTGTTGCGTCTTTCCCAAAGAGTATTACCTGTATGTGAAAAAAGCTGTTCCGCCGGAACTGATGTAACTGGAATACAAAAAAGATGTTGCACAACATGATAAAGAATAGGATAAGACTTATGGTTCTGTTGCCAATACTCGAGAGGCTGAACATTCTTTGAAGGATCAGAATTATACCGTACAAATTCTAAATCTACTTGGTTCTTTTTTTTTTAAATCTTTACTTGAAACTTTTTCAATATTACTATCAAATAACTGTAACGTAGCCCCTGAGATTTTTTTTTCATTTATGACTGGTGCATTTTGTGACGGAACTGGTACTAAATTTGATTTCAATTCATTAGAAAAATTGGAATAAATATCTAATGTTGTTTTTTTAGCAATGATCATAAATTTTTTTGTATTTTCAGCACTAAAACGAGTAAAATTTTTGGTTCGAATATCTAAAAATGTAGAAGTTATATAAAACTTATTCTCATAAATTTTGTACTTTTGCGAATAAAAATTAACCCAATAAAATCCAATTGCGCATTTTTAAGTTGATTAGAAAGAATGTTCGACTGATGAACACTTGATGCTATTTTCCTACATTTAGCTACAACTTCACGATAGTTATTCATAATTTCTCTTCATTAGCCGTAAGAACATTTATTTTATCAACATCTAAATCTATTTCGTCTACCTGTTCGAGTTCAACAGAACTCGTCAACTTAGAAAGGCGTTTTATAATTAAATTTAAAATATGTGCAGCACACTCAAATTGAGCGAGCCCGACACGTCTTTGCGAAGATTCAGGTTCAACTTGAGAGATAAACTCTGCTAATTTTGCCACATTTGACGCATTGTCGGTAACAAAACCTATTAATTTTGGAAAAATGCTCCATTTTTTTAGAATTTCTAAAAGAGCATCTTTAATGTTCTCAGTCGTGTGTTGTCCTGGCAAATGCTTGACACACAATGTAAACGATTTTAATTTAAAAATAATAAGATCAATAAAATGGCATGTTACTCCAAGATATGGGTATCGTTGAATCGATGTCCATAAATCGAGCGTGATTGGGATAGACAAAGCCTGTGATAAGGCATTTTTAATTAAAACAACTGTATAAATGCACTAATGGCAAATAGCTATAAGTTAAAATATAGCGCTAATTCAATTCTCTTTCGTTTGATAGGATGCGAAACTACGTGTTCCATTTCTTTATCATAGTAACTGTTTTCATTTATTTCAATGTTTTCTAAATATTCCGGGTGGGTGGTTTTAATATGATCAAGCATGTTTTTTGTTGACCCAGAATATATATATTTAGTTATACAATAATTACAAAAAGGTATATTTGACCATCTAAATCTACTTGTCTCGAATGAGTATGAACTGGAGAACGTTTCTTATAATTGCGTTTTTTTGATTGTGTGGTACACGGCGTGATATTTAAAAGCAGTTGACCAGAACTAGGATTTTCCATCATTTATTATTTTTTTAAATTATATTCAAGAATTTAACTAATTTAAACAAATAATAAATCACTTTTTCCAATTACAAAAATTTTTTTTTGTGCATTTAGTCAAATTTTTAGCCAAATTGCATATTTGATTTCTTTTTTAGCTGATTTTTGTTTTCAGATCAAAAAATAATTAGTCTTTTAAATTTGTATCGTATTTTATTTGAATAATTAAATTAATTTAAAAAAAAATTTAGTTTCTAATTAAGATATTTAAAAATTCGAATTTTTGGTTTAAATAAAATATTTCTTCGAATCTGATTTATCCGAATAACATCACTAAATAAAACCCTCACGTCTTTGAGAAATCAAAATATGATAAATAACTAAGAATAAATCATTTTCTTTTTTCATTTAATTTATATTGTATTAAAAATTTAAGATAATTAAAAATATTTTAATAATTTTTTAGAAACTATTTTTAACTCTCTTCCTAAATCTGATTCCAAAGAATTGATAAAATTTAATTAATGGATTTTGACCATTTCTTTATTTTTGTTTTTTAACTCTTCAATTTCCAGATTTAGGATAGGAGACTGGGTTATTTCCAAGCGTATCCGGTCATTTGGTTTGGGTTAGGGTTTAGGGTCTCTAAACACTTTTCGCTTTACCAATTATAAAAAATTTAAATTATTTTATTCTTTCTAACAACTAGAAAAGTACTATGATCGCGATGTTTTCTCTCTAATTTTGATTTATTATTTTTTAATCAGAAATGAATACATAATATTTTATATGATACTTGATATTGAATTGCGAATTAAAAAAAAGCTCTGACAATCCTTTATACATTATATTAATTACATTATATAGTGAAAAAAGAAGAGAAACTTAATTAAATAAAAGTTTACTTTTGACTTTGATATTAAAAAATCCTTTTTCATTACATTTATATAGAAAAATATACTCAATTTTTGAATCAATATTTAAACTTTTATTTAGAAAATTAAATTGAATTATCTTTGTAGAAAATATCCAAATATTTGGGAAGAAACGAATGTTGTAATTTAATCAATTAATCAAGGTAAAAAATTATTATTTACTTTTTGACTTTCTATAAAAAGCCTAAAAAATGATTTCAAATCACAATTGAATTGAGGCTTTAAAAAATGATTTTTAAATTATTATTTACTTTATTTTTGATTGTTATTCAGAAACAAATTACTGGTAAATCAATTGCTTTAAAATCTTTTGTTAAATTTTTTTACAGAAGCAATTTACTGTTATGAATGTAACGCTAATTGGGTATATATTATTAAGCAAGAGAATATGAATTTTATTTTTTGGTAAAAGGCTGCTTGTGCGAACCCGCCAGATTTGGAAATGATAAAGTACAATCGAGTTCCATGTTCGGGAAGTTGGTAAGAAAAAAAAATTGTGTTGTATTCATTTTATTCTGAATTTTCAACTTAATTAGTGTTGTATTTTACAATCCAAATGACGATAATAGTAAATAACAATATAAATATTATTTTAAATTAAATACCAATTTTTTTAAGAGCTTTATAGAGCTTGTTCTGTAGGCTTATATGCAATTGAGAATGAAGGAGGTAAATCAGGACTTTTTACTGGAAGAGATAACAATAAGTACTATTTATGCAACACCGACAAGTATACTTATTTTAATAATTCAAAATAAGCATGATAATTTGTAAATTTTATAAAGTTGCAATAGTAACATAGGTCTATAATTACAACGAAAAAAATCTTTTTAAATAAATAATTAAAATTTAATTTTTATTTTTCTTTATTATTAATTAAATCAGCGAATTTACATTTTTATTAACATGAATAAAATAAATCTAATTTTTCTGTTCATAAGAAAAAGGAATTTAAGTTTAAAATAATTTTTTGATTAATAATAACTAATAATTTTCCTTTTTAAAACTTAATATAAAATTTTAGATTAAAGTAAAAAATGTATTCATTCATGAATTAAAATCTTTAAAAAAATTTATTCTACTTCAATTTTATATAAAGAACCTGCCAAACAAATCTCTTTAGTAAAAATAAGGAAAGAAAGATCCAAGTTAAATATAAAAACTTGCAGATAATTCATAAAATAAAATAATAATTTATTTTTCCCATAAAAAACTACCATATTCGAAATAAAAACTGACAATTGGAAATTTTTTAACTTTGACTTGATTTTAAAAACGAAGTTTAAAGTTTTAATATAATTAAAAAAGAAAAAATTTAACTCTACTTATTTTAGAATACAACAAAAAAGGTAATTTCAACAAGATTCGGATAAAATTAAAATTAACTTTAAAATATTAAATAATTAAATAAACGGATAAAAATTTATTTGAATAAAATTTTAGAGCAAAATTTAAGGAAAAAATTTACAGTATACAAAAAGACAGGTTCTATGTATATATATTATAAATTTTTAATAAATGATGCTAAATGTATTGAAAAACAAATCTATCAAGACAAACCTTATTTAATTAAAATTAACAATTTTTTACGAAATGTAAAATTTTTTTGACTTTAGCGACATGTCGCTAACTGAGACACTAAGAATGAAAGAATCATCATTTTAAGACCTTTTTTGACTTAAACGACATGTCCTTATGGTCAAAAAGGTGAAAATGGAAGCCACTGTTCGGTACATAGTGACATGTCACTAAAATCGAGCAATTACGTTATGAAAAATCAATATTTTTGAAATTTTTAAGTAGCTTAAATTCTTCATAAAGTTTATATCTACCAATAATGCCTACAAATAGTCAAAAGATATTTTCTTGAAGAGAAAATGCAAAAATTGCTAAAAGATACTAATTTTTAATATTTCGACATTCATATTTTTTTTAATTTTTAAAATGGCATCTAAACTTGATGTCAATTTTTTAATTTTTTTAAGGATCTTTTAAATTAATTAATTCATATAGGTCGAAATATAAATTCTTAAGTTTAATATTTTTTTTTATAATAAATTATTCTTTTAATCATTTATTTTGTTAAAAATTTGCACAATATTTTTTTCTATTCATATAGTGATTAACTAAATTTATATTAAATATTATTTCGAAATTTGCATTTAAATCATAAAATAAGATATTCTCTAATTTTTTTTATCTGTTAATTATATTCTATTGAAAAACATGTCTCAAACAAAAGCTTTCGACAAACTTCTTGGTAAATCACATTTGAATTACATTTTCTGAATTTATAATCCATTTTATGATGTAGAAAAGGCCACCAACAACTTTTTATTAGAAAATGATTGGGAAAGTATTCTGAAAATATGCGACTTGATCCGTCAAAATGATGTTGCGTAAGAGATAAATTTAATATTTTAATTTTTATTAATTATAAACTTTATATAGACCAAAGTATGTAATAAATTCCGTCAAAAAAAAACTTACATCTGATAATATTCATACAATAGGCTACACTTTAGAAGTAATCAATTGAAATTTTTTTAAATAAACAATTAAGTTTTTATACTTCTAGTGTATTGAATCCATGGTAAAAAATTGTGGTTCCAAAATACACCAAGAAATCGCACAAAAAGACTTTATGGAACAAATAAAGTTTCTCTGTCAGCAAAAACCTGACCCGGTCAAATCTAAATGCTTGCGTCTTATCCAGTGTTGGTCCCATGCTTTCCGCAAAAATCCTAATTATAGAATAGTCGAAGACTTCTATAATCAAATGAAAATAGAAGGCTTTCAATTTCCTGTGCTCAAAGAATCGGAGGCAATGTTCGAGGTTGAGGAAGCACCTTTATGGATACAAGATTCAGATTCAACATGTTGTTTTCGCTGTAGAACAGAATTCCGTTTAATGACTCGTCGCCATCACTGTAGAGCTTGTGGTCAAATATTTTGTTACGCTTGTTCATCTAAACAGGCTCCGATTCCCAAATTTGGAATAGAGAAAGAAGTTAGAGTATGTGATGCATGTTATGATAAGCTCACGTCGAACTTGACTCCTTCTGGTGAAAATACCAATAGCCAATCTATTAAGTCTTCGTCGTCGGTCAGTGCTCCGCCATCATCAGTCAATCAAAATGAAAAAACAGAGCAAGAATTCGAAGAAGAACTTCAACTTGCGCTTGCTTTGTCCGAAAGCGAGGCAGAGGCAAAAAGACAGCAACAAAACAAATACAAATCTTATAGTAATAGATCAGTGGAAAAAAATACCAAGATATCTGCTAGTGCACCTTCTTTTAATGATTCAAATTATTCAAATGAGTTCGAAAGAGCAAAAGATTCAGCAAGTACTAAAAAAGAAAATTTTAAATCTGAGAGTCAAGTGGTTAAAAAAATGGAACCAGCAACAGCCGAGGCAGATGAGAAAGAAATGGAAAATGATGCCGAGATTGATAAATTTATTGAGGATGTTAAAAAAAATTTGGAACTTTTTATAAATAGAATGAAAGCCGATTCTGTGCGTGGACGATCGATTACCAACGATACGGCCGTTCAATCACTGTTTTTACAGATTCAGCACTTACAGCCCAAACTCATGTCTTATATAAAATATAAAGAGGACATGAGAGGCTACTATGAAAATCTACAAGACAAACTTACTCAATTAAAGGATGCCCGTGAAGTTTTAAATGCTTTAAGAAGAGAACACTATGAAAAAAAGAGGAAAGAATTAGAAGAAAAAGAAAGACTAAGACAATTACAGATAGCCCAAAAATTGCAGTATATGAGACAACAAAAACAATCATATTATCTCTATCAACAACAATTACACATGCAAAAATTACAAGAACAAGAAATGAGCTTGAAAATGAGACTAAATCAGCAAAGAGAAATGGTAATGCAAAGAGAGCTAACAAATACGGGACCAGGAACATTAAATTACCCAAATTCTAATAATCCAGTACTGCAAACAAATTTTTACCAAAATCAAATGTATCCCTCGACCAACAATGGCAATGCGCTAGTTTCAAATGGAATGGAGCATAAAAATCAATTAAACAATACTGATGGTGGTTTTGGTAATTTGCCACAACAAAACTGGTCTTTGAATCAAAATCAGTTTATTCCAAATAATTTACAGAATCAAGGATATCCTGTACAATCTGATTCGTCTAATTCGAGTTCAATCAATGTACCAAACAATATGCCAGGAATTAACCAATTTCAGATGAATTATAACCAAACTTATAGCCAACCTAGTCAACCTTATAATCCTATGATCAATTATAATCAACCAATTAATCAGCAACCAACTGGTCAAATTGCCAATCCGATGAATTACCATGCTTACGGCTCTAACTCGGTTCAAAATCAGTCCACTCATCAGAGCACACAAATAGAAAGCCAAGTAGTCGAGCAACCAAAGCCACAAGAAATTGCCACAGATGTTCAACTAATTTCTTTTGATTAATTTTTTTTAAATAGCTGTGTATTTATTCTATTAAAGAGCTTATTGAAGTTTTTATTTAAAACCAAACTGTCATGATAAATTAAGATATTTTATTTATTTTTTGAAAATAAAATTAAATTAATTAATAAATGAAATAAAATATATTTAAATTTTTTAATACTTGTTAAGAATTTAAAAAAACTGTCCAAATTGATTAATGATGATGATTTTTTCTAGTCGATGCGTATTTTTCAAATGATATTTTTGAGAAAAAATAAAATTATTTATTTCGTTTGAGTTAAATTTAGATCTAATTTTCAGTTAAGGTTTCTGTAATTAAAATAATAAATATACATTTTTAATTTTTATTAATCGGTAATAAGAATTTTTAAAATTAAATAAATATTAGTCGTAGAAGCACTTCGGTATAGAGATCTTTAAAAGTAAAAAGAATGATTCAATTTATTTGACCAAAGAGTCATTAAATAGATTCTTAATGTTTCATGGTAAATATTTTATATTAAATAGAAAAAAAATTTTTGAAAATTAATATAAAGAAGATTTTTAACAAAATTTTTTTTGGGAAAATATTCATTTTCTGAAAACAATATAATCGGCTTTATCTATGAATATTTGATTAAAATAAGATATTATTTGTGAATATCAAGATTTAATACTAACAAGCTAATCAAACACGAAATAAAATCAAAATATTTTATTTTTTTTTAAATTAAAAAATTTTATATTCATCAAAAAATTCACCAATCCTTTCAAATATTATCTAGAAATTTCAAGATTATTTAGATTTATTTGATATTGGAATTTATTTAATATTGATTTATTTAATAAAAACATAATGAGCTATTTCTTGTATCAAAATAGTTCAACTATTTTATTTATTAGATAGTATTTAATTAAAAAACTGGTGAAATGTGAAATTTCGGTTTATTACATAAAAAGAAAATTATAGATTCTAAAATATCTACGAATAATAATCATTTATTAAAAAAATTACAAAATTATTTTGATCAATTTATATCTATTTGTTTTATCTAAATCTTTAAAAAATAATTCCACTTGTTAAAGAAATTAAATTTTGTATTTGTTTAGAATTTGAATGATATAAAAAATTTCACTATTAGCTTTTTTCAGTTTTTTATTCATCAAAACTATTTATAGCTTTTAATTTTATAAATTATATTGATAAACCTGATAAATAAGCAAATAAAAAAAAACTTTGCGACTTACGTAAAGTTCATTTAAATTAACCTCATGAAATTTCGATTAAAAAAGAGTCGCTCTAACAGGTTTTATCCAGCTAAATCATACAATTTAAACACCCAAACAAACATTACTATTTTTAAAATCACAATCATTGGCAATATTAATTTTCCCATAAGTTTCTTTTAAAAGAACTTAAAGTCTTATCTCGTGGGATCTTATCTTGTTTTTCCAAAGAGACATGCCCTCTGTAAACAACATCCGATTACTTTGATTATTATTCTACTTTATATTCGACTATAAAAGCTCAATAGATTTTTAAATACATAACTTTATAAGTATGCAAAAATTTTTGATATTACTAGGCTCGCTAATCATAGGAGCTACATCAAAAGATATATGCTATGATCAATTAGGATGCTTTACTGATTCTTATCCATTTAGTGGCACTTTGCAGAGACCATTTGCTCTTCTTCCCCAAAGTCCTGAAAAAATTGCAGTAAAATTTCTACTTTTCAATAAAGCATTAGCTCAGAGTCAAGTCATATCATATAATTCTCTTGGAAACTATAACCCATCACTAAAAACAAAGTTTATAGTTCATGGATTTTTACACAATGGTATAAAAGATTGGGTGATTGATATTAAAAATGAAATGTTAAAGGTAGAAGATTTAAATGTTATTTCTGTTGATTGGAGCAAGGGAAACGGTTTTCCATATACCCAAGCCACTGCTAATACACAAGTAGTTGGTGCAGAAATTGCTAGATTGATTAATACAATGATAAATAGTCTCGGTGCCAAAGCTGCAGATTTTCACATTATTGGCCACAGTTTGGGATCTCATATTGCTGGTTATGCGGGAGAAAGAGTTAATGGTCTGGGAAGAATAACTGCATTAGACCCTGCTGGTCCTTATTTTGAAAACACAGATCCTAAAGTACGACTCGATCCAACTGATGCATTGTATGTTGATGCTATTCATTCAGATGGTACTGCTAACTTATTAATAGGACTTGGACTAATGCAACCTGTAGGTCATGCTGATTTCTATCCAAATGGCGGCAAAGATCAACCAGATTGTGCGACCACTTCAGACAAATTACTTAATGGTATTTTCAATGTTGTAATTTTAGATATAGATGGTGTAGAAGATTCAGTTGCTTGCAGTCACATGGCTGCAGTCCACTTCTTTATTGATTCTATTAATTCCAGATGTAAATATACAGGGTTTCAATGCAATTCTGAAGATGAGTTCAATAGAGGAAATTGTGTTAAATGTACTAGCAAAGGTTGTAATCGAATGGGTTATTGGTCATCTCCGTCAAATGATTTGGGAAAATTGTATCTTAACACTCAAGCAACTCTTAACAACAATCAGTACTGCAAACAAAACTACAAAACTTCACTAGTATCAAATACTAAAGATGTTACAGGTGTCCAAGCAAGGGGAAAATTTACTATTTTTTTCGAAACTTCTACTGAAATAAGCTCTACTGAGTTAATAGATGATTCAAATGCTACTTTTAAACCAGAATCTACCGAAATTCGCCTTATTTCATTAAATCAGCCATTGAATAATCCAATCGAGAATTTGTATGTTTACTATAAGAAAACAAGCAATTTTGTGAGCTCATGGCTTTATGAAGATAAATGGAGTTTTAAATACATCCAAGTGCTATCTGGTGATTCACAAACCGAACTAAAATTTTGTCCGACTTCAACATTAATTTATACTGACCAAACTGTTAAATTCAGAAAATGTTAGAGATTTTTCTAGATATTTATTTATTAAATTAAACAAGCTTTTATTTTTAATTTATTTGCAAAATTTTAAATTTATTTTTTCATTTTTCTTAAAAATCATCACCACTTTTTTCAAAATGCATAAAATCCTTGAGAAAATTTATTCAATTTATTTTCTTATCATTTTTCATAAAAAATCTTACGATCAAAAAAAGAGCTCCAATTAGGAGAGCTTTTGCTTTAACTGCTAAATCCATAGGAACTTAAAATTAAAATGAAGTATAACTGCGACATTAAATATATTGATAATTACATTTTATTGAAAAAGTGTCTGTAATAGTCACCATTTCTCGGACAAATCCAGAATAATCTTTGTTAATTGAGCCAATCTGGGACAGACCATCAATTGTAAGAATCTAAAATATTCTTTTTTAAATTTGCATATTAGAAATAAATTATTGTACTTGGAATTCATTGTTGCATGGACAAAATGGACCTTTAAAAATTAGGAAAAATATTAAAATTCATATCAAGAACAAAATTTGAAAATTGTACCATCACAAACACAACAAGGTCCTTGAATTTTAAGTATGGGTTCTCTCTTATCATTCAAAACATCATATTTTGATCTCCACATGCTTCCTCTGATGAAAAATTAAAGAGCAATTAAAATTTCTATAAAAACATTACATTTGCTTTACATAACCAATTGGTTTTCCAGCAGGACATTCGATTGTAACTTCTTGTGCGCATCCATCACATGTTCCTACAAGATTAATAAGATCTTAAAACCCATTATGATTTAAAATCCCTTACCTGGTAACCAACAACAACATCCAGCAATGCATTTAAATTCTCTTCTCACCCTAATTACTTCCTAACATATAATTAGTCAATAAATGGTCAAAAATTATCAATAAACAGAATACTTTATTTAAATTATCTACAATATGTATTACAAATCCTCTTTGGTAGCCACAACATATTCTCATACATGTTTCACTTTCTTAAAATAGATAAATTAAAAATTTAAGCATTTAAATACATTTTTTAACCTTCAATAGCTACGTAAACTTGATTACCACAATTATTATTAATAAAGTATTTATTGCAGGCATCCCAACCAATTACGGCTTAAAAAATATCAGAATTGATTTTTAATTAAAATCAAATCTTACCTTCAAGAAGAGAAACTTTTTGATAAATAAATAATTGATCTACTTGGGTCAGATATTCTAGACCTTTGGGACATCCAGGAATAGCCTGAGGTCTGAAATATTTTAGAAAATGATTTATTATTTTTGCATTTACCTTTGCATCCAAACAACTGGAGCTCCAGGGGGTAAAGGCGCTTCATTTTTGGGTGGCTTATAGAAAATTCCTTGAGGAGAAGTAACTCCTGGACTGGGCAAATTACGAAAATTTCGTGACTTCATAAATTTAAAACCAAAAATTAAACCTAAGTTAGACTGTTTAAATTAAAGAAAAAAATAAAATATTTGTTTACATAGAAATTTCGATTTCTTTGAAATTTCTTTAAAGTTTATTAAAATTCTAATTTTTAGTTTTTGATGAATCTTTCAAAATAATGTTTATTTAAATCTTTTAATTTATTCAATTTTTTGAAAACGTAAATGGAATCAATAAGAAAAAATTAAAAATGTCTGAAAACAAATTTAAAATTTATTTTATAGAATTTTTTATTTTTCTTTAATTGAGATAAAAATTAAAAATCAGATTGAATTTAGAATTTATTTAATCTTAAACAAAATCACAAAAATTAAAAGAGCTGTACCAATTGATTTAATTTTTTTGAAAAGGATAAACAATCTTATTTTCTTAATATATTAAAAGAATGAAAAGTATTTATTTTGTCTAAAGGCTAAATCGCCAAATTTAATTATTCATAACTCTATAATTCTTTAAATTTCAAAACATTATATAATAAAAACAAAGCTTAAATTTAACTTTTAATTCAAAAATAAGAAAATGAGTCAAAATTAAAGATAAATTTAAATAATTTTGGAAATTTAATCATAAATGCAGCTATGAATTCAAATAATTGATCTTAATGTTATACAACAATATCATATTAAAATTTAAAATTTAAGAATTTATTAAATTAAAAAATGGATCTACTTTTTGCAATGTAGAACATTTATCAACTGTAAAAGTCTGTTCATGATGTGCAAAATCTCAAATATAAGCTTCTAATTAATACAAGAAAAACAGAATTTACCAGAATTTTAATACACCAATACATGTGGAATTTACAGAACCTTTTTTAACTTTTAGAAAATTATTTTTTAATAAATTTTACCAAAAAAAGATATCTAAATTATGGAATCTATGAAAAAGGTTTCTATGGATAAAAGATAAATTAATTGATTTGAATTTTAGTTGATTCCAATAAGCTGATTTAATTTGTTAAATTAGCTAAATTAAAATTTTTGATTTTGATTGATTTTAATCTTCCTATGATTTAGAAGATTTTTTAATTTTATTCAATTTGATAAATAAAATACAATGTAGTATTTTTATATCTTCCTTGAACTAGGTTTTTTTTAGTTTAATTAAAAAACTATTCATCTTTAAAAATAAACAGTTATTATTTTATGTTAAGATTTTAAATTTAAATTTATTCACAAATTTTAATATAATTTATTTTTATAATCATCTTTTGTTTGATTATAAATTATCGTCTAGTTATCTCAACATTTTTTATTTAAATTATTCATCTTTGTTGGAAAATGATTTACAGTTTTGATTTTTTTACACATGATGAACATGATTTAGCTGAAGAGGAAGACAAAGCAGACTCAATCGATACACCTAGTGAAGACTTAGAATGTTTAGATCCATTTAGCGACTTTGAACCAAACGAAAATCATTCAATATTGTCCAAATCAGTAAAAAAGATAATCTATTTAATAAAATTTTGTAAATTAGATTTTTTAGAATTCGCGTATTCCTGATGTAAAAATAGAATATGACAAAGATGCATATGTAAAACTACCATGTTCAAACTTTAATTTAGATGATGGCGAAAAAAAAGTAATTCCTTTACTTGAACTGAATCATAATCATCTTATTGATTAAAAGTTATTTTGGTCAAAAGTGCATTCAAACTTATCTCAATTAAAAAAAAATTTGAAAGACCTGGTAGATGCGTCTGATTTTGGATCTTTAGTTTGTTTGTCAGAAAAAATAAATTTTAATTAAATTAATATCTATTTTAAATAGTTTTATGATGTCGTAAAAGAATACAATCCTTCGATCAAAAATATAGATAATCTTAGCTCTTTATTTACTAAAGTATTTTCTTATCTTTTGTTTTTGAGAAATTTACTTAATTTACAAAGAATCATGAATCAGATGAAAAATTTGATCCTGATCAAACATCGAAAGTGGTTGTTCCAAAAATGATTGATTTAGCACTGAGACTCCCGGATTTAATTTCAAAACCAATTCCGATATTAAAATCAGGTAAAGATTTACTAAAAAACAAATAAATATTTTTTATAAAATTTCATATAAGGAAAATCGCATTCAATATCTTTAGATCAAGAACAGTGTGCTTCCCTTCTGGCAAATGCTTTTTTTTGTACATTTTTAGACCGAATAAATGAAGCAGAAAGTGAAAAATTTTCTTTATTTAATTTTGATCAGTAAATTATTTTTTCAGAATTTGATTATAATAGCAAATTTTAAATTTCTTTGCCAAGGCTTTTCATCAAAATAGACCAAAACTCTGATTTATTAAAAAAAGAAAAACTAAAATGCATTTTACATTATTTCAATCGGATAACTAACAAAATCGAACTAAACAAAGAGGAGTTGAGTATAATCACATTTAGTCGTATTTATAACAAAGATCTTTGCACTAATCGATTCAAGAAGTCCAAGAAAAAAATACGAATTCCAATAATATCTAATTGTAGCCGAATAGAAGATTGTAAAGGTGCATTGCAATTAGATTTCTCAAGTAAATTAATTGGCAGCAATACTTTATCTGATGGATGTGTTCAAGAAGAAATTCGCTTTTGTATATGTCCCGAATTGATAGTTTCTATGTTATTTTCTGAATGTATGACTGATAATGAATGTATTGTGATAAGAGGCGTAGAACGATTCTCCGACTACACAGGCTATGCCGAAGACTTTAGATGGAATGGCGATTATCAAGATCATACAGATAAAGATAAATTCAATCGAATAATGACTGATATTTTGGCGATTGATCCACTAATTTTTCCTGATTCAATTGAACAATATAGACAAGATAATCTTATAAGAGAGATCAACAAATGTTTTATAGGATATAACATAAAAAGCAGATTTAATCTTGAAGAAAGCAGCTTACCGCGTATAGCAACCGGTAATTGGGGATGTGGTAGTCAGAATGGAAACATAGAATTAAAATGTAAGCTTGATTTTAAAAATAAATGTTTAAATTTTAAATTTAAAAATCAAAAAAAATAAACAAATGCATTAAGGCAACATTTTTTTATTATTATGACAACAATATTTAAATTAAAAATTTAGGAATTTTTTTAGCTTTTGAAAATTTATTTAGTTTTTAACAATGTAAACTTTAAAAAATCTAAATACTTAAGATTTTTTAATTATTCCATACGGAGCTTAAAATTAATCGATTCAATTAAAAAATATAAAAATAATTTAGATAAAATAATTTAGAACCAACCATTATTAATTGATATTCAAAAAGAACTTTTTTGTGACAAATATCACAATATTTAATTTTTTTAATAATTTTTTTGTTTTGTTTTGGAAGAAATTTCTTTGAGTCGCGTATCATTTAGAGGATAGAAAGCTTTTTAAATTATCAATAAGTCTTAAAATTTAAAAATAAATTTATTGTTATCAAGTTATTTTATTAAAGTTGATTTCTTTTAATATTTTTAGTTTTAATTCAAATAATTGTTGCAAGTGAAGTTGATCGTGATTTGATTTACTACACTTTTGAGAATCCAGAGACATGCCGAAATCTGATTCGTATAATTGAAATAATAAATAATAGTTCATTACAAGTCGGAAATGCCTACCGGATATTATGTCAATACTGTAATAAAATACAAAAATTATTAAATAAACAAGAAACGCCCTCAAGTCCAACAGATCAAATAAAGACTTTTTTCAAAAATGTGTTTAACATTAAGTGTAACGACAGTCTTGTTGATTATTTAGAGCATCATTCAAAAAAAAATTAAATTTTTAAATTTATTTTATTTTTACACTTTTTGGTTAGTTATTATTTTTGAATCAAATAAATTGGTTTTTAACAGATTATTCAACATTTAAAAAGAATAAATCACAAAATTAACATGATAATATTAAAATTTTGAATATAACTATAAACAAGCATAATTTTCTTAGATTTATTTTTACCTTTTAGTCGATTTTTAAATTATTTTTAATTAAATGAACTTTTTTCTAAAGCACATCCTTTTTGTACACCTTTAGTATGCATCAGCTCCAATCTAACCAATCAATTAATTAAACTATTTTTGTTTTTTATTCAAATATTGTTTAAAAATACTTAAAGTAAAAATTTTCTAAATTAGAATTCAAATTTGCTGAATTTGTCCAGCTAAAATCTCAAAAATCATCAACAAATCATTACAGTTTGTTTTAACAACATTATTTTTTTTTAATTAAAATAATTTACTAATTGATTATATTGACTATTCCTACTAAAATAAAAAAACAGCTTTCTTAAATAGATTTTTGATGAATTTATTTCTATTATTCAATATTTTGGATATTTTTAATGAGATAATTCATATGTATTTAGGAAAATAAAAACTCCAAGATGCATTTTTGAATTTAAGTTAAATCTGAGAAAATTAATTGAATTGAATTATTAACCTTAAACGTGTTTAAAACTCGAGTTATTAAAAATATTTTAACCTACAACTTTTTGTTTTGAAAAAACAAATAAGTTTTTAATTCGGAATTTCAATTAAAATTTATTCTCTCAAAAAAAATGAAATCAAATGAATGAAAATTAATTTGAAATAAATTTACCGTTATTTAAAATCTTTATTTAAAATGTCAATTTTATTTAATATTTTCCCAGTTAAAAAAAAAACTAAATAACTTCATTTAGGTTTTTTCTCAAAATACATGAAATCCTTAAAAAATTTTTAAAAAATTTATATAAAAACCAGGTAAAGTTTTAACTTACAATCAAAAATAAGCATCCTATTAAAGTTGTTTTGGTTTTTACTGATAAATCAACTGGAACTAAATATAAACAAAAAAAAATAACTTTAAAATTACTTTTACTTAATTATTACATTTAATTGAAAAATTATCAGCCACTGTAAACATTTCTCTAGCAAAGCCTGCATAATCCTTACTTAATTTACCAATTTGATTTTCATCAAGTGACAAAAGCTAAAAATATTCATAAATAAAGCAATACTTATCTGATAAAATTTACTTGAAATTCATTTTCACAAGGCATTAATGGTCCTAAAAAAAATATTTTAAATTACATAAAAGTAACTTGAATTACAATACCATCAAAAATGCAACATGGTCCTTTTACTTTTAAAACAGGCTCATGATTTTCATCTAAAATATCGTAATGAGCCTTCCATAAGCTTCCCCTGAACAAAAAATCTTTAAAAATTTATTGAATTTTCTTAATTAAAATTACTTTTGCTTGACGTAACCAATTACAGTTCCAATAGGTGCTTCAACTGTTACCTCATGAGCACAACAATCACAACAGCCAGCAAATAGGTTAGATTGTGCACAATATTTAAACTCACGGCTTAATTTAGCGACTTGCTAAAATTTGTATTAATTAATCAATCGAGCAAAACATTTAAATTAGCAAACTTGATTCATATTATCAAGAATGAATATTTGGAAGCCTCTTTGTGCTCCACAACAAACTCTCATACAACCGTCAGTTTCTAATGTTAAAAATTTTAAAATTTATTTTAAATATCTAAATCAAAAAACCTTCAGCAGCAAAATAAATTCGATTTCCTTGGCTATTTTTAATTGAATATTTGTTATTTGTATCCCAACCAACAAAAGCTATATTTGAATGGTAAAGCATTGGTGTATAATTATTTTTCAATAGTTTTTGTAAATAAACCTTCGAGTAGTGAAACTTCCTGCTGTAATAAGAGACAGTCAAGCTGAGTGAGATATTCTAATCCTGGCGGACAGCCTGGTATTGGTGCTGGTCTTTAAGAATTTTTTAAATTTTTTAAACATTTTTAATTAAATTAAACTTTTGCATCCATACGACAGCTTAAGAAAAAGAAATTAAATTTTTTAATCCTTTTTGAGAAAAAAACTTACGAGCACCATTAGTAGAAGGTGGATGAACTTGGTTCATTATTAAAAATTAGAAAATTGTTTTTTAAATTAATAATTTTTCTAAATCGAAAACTAAGAATTTTATAGTTCATAAAGACGTAAGAAAAAACGATTTTACTAATACTTTTAAAAGGTTTCAAGGAATAATTTCAAAAATCAGCGAATGAAATAATCAAATTTTTTACATCTATGTAAAAAATTATTAATGGTATTACCTAATTTTAAAAAATAAGGTCTTTATTAAATCAAATTACGTTTTATTTGGTTTAAAAAACCTTAACCGATTTAGCAGAACCAAAATTATATAATATAAATAAATTTTATTGAAAGCATTTAATATCAAAATGTTTCATTCTTAAAAAGCTAATTCATAATATTCTAAAGAGTATTATTCTACAAGTTATTTATTTTTAATTTATTAATATTAAATTAGAATTTTTTAATTTGAAATCAATACGCTTTTGTTTATTTTAAAGTTTTGTTGTTCTTATAATTTTTTGACGTTAGAAATAATTGTTAAGATCAATTTAAAAGTAAAAAGCTAAAAATTTATATGTTCCCACACGTGGGTTTATATATTTTTACCTTCTGAAATTGAGTAGAAATTATTCAAAGAAAATGAAAAAGAGTTTGCATCATAAATTTTCAATTCTAGCATTTTACTTAAATCAAAATTAAAAAAATTATTTAAATTAAATTTTAAGCTTATCAAATTAAAAATGAATAAATAAACTAAAAGATATCCTTCAATAATATTCAGATAAAATAAATTTTTATCTAAATATCTAATATCAAAACTGAAATTTAATAATAAAACTTTAGAAAAATTATTTATCATTTAAAATATCATGAAAAAATTTTCTTTCTTTCTAAATTTAAAAAAATGATATTAAACTTTTGGTTTATTTTTAGTTTACAATCAATTTTGGCTTTTTCAGAAGTATGCTATCAAAATTTAGGGTGCTTCAATAAATCAAATATTGCTGGTAAATCACTAGAACGATATTTATTGCCATTACCAAATCATCCAAATCAAATTGACACCAAGTTTTATCTGTTTAATAGAAAGATTAATGAATCTGAAATATTACAATTAGATTCAATAACTGAAAACTATTTAATTAATACTTCAACTAAAGTTATAATACATGGATTTTTACAAAACTCTACCAAACCATGGTTAATCGATATGAAAAACGAATTGCTCAAAAATGAAAATTTAAATGTAATAGTTGTCGACTGGTCCAAAGGTAGTCGATTTCCCTATGAACAATCTGTTTCAAATGCTCTTGTTGTTGGTGCTGAAATCGCTAGATTAATTAATTCCTTGATAAATTTGAATAAAACAAGTGCTGAACAATTTCATCTTATTGGTATGAGTTTAGGAGCACATATTGCAGGATATACTGGCAAAAGAGTCATAGGACTTGGTCGTATTTCAGGCTTGGATCCTGCCGGACCCTATTTTGAAAACGCAGAAGATGAAATTCGTCTGACAGCAAGCGATGCAAATTTTGTAGATGTAATTCACACAGATATACCATCTTATTTGAATTTTGGGTTTGGTATATCTAAATCTATTGGTGATGTTGACTTTTATGTAAACGGAGGTTTCGATCAGCCCCAATGTGCCAAAAAAAGTGAGCAATTAACAGCTATATTTTTCATTTTGGCCATGAAACATTTACAAAAAGTTAAGCATCTAATAACTTGTAGTCATTTATCAGTGATTGATTATTATATCGATTCAATAAGAGGCTTATGTCAATATACAGCTTTTAAATGTAACTCAAAAAATGATTTTGACAGTGGAAAATGCTTTGTTTGTCCAACAAATGGTTGTAATCAAATGGGATATTGGGCATCTCCAGATAAGGAATTGGGAAATTTGTATTTAAGTACAAAATCTGCGTCAGAAAAAGTTAACTTATGCAAAAGAAGCTACTTAATAACACTTAAGTCTATAGATAATTTAGATAAAGAAATTCAAGCTAATGGAATATTTTCAATTATTTTCGAATCTGCAAACAAAAATAGCACTCAAGAGATATTTGATGATTCAAAAGTTGTTTTCGAGTCTAATTCGGTTGAAACTCGTTTGATAAGCACTAGTAATATTGAAGAAATAAAAAAGTTATACATCATATATCAAAAGACTACAAGTCTAATCAGCTGGATTTATGAAGATAGCTGGAAATTTGAATATGTAAAAATGATGGATAATGTTGGCTTATCAAAAAAATTTTGTCCCATTTTCGAAGATACTAAGGATCATGCAAAAATCACAAAATTTATTATCTGTTGAAAAAATAAATTTAATTTATTCAGTATTTGAATATTTTTCCATTAAATTTTTTGGTAAACTTAAAAAATTCAAAAGACACATATTGCAAAACAAGTTCTAGATCTAAGAGTGAGAATAAATATATTTAAAATTTTTATTTTAATTTTTTTCCGAACTATTAATAAAATTTTTATTCAGCTAAAGTTTTAGTATAAATTTCATCAGTAATTATTTAAATTATTATCCATTTATTTTTTCTGATTTTTTTGATTTTTAAATAAAACATAATATCTATTTGGGTATTTTTTATTAAAACATTTAAACAAATTTTAATACATTTTTGTTATTTCGAGACATCTTTTTAGTAGCCTAATACCAACCGAAAAAAATAGAACTTTTAAATGAAGAATCCATCAATGTTGACGAAAAAGTTTTATTATATGAAAATTCAAATTTCTCTTGTATAAATAAAAAAATAACAAGTCCAAAAATAAAAAATTTGAATTCCACTCCATCTCTGCAATTCGAGATTCATGATAATAGAAAAAAATAAAACTAAATATAGAATATTAATCTTCAACGAATAAATGATTTTAATTTTCGTCAAATTTTGTTTGAATCTTACAAAAATTATTCGCTTTAAGTTTCTGCAAAATTAATTATGTCCATCTTCGGCGTTTTCTTACGCTCGAATATTTCGATGGTTTTTCATTTTTTTTTGGATTTTTAAATTTACTGGAGATTCATAAAATAAAAATTAAGATTCTTTTTTTATATAATTTATTTTTGAAAACTGAACTTAAAAAATTATCATCATTATCTTATAATAACTTTTAGTAATAAATTTTTGAGAAAAAGATGCATTTAATGATAAAATAAAAACAGGTAAATATGACAATTGGTTTTACGTTTTGGTTCTTGTTTCCTTTTTTTCCAATTAAATTTTTCAATTAGAACTTTTTTTTTGTTCAAAAAACATAAAATCCTTTAAAAAGTATAATTAATAAAAATTAAAAACGGTAATTAAACACTTTTTTCATCGTTATAAATGTGCTTAGTACAATATAGTTCAAAAGTCGTATAGTTATTATGATCTTAGGAAAATACTTTATTTTGATGTTTTTTTTTAAATTAAATTAATATTAGGTGTCATCGTTATTTCAACGACCATTGTCTACAATTGATTTTAGTAATTCGATTCGATATTCAATTTTGTATATAATTCAAAAAAATTTTATGAACAAGAAATGGAATTATTAGATAATTTGAAGAAATCTTTGATTAGTAAAGAAAGAATTAATGAATTATTCTCGCTAATTGAATGAAACAATCTAACAACCATTAATTATCATTAAAACTTCATTTCAATGGTGTTATTTGTTTGCTCGTAAGTCATTTGATCAATTAATATATTTAAATTTAATTTAAATTGTTAAAACAAAACTTGTGTCTATTTTAGAATTAAAAAAAAACAATTTTTTATTAGAAAATAAAAACTGATTAGTTGGAAAAAACTTAGATAGAAATTAAATTTTTAAACATTCAATTATAATTCAATTTTTTCTATTGCAAGAATTCTAAAATTAAGTTGGCCTCAACTAAGACATTCTTAACTAAAAGAAAAATTTCTCTGATAAGCAGAAGGTTGGAAGAACTTGTTGATATTAAAAATTATTTTTCTAAATTTTCCCAACAATATTGATATTTAATTTTCCATTTCTTAACAAAATCTGAATTTAGGCTTGATTAATGGAAAGAAACAATTGAATTGATTATTTGAATTTGGAACCAGGTAAGAAAAAAAGTCGAAATCTTAAAACGTATATATACATTAGTAATAACTAACCTTTTTCTCTATATTTTTAATAGATTTTTTTCCAAATTCAGATAAATCAGAATTTTTTTATTAATCTAAAACCTAAAATCAAATTAGAATTTCAAATATGATACTTGTAAAAATATAATCATAAAGTACAATTAGTGATAAACCAGAAATTTAAGTGATTAAAAATTAACACGTCCTAAAAATCTTGATTCGAATCCAAATCACTTAAAACAGATGGTAAAAAAAATAAAAATGAAAATAGAAATAAGTTCATCAATGCCACATTAATGAATTGAACAGGAACCATTAAACTTTTTACATAAATCAAATTAGATATTTATACAATTCAGACCTTATTTATTTTATTAATTGTATGGTTTACTTGTTTAATAAAATAAAATAAATCTATCTCATTTACTTTATCCGAGGGTAAAATCAAAAACAAATGACTTCATAACTTTTTTTTAATAAAAGTCACCACTTACTTTAATGTTGATATTAAAAATCAAATGATGTTCTTTTTAAAATTAAAATTTATAAATAAAAAAAAAATTAAATAGTATGAAAAAATAAGTTATTAAAATTCCTATTTTGGTAAAATATTTAAATTTGTAGTTTAAAGATAATTAAGTAAATAATTATCTCCATTTTAGTGACTTATTTAATAAAAAAAATTTCAAAGTCATTTGACTTGAGTTTACTTCAAAATAATTTTAAAATTTTGAATTTAAATTATTTAAATTTTTGAAAAAAGTGTATTTGTCTTATATTACTTACAATTAAAAATAAAGCTCCAATTAAGGTAGCTTTGATTTTCACAGACAAATCAATAGGAACTAATAAAAAAATTGTAAGAATATTAAATATTAAATCAAAATTTTACATTCAATTGAAAATTTATCTGCATTAGTGAACATTTCTCTGATAAAACCAGAATATTCTTTTTGAATCTTGCCGATTTCAATTTTTTCATCGATTGTTAATAGCTAATTAAAATTGATTTAGTTAACCAAGTTATTTTTGGAAAAAAAATTAAATTGATATTTTCTAATTTACTTTGAAAATTTGATTTCTCGGAAAACAATACCCTATTTAAGAAAATTTCATTTAATGTAATTTCTAAAAAATTCAAATTACCATCTAAAATACATAATGGTCCTTCTAAATTTAATACGATTTGATAACTCTCATCCAAAATACAAAATTTTGGTCTAAGAAAGCTTCCTCTTAAAATTCAAATTTAATAATTGATTTTGGCTCAATTTTTTATACTCTTGTTTAACATAGCCATAGATGGTTCCGTCAGGCGAGGTAACTTGAATTTCATGTGCACATGCATTACATATTCCAGCACAAAGTTGATTCCCGCCAAAAAACTTAAAATCACGATTGATTCTCAGTATCTCCTTGATAATTTCCAAATCAAAATCGTCATCAAAAAAATGAATTTATATCCTACTTGATTTGCAGAATCTACCACATGAATTACAAAACTTCTCTGATTTCCGCAGCAATGTCTCATACATGGATCAGTTTCTCAAAAAATCATATTCAATTGAAATAATGTTTCCTACTGAAAAATTACTTTCAAATGCGTAAAAGATCTGCATGCCGGTTGAATTTTTAAGAACATATTTATTATTAGTTTCCCAGTTCATAAAAGCTAAATCAGACAATAATGTTTAGGTTTTTTTTAATTTTGTTTTTTTACCTTCAGTCAAACTGACTAATTGTTCAGCTTGTATTTTAGAAAGCGTCAACAAGTATTCCAGACCAAATGGACAACCCATGACCGGATGTGAGTTTTGCATCCAAACAGCTAAAAAGACCTATCCTTTATCACACTTCTATATAATAACATTAAATTAACCCTGTCCTGGTAAAAGAGGCTCTTGGTATACAATATTATCCATTTCAATGGTTCTATTTGTTTGCTCGTAAGTCATTGATCAATTAATATATTTAAATTTAATTTTAATTGTTAAAACAAAACTTGTGTCTATTTTAGAATTAAAAAAAAAAACGAATTGTAAAAAAAATTTATTAAAACAAAAAATTTTATTCAAGGATTCTTATTTTACTAAAAAATTAGTTTGTACTTTAAGATCTTGGGTGCAATTTTATTTTGTGTTATAATTTAGCAATAGCGCATAATTAAAATATATTTTATATAAATTTTTTTTATTATGTTAAAGATAATTAAAAACTTTTTAATTTTAATTTTAAACAATATTAATCAAAAAATACATTGGAAAACTATATTTATAAAAAAATTACTTATCAAATAGCGAAGTAAAATATTTTTTAATTAATTCGGAAAAAACTTCCCTTGCGAAAATTTAATCAAAAATACAAAACTATAAATTTTATTTCTGAACTTGATGACAAAAAATAATTATTTTTATAAAAAAAATTACCTTATATAACCAACTAAAGTGTCTTTATGTACGGTCGGTCGGTATTTTAGGGCAACCAAAAAATTTGGCCGCCAAAGAAACCGACAAAAAAATGTAGCAGTTCCTAAAGAAAACCTCTATAGATCCTCTTAACAATTTAAAACTGTTAAAAATATTTAATTTTAATTTGATTAATTCTTCATCTATCAAAATTCTTAATTTCAAAATCATTACCAAAAAATCGCTATATTCTGTTAAAATTGCATTTCATTTTTCATTCAAAAATGTTTCTATCAATTTTAAATTTCCATTCATTAACACAAATTATTATTAATCAAATTTATTAAGAAAATAATTATATATTATGTTTTTGTTTGTATAAATCGACCCAATCAATCCAATAAAAATCGATTTCATAATTTCAAAGCTGGTTTATCATTTTTTGACTTGTTCTGATTAGGATTCTTTTCAAAATACATGAAATCCTAAAAGTAAATTATTAAAATTGAAATCAAAACTAATTTAAAAGTACAATCAAAAACAAACATCCAATTAATGTAGCTTTTGTTTTTACTGAGAGGTCCAATGGAACTAAAATGAATACTAAATTATTTTAACATAGAAAATAAGCATCTCACATGTAATTGAAAAATTATCTGCATTTGTGAACTTCTCTTTAGCAAAACCGGAATACTCTTTACTTAATTTACCAAGTTGATTTCCATCATTAATAGATAGAATCTTATTTTATAATTCTTTATTCATTATTCATTATTCTTCATAACTATACCTGAAATTCATTGTCACATGGACAAAATGGACCTAAAAATACAAATCAAATCAAATGAGTACTATCTTATGATATTACCGTCGTAAATGCAGAAAGGCCCCCGCACTTTAAGAACTGGCTCTTGATTTTCATCTAAAATATCAAAATGAGCACTTCGAAAGCTTCCCCTAAAAAAAAATTTAATCTAACAGCAGTAAGATAAAATTAATTGTTGATCAACTTTTGTTTTACATAACCAATTACAGTGCCAATAGGTGCTTCAATTGTTACTTCATTAGCACAGGCTTCGCAGAATCCAGCGAAAAAACTCGATTGAGCTAAAAGCTTTAATTCGCGGCTTATTTTCATCACTTGCTAAATTTTATTAACTTTTATTAAAAATATATTATATTTTAACAGATTTAGATACTTGATTCATATTATCATAGATAAATATTTGAAAGCCGCGCCTATCTCCGCAGCACATTCTCATGCATATTTCAGTTTCTAAATAACAAATGTTAGCCATTGAAATAAATTCCTAATTCCTAAAAAATACTCTCTTCAGCCTTGTAAATTTGGTTTCCTTCTCTGTTTTTTATGAAGTACCTATTGTCTGTGTTCCTTCCAGTAAAAGCTTAAATAGAATTTTTTCAAAAAAATAATAAAATTAATAACATATAATTAATTAATATTTTAATTACAACTAATAAAATTATTAATTAGATTTCTAATTACCTTCGACTAAACATACTTCTTGTTCTAAAAAAAGACTATCAACTTGAGTTAAGTATTCCAATCCAGGAGGACAACCTGCAATTTTAGGCGGTCTAAAAAATTAATTACCTTAAAGAGAAACATTTTTTCATTTTTTTTACTTTTGCATCCAAATTTCGGCTAAAACGACACACAATTACATTTTCTAAGGAGATAATTTTGGTACTTACAAGAATAATTAAGCCTAGGTGGCGGATGAACTTGATTCATTTTTAATAAGTTTCAATTCTAAAACAAAAATATATATCATATTCAGATGTTTTGAGAAAAGGTCTCGAAAGAAAAAATCAAGAAACTCTTTATTTTAAATAATTAATAAATACTATCTAATAAGATCGATTTAAAAAAAAATTTTTTTTAGAATATTTATTATTTAGATTTTTTTATAGCTTCACAAAAAGTCAATTTTGGATGTAAAGTTCGCGGTTGGATTTATCAAATATTAGTTTATTAAAATACAAATATTTAAATAAAAAATTAATAATTTCAACGTAACAAATAAATACTTTTTCAAATAGAGTTAGTCAAAATTCACACAAGAAATTAGTAATATTATTCAATAATTTGTATCTTAACGAAGAAAATATGCATTTAAAAATTCAGAATCTTCGAAAATCAAGCCTGAAAAAATTTATTTTTAAAATATATTTCCTTGTAATAAAATAATCAATCAAATCAAATAAATACTTTTTCAAAAGAAAATTTTTATTATTTAGATAAGCTTCTATAATATATAGATTTAAAAGAAAACAAAATAAGACAAAATTTATTCTAAAAAATAAATACTTAAAATTTAGTGTCCAATTATCATTTTCGTTAAAAAAAATAGTCATATTTTCTAATTTATCAAAAAAATTTTTTTTACAAATTTAAAAAACTTGATAACAAATTTTAAACAAAATTTTTCTCAGTGTCTTGGTCATCATCAGATTCATCTTTGCTCATTTGCTGGTCATTTGATCCATGGGGAACAACATTGCTCGAAGAATTTAAATTGACAAAAGTTGATCCGAGCATGAATAACGAAGACCCCTTCGGGATTCCATTGTTTCCTCCTTGTGGTAATCTAAGCAAACATGTAACAATAGCTGATTTATTGTTGCTTAAAGGCTCAACACCTATCGGCATAACTTTTGGACAATTACTTTCAGCATCCATTTCAAGTTCTGAACTTTTTAAAATCTTCGATTTTTTTTCAGCTTTTTTAAAGGATAATCTCGAAGTTTTCTTCTCTTTTAGAGGTTCTTGATTGTGCAACTTGGTATAATTAGCTTCCTTTTTTGAGCCTTCGGTTATGTCCACAAACAGGCGAGTAAAAGGTCTACTGGCCATATGCTCCATTTGTATAACTATTTGCCTTTGTCTTCTATACCTATCCAGTCTCTGCTTTGACTTCCAGGTAATGAAAGCAATAGTTAACAGTGACAATAGACAGCCAAAAAATGTTATAAAAAAATGTAATAAATGTATCTTTGTTTTGCGGGAAAAAGCTATTTGTACTGTGATAGGCGTTTGAAAATCGTAAGCATTTACTATGAATAAGAGATTTCTAGTTTCATCCGCAAAGTTAAGCTCTTTGTTGGTAAATGTGTGCTTAAATTCAGCATTGGTGCAGTTTATTTTTTTTAGTAAGCTGTTAAATTTTGGCAATTTTCCAAAATGGTATTTAGATGTGTCAAAAGCAAAATCAATTTTTTGATTAGAGGCTTCTTCTGTTACTTTTGGTAGAGTTGAATTGTTTAATGCCAAGGAAAAATTTCCCAAAAACTCAATTGATAGAGCATTTTGGTTGTAATCAGGAACTACATATGAATCAAAACTGGAATAAGAAAAATCGTCGATCACAAATGAGACGTCAATGAACGCTGTTGTTCGATAACATCTGACCATAAAGTCAATATCGTCGTCTATACCACGAGTTGGATGATTCACAAAATTTATCCTGTTATAGTATCTATCTGAGTCTTTGTCAAGGTTAAACGTAAATTGGTAATCTGTGGTAAGATTGTAGTAGCAGCTACCATCTGTCATATTAGGAAGACCAAAATATCTGGGTGAATCACAAATGTCACATTTGGGCCCAATAACTCCTTTAGTATGACAAAAGCAACTACCAGTCGATTTGTCACAATCGAAAGCTTGCTCCCCACATTCACAAGATTCACAAATTCCATTATTTTTCGCTTTACCAAAATAACCATTTTTGCACTCGGAACAATAGGGTCCCTGGGTGTTGTTCATGCATTTGGTACAAGTCGACGAATTTGAGCAGATTGAATGTCCATTGCATTCACACAAAGGACATGATGAAAAAAACCAATTTTCCTTACAGTCGTTGTTCAGTGACTTAAGCTCACCTCCTTCTATACACTTTCCGAAACCTGTATTCATTGATCCAGGCTCGAGAGAGTCTTTGGTACACCATCCACATCGCTCATCTGTAATACATGATGAACAGTTCGAGTGAAGTGCAGAACATGGTTTTATGTCACGTATGATTCCTGAATAAATTTCTCTAGTTTGTCTCTCACATTTGTCTCGATTGTCAATTAGGTAATGACATTCGCCAAATGGATACAAAATCGAAACTGCCTTTTTTTGAACACATTTAGATTGTGAGGCGCACCATATACAGTTACTTTGATATTGACCATTAAATGTTTGAGAATTGGTACAATTTGAACAAGACGTATACTGGCTACACATTTGTAAACATGATGGTTTTTTATACACAGTTAAATCAATAGATGTAAAATATTCACATTCATTTCCGTTCCAGATACAATTCGAATTCATTTGGCAAGAGTTACAGTTCATGTGAGAACTGCAAGATTCGATCTGATTTAATTGTCGGTTTGATAATCCATTTGGTATTTCATAATGAGCCACAAAGTCAATGTCGCTTAAGCCATTTACTTTGTTGCCGAAAAAGTCTTCGTAGTTTTGATTGTCTCTTTTCTTCTTTCGAAAATTTGTGTGTATTCTTTGAACCTCTTGGATGTTTAGCAAATTTATTCTGAACATGTCACCTAACCAAAAACCATTGAAACCACCAAATATGTACATAAAATTTTTATGAACAAAACTCGTATGGCCAAATCTTTGGCGATGTTTTATCCTAAATTTTGTATTTTTTGATTCAAAAATTGAAAATTCATCCACAAAGTTATTCTTAATAGTCTCATAAAAACTAAATTTATTTGAATTGGAAAGAGATTTTTGGAAATTTTCACTTTGTAAAATTCCTCCGAAGAACAGCATTTTATTATTGTAAAGAACCGATGAGTGAATGTAATGGGCTTCGGGTGATTTGGTTAGCTCAGTCCAAGTGTGTGAATTCAAAGAAAATGAGTACATAAATGGTGAAAGTGATGCAGAATCAAAATTTCGATAAGATGAGTATCTATCTGAATCAGGAATTAAACCACCATGAAAATAAATTACATTTGTTCGAATATCATATTGGGAAGTATGGCCATATCCTATGCTTAAATAACTGGTTTGATTATAACTCCATTTATTAGTAACTAAAAAATTAGAAAATTGATTAATTTATCATTTTTAAATAAAATTTATCAAATTAAAAATTGATTTAAATTTTTTTTCAGTAAAACTTTAGCTAATTATTGTAATTAATTGTTAAAATTTAATTTTATAAATGTTGTTTTTTCTAATAAAATTTTTTAATTAGCTATTTAAAAAATGTTCTGATCAATTAAAATAAGAATATAAAAAATTTATTAAAGTTCTTTGTCAAATTTTTTTAAACTATTATAATTGATTTTTAATACTAAATTAAAGCTAAAAAAATCTAATAAATAATTACCTAGATTGAATTCCTGTATCATATACAGTAAAGAACCATAAAATTCCGAGTATCCAAAAAAGATCAAAAGGGAACTTTCAGTTTTGCTCTTTTTTATCAGATGCATTGAATGACCACTCACTGATATTGGAAGCTCAAAGTCTTTTTTTGACCCATTTTCGCCATTCATCATTGACCATTTGTTTGTTTCAAGATTAAAAACCCAAAGCTCACTGGTAGTTTGCTTTTTGATCATATCTTGGTCATCTTTTTCATAAATTATCCCACCAAACATAAAAACTCTTTGCTAAAAGAACAAAGAAATAAAAATTAAACATCTATAATATGTTTCCTCACATTTTCGTGATCAAGGGCACAGCTATGTGAATATCTATCTAGTGGCAAAATAAGCTTAGGCGTTCCTTTAAACGAGCTATTGGCAAAAAAGTTGCGATTGGATCTATTCACTATAGTTGAGGACGATCGGTCAAGATAATGCTCCCATTTTGAAGAATTTAAATTCATACGAGAAATAAAACTGATTTTTTCTGAGTATGAAAAACCCCCAATAACATAAAAGTAATTATTGAATTCGAACGAACAGTGATATGCTCGATTGATTTTTTTATCCAAAATGTTCGGGCTATCTCTATTTTTATAGCGAATCGCCTCTACTAAATCACTCTGGATATTTATATCATCATCAGCGTTTTCCAAATCTTGTTCTCCAAGTGTATCATGGCACACACTGACCGGATTTGGCTCGGATAAATCTGACAGATCACACTGTTTCGAAAATCTAAGAAATTTTTTAATTTAAAAATTAAAGATAGTAAATGGCATACTTGTATTCTATTGATATTCCTTTTGAATTTTTATCTTCTGCTGAATATATTGTTTGCGAATGTATTAGCGATGAAAAAACATCAGTTTTAAATGTAAGAAATAGTTTTGTTATGTTATATAAAATTAGATTATTAGATGTATTCTTATCAGTAGAATCTTTCTCATTGTCAACATATATCGGCTGTACAGAAGGATCTTGACCAGCAATTTCCGGTCCACTAAAAAAAAATTTTTATTTTCCTCGAATAAAAAATTCATCTCAGATTAGAAAAATAATCATTATAATTAATTTCACTGGAGAAAAATACGATGTAATCTATTGAATAGATAAATAAATTTAAAAAATTTAAAAGTATTTTTTTCTATATAAACTAAATTATTTAAAACTTCAAAATTTTTTTCCTAATAAAACTAAACATATGTATAAATAATAATTTATACTTTAATCATTTATTTTGTTTATGAAAAATACATGGATAGACCCTGAGATTTAACTAATAAAATACCACTTTCCATTCGTACTATTTTTACTTTTTCAGAATGGTATTATATTTAACACTATTGATTTTTGCTCTTTTTGGTTATTTTTATCATTATACTTAAATTTAAACGGTAAAGGGATTCGAGTATGCTGTAAATTCGATAACTACTGATTCAAATTAAAATTAATAATTAAAAAATTAATTAATTAAAATTTTTGTTTTAATTTTCAAAAAGTATAGAAAGAATTAAAAGAAACAGGGTCAAATCAAATGAAATTTTAATAAAGTACAAAAAGTATAAAAAGTGTTAGATTATTAAAATAATCTCATTGTCTAAATCCCGAAAAATAATTTAAAAATTCAAATATTAGAAATAATCTATAACCAGGTTTTTAAAATACACCGAATGATAGGGAAAAAATATTACCTTAAAATCGCTAGAATTGGAGAATAGACGGAATCGCCTGAAAATATATACAAAAAGTCACTTCCAAATCTAGTCGAAAATCGGTCGAAATTTAAATTTATAAAACTATGTTCATCAGCTGAACTATTTATATAATTCGTGTTTAAAAGGATCCACGAGCATTTTTTTCCATTCAGATACCGATTTAAAAATGGAAAGTTATTAGTTTCGATGGGTTTATATTTTTGGAAGGTTAAGTCGTAGTCATCTGGTGTTATTAAATACTTTGAATCACAGTGGTAAAATTCGCAATTTTTGGAATTCCTAAACCAGTCTGAGTACGAACAAATTAAAACACATGCACCATTTATACAAATACTATTTGAGTCAGCACAGTCTGAGTCTAATTTGCACTCATTGTGGTCGAAATATTGATCGTAGTCATAGTTGTCGATTCGAAGCGAAACATTGGTAATCTTGCCCAAAGATGGTAGAAGGAAGCGCTTTTCCCAACAAATTGAAAAAGATATTTTATAAACGTTTAGAATTATTAAGAAAATTAATTTTAAACTCATTCGAATTCATTTAAATTTTACAATTAGTCGACTAATTCTAAAAAGAGCAAAATTTAACCTTAGTTTTTAAAATTTTAGGAATTTTAGAATCTAATAAAGTAAAGACCTGAATTATTTTTTATTAATTATTTTTAATGCTAATTAGTCTGTTCTCCAAAAAGTTTGTATTTTAAGTCGAAAGAACATTTGATTAGGAGATCACCAAAAGAGTTCTAATCAACATAATCAACCAAAAAATTATTTATTTGTGAATTTTTTTTTCGCTATCAAAATAAATTCTTCGCATATAGAATAAAATATTAAAATTTAATATTTTAAATATAGGACTTTTAAAGCTTAAAAATTAGTCATTGAATTTGTCTTATTTGATTTTGTTTCTAGGTCACAGTTTTAGTATTAAAGAGAAATGCTGAATGTTCTTGCTTTTCTTATTTTAGCTATAAAATTATGTATTTTTCGAAAAAAATTTTTAAATTTATGTAGAGTATAATTATTAAATTTTTAATAAGAAAAATTCGCTTCCTGGATATTTAAATAATAATTGTTTAGTTTGAATTTTAGAGATAAGAATGTGTTGAAAATTTAATTTAAGCACTCTTTCTAATTAAAGCTAAAAATTGGTTAAATTTACCAATTTATGTACGCATAATTCTTAGACTTAGTTATCAAAGAATTAATTTAATCCTATAAAACCTAGAAAATTACGTAAATCACATGTTGATCGCATTATTTTCCAATATTTAATGCCATTTTTTTACATTTGCTATTAAATTCTGGATCTTGATAAATTTTCTCTATGTTTAATATGCTATTTTAAAGAGATTATTGTCATAAACCAATTTTTTGAATTGTGTAACATTTTATTTATAGCTATGGTGACTATTCGGTCTCTAAGAACCCGAATGGGAATAAAAAGTCTTAATTCATTTAATAAACTTATTTTTTATTTTAAACAACCACTTATAGTCCGAAAGAAAATAACAAACAAATAAAAAAATAAAAAATATTTGATCCGAGATAAATTAAGGACTTTTAAATAGTGACATAACCTTTGTTACACGTACCATCCAGTGGAATCCTAACTGTTAAGCAAAACAAAAGGTTTTTTATTTATATTATGATTTCTAGTTGGAATACCAAATGTATTGGCCTGACTAAGCGGAAAAAGTTTAATTAAACACTTGAACAAAATTTCAATGCTCCACTAAGAAAAAATGGCGAAGGTAAACAATTTTATGGTTTTAGTGAGCGTTTGAGAAATTGGATAAGTTCGTTTCTAACCGGGCGATCACAACAAGTCGTGCTTGGCGAAGCAAAGTCAAAATGAGCTAAAGTCACAAGTTCCTCAAGGTTCTGTCCTCGGTCCCATTTTATTCATTATATACATAAATGATTTACTTGAGAGTATCCATAACAGCTCGAAAGCGTACGCTGATGACAAGAAGATAAATTAATTGAAATAACTTAAATAATAAATAATTTTATTTTAATTAATTAAATTTATTAATTTAGTTTTCATTGTATTAATTATTTCGTTTTTAATCTTATTTTCTTTAACATAAAATATTTACTAAATATCCCGGGTCTAATTCATAAAATTTCACAAAAATCTAATTTATTATCCATTATAAAATCAAAATTAGCTAAATCATTTAGTTTTAACCTTGAATACCTTAAAATTTGATTTTTTTAAAGATAATTATTTTAAAAGTATATTTGAGAAATTTTTAATTAACTTTTTTAATTATTTTTTTTATTTAATTATTCTAGCTGTTAACTTTTAGTTAATAACATAGTTAACATCATCATTGCCAAATTTAGAAACCAATACAACAAAATAAATAATTGATGTGGAACATCTTAAATTTGAATTTTTAAATAAAATTTTGAAAAATAATTTTTATAACCTAAACAGAAGTCAATTTTCGTTTTAAAATTTCACTCTGATTCTAAAATTGAAAAAAAGTCATTATTCCGAATATATTTTAATTTAGATTAAATTTCTATTTGATAAAAAAATTATTCTTATATTCACTAATGAATAGATCGTTAAACAAAATTAATTTTAAGTAAGAAAAACCAATTCGTATTTCTGTCCAAAATGAAATAACATGTATTTTTTGATTTTTTTTATTTTGGTTAAATATTTTCATTAACTGATATAATATCTTTTAATTTTTACGTGTTTAGTACATTTATTCTTAAGCCAAATCTATGAAATAGACTAAATTTTTAAATTAAACTAAAACAATTACTATATACTTTGAAATTTGTTATTATATTTTTAACTTTACAAAAATTTAAAAAATGACATATTTTTTAATTTATATGCTCTTTTATCTCTTTTTGATATTAAAAACGAAATTATATTTTAACTAGACTCTTTTACTATTCTTTTTTCGAAAAGTTCGATTTTTTTCTTAACAAAAGAACCAAATTCAGTATTTAGTGAAGCTAGATAAGGATCATTTATATAAGATTTATTTGTGTCACATCCAGAGGATTTATTTTTTCGTCCCTTGAAAGGTTCTAAATAAGATTTTGAAATTTGATCGTCAATTTTTTGATGCTTGTTGTGTTCGTTAGACAATTGGTCAGAGATTCGACCACCTTCACTTGATCTGGCAAAAATCAAATCATTTAATGATGAAATTGATTTCTCTTGCTGAATTTGGTCAATACTTATAAAACTTTGGCTTTTATTTAAATGTATTGAATTATCTAATTCTAAATCACTTTTTACCATATCATTACAAAAGATTGATTCTTGACCTATGCTTGGATCTATTTTACAGTCAGAATCAGAGTTATCTTTTTTTTCACTGGATAAAGCTTTTCTGATCGTTGGCATGGTTTTATCATTTTCTAATTTCATTTTAAAATTATTATCAAGCAATTTGAAATTTTTTATATCATTCTTTGAGCTATAAATTCTACTTAATGATCCTTTATTCTTATACAATATGCTTTGAGACTCGATATCAATTTGAGTGCTGGAATTTTTATTTGTCAAATTTAAATTAGCCTTATAATTATTTGAAAAATCTTCATTTATTTTGATCTTGTAAGAATTGTCATCTTTTTTTCCTAAATCATTTTTTTTAGAAAAAATAACGTGCTCATTTGAATGAATTTTTTTCTCACATATTATTTTAAAAAAAATAAAAATAATTAAAAGGGACAAAAAAATAACACAAATTGTTAAGCTTAAGATTGCATAAAAGCTCATAGATGATTCTAAAATGTAATACCTTGGATCTTTGTTTTATTTATAATGCCTTTAAAGTATACATAGAAATTTACTTCATATTTCTTTTTGAATCGAAGAGAACATTTGAATTATCAGTTAAATTGTTCATAATTACTTAAACAAAATCTAATTCCAACATGAAACGAACTCAATATTTTTTTAAAATGAAAATTAAATAAAATTTAATTATTTCTGTTACCATAATTTTAAAATTCATCAAATAGTATTTTTTATTCTAAATTTAATCATTATGGATACACACATATAGCTTTATGGATACACATTTTTCACGTTAAATTGTTTTTTAAATTGAAATGATTAAATTGAAATTTTTACTTTCTTTTTAAAATTTTGTACTTTCAATTATTCTAGGAAATATCTTGAAAAAAAAATGTTTTTAAACAAATCTTTTACACATAAGGAAGGCACCTATCGGTTTTGTCTGATAAATCGAAATTAAAAAACACTATCAATTTTTTTTTGATATTACTTTAAAGAAAAATCTAAAAAGAAAATTTAAATTTCTTATCTGACTTTAGTAAGTTAAACAATTTTTCCGAAATAAAGACACTTAACTTAATTTGAATATAAATAATTATCTTTTGATAAAGACTTCGCATTTAGGCAATTTAGGAGATGGTTTCATTTTAGAAAAAGAAATCCGATCCACGGAAATTAAAGGAATCAATAATTTTGTCTTAAAAACTTATCTTTAATCAATTTTTTGAACTTGCTCCCAGCTTTTTATTATTTTTTTATTATAAATAAACCAAAATAAAATTTCATTTTTTAATATACAATATTAATGTAAAATTTTCGTGCAAGAATGAGGTCCATTTTTATCAAAAAACTTACATTTTTCATCAATTTTGATTTGAGAATTATTTTATATTTTTACAACTTGGGTATTTTAAGACAAATAATTTCGATCAAATAAATTTTTCAAAATTTTAATTACTTTCTACTAGCTTTATTAAAAGCAATTTTTTTTTGAAATAAAAAAATAACCTGATACTAGAAAAATGTTGAGTTTTAGTAAAAATATTCCCGCTTTATTTACCAAACTATCGATTAAAAGACCCCAATCTTTTTCAAAATTAGCTTCAAACGTTCATTCATCTACTATAAAAAAACAAATTGACCAGAATTTAAATGAAAATCAAGAAAAAATAATATACCCATTACAACATGAAGATTTTTTTCAAGTTAATGAAATGGTCAAACTCGAGGACCTATTCAAGTAAAAAATAAAAAGAAAATATCAGATTGAATAATTATGGGTTAATATTTTAGAGCAAGATGCCACTATGGTCACCATAAAGGTTTAAGATGTCCGTGGATGAATGATTTTATTTTCGGAACCAGAATAAATACCGATATTATTGATCTAGAACAAACAGTCCCAATGTTGAAAGATGCTCTAAATTTTGTTGGTCACATCGCCTTTAGAAAAGGTGTAATTTTATTTATTTCTCGCTATGCACAACACATACCACTCATTGAACAAACAGCTGTTGATGTTGGCGAGTTTTCTCATTGTAAACCATGGAAAAATGGTACATTCACTGATTCAACTCGAAGGTTTGGTTCTGTCATTCGTTTACCTGATTTGTGTGTATTTTTTCATACCTATGACAAACTAAATGAGACCCATGGTGCTGTATTAGAAGCAGCTAAGATGATGATACCATCAGTAGCAATTTGTGACTCAGATGTAGATCCTAGTCAAATAAGTTATCCAATACCAGCAAATGATGACACTTTTGTGTCACAAATTCTTTACACTAAGCTAATAAAAGAAGTTATTCTTAAAGCTAAGAAAAAAAGGCAAGAACTCGAGGAACAAGGCTTCATTATAAAATATGAATAAATTTTTTAACAATAAATATGTATATTTTATTTAATAAATTTAATAAAAAATAAAAAAAACATTTGAAAAATGTTCGCAAAGTTCATAAATTTTAGATAAATTGAATTTATTAGTATATTGAAAACCAAATTAAATTTTATAGATTAAATAAATTTATTTTATGAGTAGAGGATATAAATTTAAATCATTTTGCGAGATGTATTAGATATTTTTATTATATGTTTTTTTGAAATAATCTGATAAATTTTTGAAAATAAAGCTTTTAATTTCCTTATTATCTTTATCTAAAAATTTAATTCAAAAAAATTAATCACCACGAACGACAATAATTAAATTAAGCGCTAAAAAATAAAATCAAATTTTAAAAAATCAGTAATAGATTTGTTGCTTAATTTAAAATGGCCCAAATTGAAGGTTTAAAAATAGAAGAGGATAATGAACTAGCTTTTACCATTCTCAACGAACTGGAATTTCTGGAAGAGAGGGAATCGATAAAGCTAACAGAGCTATTTGACAGTCTAATAGCCACTTTTTTAGAAGAAAATCAAGCTAAGGAGATTAAAATTGAATTGGAACAAAACTACAATGGACTTAAATTTGGTCAAGATTTTGAAGAGGGCGATTTTAAGCAAATGCTCAAAGACTTTCGCTCCAATAGGTGTCTACATGCATTATATGCCGTGAAAATAGTTGAGGAATCAATTAAGCTTTTGAAGAAGCTGCCAAATATTTGTGAGTTTTCCCTTAATGAAAATGATGAATGTATAGTTGTTGGCGACTTACATGGACACTTTGACGATTTACTAAGCATACTTAGTCGTTTCAACATACCAGGAAAATACTATTATTTTGTTTTTAATGGAGACTGGGTTGACAGAGGCGAAAAGCAAATTGAAGTTCTGCTAGCTCTGCTCTATTCTTTTATTTTGTATCCCAATCGAGTTTTTCTCAATCGAGGTAATCACGAAGATCGGGCCCAAAATAGTCACATGAATTATAAGCCCTGCTTTAAGATTGCGACCCTCAAGTATTTTGGCAAATATGGCTCAGTTGTATACACCAAATTTGATGAGCTCTTTAGAAATTTACCTTTGGCAACAATTATAAACAACAAGATTACAAAACAGCGTTTCTTTGTAGTCCATGGTGGAATTAATGATTCGCTTAACCTAAAAAAAATTCAACAACTGGACAGAACCAAGTTTGGTTCAATTTGTAGACCAGTTAATCTAAATAAGGACTCGTTGGAATCGAAACTTTTTAAAGATGTTGTTGACATGGTTTGGAGTGATCCACAAACAAATTCAAAAGGTCTTTTATTCAATAATGTGAGAAATATTGGCAAGTTTTTTGGATCTGAAGTTACAAAAAAATTCTTATCTGAAAATAATCTAAATCTTATAATACGATCTCATGAGTGCAAGCCTAAGGGACACGATATAACACATGATGGCAAAGTAATAACAGTTTTTAGTGCATCCAACTACAATATGGGAAACTCAGGATCTATTGTAAAAATATCAACCAAAAAAGTAAAAATCGATTTGCTTACATACAAATCATCAACATTAAATGATGAACCAAAGACAGTAGATAATAATCTAACATTGGCAATTAAAAAACTCAGGTCTCATCTTTATGTATTCAAAGACAAAATTTTAGAAGAATGCTCAAAATTGGATATGAATAACAATGGATTGATAAAAACCAAAGATATGATATTTATACTATCTAACACGGTTCCTAATATACCATATGAGAGTATAAAAGATAGGCTATGTGAGTGTGATGATTCAACAAATACCATCAAATATAAAACACTATTTAACCATGTGCATACTAGTTCCAAGTACGAATCAATTCCTGAGCCGATTACAAATAATTTTAATATGCTGGTCTCGGTTTTTAACATGATTGATTCTGATAATAATGGATTTATTACTCATGATGAATTCAAAAAAGCATGCAATCTTGTTTTCAACTATTTGGGAACAAATTTCTCCGAAAAGGAAATTACTGATTTTGTTAGTTTTATGGACAAAAATAAGGATGGCAAGATTGATTTAAAAGAATTTAATGATGCATTTACAATTGCTTGCTCAAAATAATTTTATATAATTTTTAAAGATAAATTATTACAATAATCTAGAAAATTTTATTCAAAATAGATTATTTAAAAATTCTATTTTTTAATTGCCAAATAGCTTATTTTTAGTTGATTTCTAAATAAAAGGTTCAGAGTTGCGGGGTTTATTCAAAAAAAAACTTTCCTTAATTAGCTTTTATTCTTTCGTTTAGTGTTATTTTAAGTTTTTCGGGGACCTAGTAACATTGAATTACTGTCTGTATGGCACTTCCTATATTTGCATTTTAAGCTTTAATTCTAAAAAATGGTTTCACTAAATTGGAACGTTCATATATCGGTGAATATCCCAGAATTGAAAAGACACCTGGTAAAAAAACCCTGTGTCCAAGCAAGCTTTTATTTCGTGATTTTTAGATTTGTTGCCTAAAAGATAATTTCAATTTAATTATGACTGTTAGATCAAAAGTTATTGCAAAAAAATTCCATTTTTTTTTACCAAATTTTCAAAAAGTCAAAAAATGACTTTTTTAGGTATTCAGATAACTCTGAAATAAATAAAAGCATCCAAAGTAATATCAATAGAATAGTTCTATATGAATTTAAAACCAGTGTTGGATTTTTAAAGCATGTCTCATACTCTAAAATACTAAAAATAAAATTAGTTTTTGCTCATATTAAAGCTTAGAGGCTAAACTTAAATTTAAAACCATCTAATTTAAATTTTTTTCATTTACTGCAGTAGGAGGCTTTGTTAACTTCGACCTCACGAACTCGAAATTTGAATGAGTCAATTGCTCTTTCATGGCATCATCATCGGCTCCGACCTGACACACAGGTTACTGCATCGAGTTATTACCAAGTCGAAACCGGTCCCCCATTTTTTAATGAAAGGGGTTTTAAAACATGCACCCCGTACTACAGATAAAAATTACATGGATTTAAATCAGTCCTCAATGGCAAGATAAGATAACATGATAATATTATGAATATTACTGAGATATACTGTTATTCATTAGACTTATTCTATTAGTAAATACCAAGTATATAATTAATTTTATAATTTTTACTACTTTTTCTGGAATCGAAGTTCTTAATTTCAACTAGTCACTTCATCTTTTTGTTCATATTAAAATTTTTAATTAATATAAAATTTTATTTTAAAAATATTAATACATTTTAAATAAATAAATAAATAAATTACCAAATAATAAATAACCATTTAAATTAAATATTAAACAATTTAATTACAAAACTATCTATAAAAATATTCTAAATTTAAATTATTAAATAAATAAATAAATTAATAAATTAATTATTCAAGTAAAAAAATATTGTTTAATTAAAGATTTCTATACTTCAGTTTCAATTAAAAGCATAGAATTTGAGTTAGCAATTTGAGTATCATTCAAATTTTGACTATTTCTTAATTGATTTGTAGTTAAACTTAGCATTTCGTTCCTGGTAGCCATCTTTATCTTGTAATGAATATGACAATCAGAGAGCCTTGGTGCTGCAAATTTAATCAAATGATTACTGTTATCAAATCCAACTGAACTAAAGAAAGATAAGTTACGGCCAGTGCTAGTCGAGTGAAAGCGATATGAATCGTCATTGGCAGTGTAAAAAGACTTATCATCTGTAATAAAATCTGATTTAAAAGAGCTTACTGATCTATTTTGGCGCTTAATCTGTGCAAACTTGGAACCACCTAAGGCTAAATTAATACTTTCTGAGCTCAAGTCATCATTCAATCGTCTCAATTGAGCAATATTTTCTGTAGACGTGGAAAATTTTCTATTATTTTTTTGGTACTGTTTTTTTGGCAAATTGTTCTGTTCCGACACCAATGGAGATGATGTTAAAGCATTGGCTGAATTCAAATATTTGTTATACTTTACCTTGGACGACGAATAAGCCAGAGAAGTCATTTTTGGTGAACGAGCTATTTTGCCAGACAATTGGCTTGTTCTATCGAATGAAATGTTTTTGCTTTGCTTAAATGGTAAAGACAAATGTCTTTTAAACGCAGTTTCATTGTCTTGGTTGCTGTTTTCAAAGGCATCTGAGTGACGCTTAACTCGAACGCCCATTTTAGAAGGCAATAAATTATTCTGGTTAATTAAATTTGATTTTAAATCATTCAGAGCTCTTGATTTGTTTTGAGTGCCATTTTGATTTTGTAACTGCTTGAGCAACATTATCTGAGATAAAGTATGTGTGAGAGTTTTAGCCCGATTTTCTTTGTTTAACTCTTGACGATTTGCCTTACTCTCGCTTATGTAATGTAAATTTTTCTGGACTCTTTCCTCTAATTTGTTAAGCTTTTCGTCATAGAGTTGATTTATAATCTCCTTTTGGTCTGGATTTTGTTCCAAATCTTTTTGACGATTTTGCTCCAAAAAAATCACTTGTGTTTCATAAAACTTTTCTAATTTGCTCAAAGCATTCATCTGTTTTTCCAAGACAGTCTTGAACATTTGCTTGATTTTTTTTGATGATCTGTTGTAAGGTTGTCCTCTTTTAAAATTATTCAAGCTGGCCATAGAACCCTTGTTGTTATCGACCAGTGTTTCAGTAGAAACCGAACTGTTTGTAGTTTCTGTAATTTTCTCAACTTCTTCATTTGCCAAATCAGCACCACGTACTGGACTAATTTTTGAAAAATTCTCCATTAAAATCGAGCTCTTTAATTTAAATTAAAAGTATTTTTTTATTAATTTATTGTACTAGTTTAGTTTAAGATTAAAAATTTTACTTGAGATTTAATGCCTGGTGAAGAAATGGTTCTTCTGGCTTTTTCAATTGAGTTTTCGATCGAATTATTTTCATAGTCATATTTAGACTTAAATCCACTGCTATAATCCAAAAATCCCGAACTTTCAGTCTTTTGTTGGCTGCTGTAAGAGTCAAATGATGACGGTGCAGTAATAGATTGGTTATTTTTTTGACTGTTGTCATTGTTGGAGCTGTTTTTGTTTACAGAAGAGTCATTAAAAAAAGCATCTTGTAATTTTTCAATGTCATTAAACATGGTGTAAATGTCTTCAGAATTATCTTCTTTGAATTCTTGAGATGTTTGCAGTTTTCTACTTGTGAGAACATTGTTATGGCGTAAATTTGTCTTTAGCAATGGTTTGCTTAGTTCCAAATTGGTGAAATAGTCAATTATTTGATTAGACCGAGTTGTATAAGTAGTATTTGAACGTCGGCATTTTCTTCCAAGACCATTTTGTTTTTTTACATCAGTATTGGTTTCTGATATTTGAGGAAAATATGTCGTTTTAGATTTGGTAATGTTTCTCTTAAAAGATTTGCCATTCGGAGTTGACTCTTGCCTGTCGTTGATTGAATCAGACGATTGTTGAATTAAAGAGGCTGAAGTGGACATCATGGCATCTTCATTGGTAAAATTTGAAGCATCATATTTTGTGTTATAGGTTAGCATGGAATTGTTGCTGCAATTTTCTGGTGTTGAATTGGATACAGATTGAAATGGAAAACAGTCTATGTCATAAGTTGAACAACTAGCTCGTTTGTGGTCAATGTTTATTTCACTTGAGTAGGCGAAATCTGCTTCAGGAGACAATGGTGAGAATTCATTTTGGTTAAGAAATTCAGTATTCTCTGAATAAACAGGTGAGTTGAACATTGAGTTCTGATTGAGCTTGTATGGATCATTAAAAATTTGGCTTGATATCTCCATTTTTTCTGTCTCATTATTTGAGTTAGTAATCGAATTAGCTTCTTTAAGTGGTGTCCGAGCATTTTGGTTGCACTGGTCCAAATTTGATTTTATGGAGCGCTTGAGCTTAAGACTAAATTTCCGTCTTTTCTTGCCAGATCGTTTGGTTACTTTTTTCTCACTATCAATTTTTTTTAGCATAGAATTTTGAGAATTTTTGGCATCTGGTGAATGATTTATTTCAACACATTGCTTAAATGGTTGGATTCTTCTTGTCAAGTATTTCAAAACCGAGGACATTCCTGATCAAGGAAGCGGTTTTATTAATTAAAATCTTTAAAAAAATGAAGCTTAAGAATTAATTTAGAAAATAAAAAGCTCTCTTTTTCTTTAAATTAGTTATAAAGAAGAATATGTTGGTTGTCTCAAATTTATTTAAATTAAGACTTGTAAAGCAAATTTAAATTAGTGCTTTTTTATAAACAATTAAAATGATTTCCAAAATTTCTAAATTGACATAACTTTTATTATGAAATAAAGACTAAGAAAATTTGTCTAATATTAATATTTTTTGTTAAGTTTACATGATCATTTTAATATTGAAAATTTAACTTCTTATTTTATTTTGTGTATAGTTTTTTATCTAAATTGATACGTAATAAAAAAATATATAAATTTGTGAAACTAAAAGTATATTTTTAACAAGTATTCGATTTTGAAAATTAAAAGATATTAAAAAATGAAATAAATAAGATATAGAGAATTGCGGGCAATAAAATTAGACTTTGAGCAATCAATTTATTTTTCTATATTAAAAAAATGTAAGCAATGAACGTGCTACAAATTGAAGAATCTATTAACCATATTGTTGATGAATATATTTCATCGTCAAGCTCTGATTTTAATACAAATAATAATGCAAAAGATGTTCCAAAAAGTAAACAGATAATTAAAGATAAAAATGAAGATAAGATTTTGAATAAAAAAAAAGCCAAAAAACCAAAAAAGATACTCGATTCTCACGATTTAGTTCAGAAGAGTTTAAAAGAAGTCGCGTCTTTGTATAGGACATCAGCTTTTGTAGAAATATGCATTTTCTTACTTTTAGAATTAATTTTAACAACTTATTATCTAACAGAAGTAAACGTATCTCAATTGTATGATATAAATACAATGATCAAAAATGAACGATTAAAATATAATAACAGTATAGTCAAAAATTTAAAAACAATTGATTATGATAATCGAATAAGGCAGGTTGTTCACAAAACATTCGATCTTAAATATTACATGGTAATTATTTAATTTTATTGAGTAAATACTCATTTACTTAAATTAAAATTAAACTAGTTTTTTTAAATTATGGTAATTTTTCTAATCATTTGATAATTATTGTTATAGTTAATGATAAAAAACTATTATTATATTTAATTTGTTTTTAAGTTTTAAGGCTTTTAAGATGACTTTTAAAAATAAAAATGGAGTATTTCTCACATATCAGGTAAATGTTTTGCCTCATTGTTTTGAAATTAAAAAAAGTTAAATTAAATGTATTCAAAGTATAAAATTTAAATTTATTTTAAATTAAATAGTTTTGCAAATTGATAAAAATAAATTAAAATGTGTCTATTGTTTTTGTTTGGTTTATGTAGTGATTAAATGAGTTTATTTTTATTAATTAATAAAATTCTCCATTTAAGTTGTTTAAAATTAAATTTAAGTTTGTAAAGTTTAAAAGAAAAAATTTGAAATTAAATCAATAAAGTATATTTTAGTTTAAATTAAATTTTGAAAAATAGAATATTAAATTTTAGTTTTAAAAAAATTTTGATTCAGGCCAAAAGTGTATTCATGAAATAAAAATTTTGCCATAAGGTGAAAAAAACTTAAATGAATAGGAAAGAAACAAACTATTAATAATTTTTATTTCAAAATAACAAATAATAATCAAAAAATAAATTTAAAAAATACATTTATCTATGTAAAGTAAGCCATTTAAATGGACCTTTAAGTTTTTCAAATTTTTAACAATTCACTTAGGTTATAATCATATTAACTATTTAATTTAAATTCTTTTATTTGTTTAAAGGAAAAAAATGGTTCACTCAACCAAAAAATACTTTTCTATTATCGAGACACCATCAAGAAAGTAGATCCAAAGTATTGCGAAAAAACATCCTTTGATTTATATTTCAAGGATGTTTATTCAAAAATAGATTGCTATCCGTCTTATTCTCCCGAAAAAAAGCTGATTTATGTTGACAGCAAAGAAGAAAATTCAAAAACATTTGATCCTTCTGAAATAGCTAAAAGAGTCATATCAAAAAATTTACGAGCTTTTGAGATGGAGTTTTTTATCATTGAGTCATATTTAACAATGTTTAACCTAAGTATAGAAATTAATCCAACTGGAGACCTCAAAGTAACATATGATATATTTTCATTTGATATAAAAGATAAAATAAGAACACGCCGATCCTATCTTTTTATAGTTATGGGCTTCTTTTTGGTTTATTATGGCTACGAGACTTTGCAAGACATTTTGAGTGGCGAGTTTCTGTCAACACAAAGGCTTGTAATGGAAGGTCTTGACTTACTGAATTTTTACTTTCTATCAATGTCTATTTATTATCTCTATGTGTTTACGTTCTTACATAAAAATGATTTTTCCCCATTATTAAAAGGCTTTGGAAACAAACAAGGCCGTTCAATAAGACAAATCATTGTGGATTGTGTGACCAGTTTTGATAATTTCTCAACCTTCTTTTCATGTTTTTATATAATTTCATTCGGACGTCTGTTTAAATATTCAATAATATTCAGACCTTTTGAAATAATTGTCAAATCAATTAAAACAATATGCTTCAATATTTACCAATTTTTTCTTTTTTATATCCTTATATTTGTTGGTTTTGCTTTATTTGGAATGAGCATGTTTGGACAAACTATAAAATCTTACAGCACACTTCAGAGTGCTTGTCTTACTCTGGTTGGAATAGTCTTTGGCGAGTTAAATTTCAAATATTATTATAACCACAACAGCACAGTTGGTACCATTTACTTTTGTCTATATGTTATAACTGTGGTAATCATTCTCTTTAACATTCTCTGCGTGGTCATAACAGAGTCGTACAGATCTATGAAATTCTATATGAAAAGCGAAAGCCAAAGACTTAATATTGTACCTGATTGTTATTATATAAGAAGAAATTTTAATCTCTTGGTAAAAATAAAACTAAAATATTATCAGCCTGAGATGCGAGCCATCCTTGAGGGTATGATTATGATGAAGACTGCCAACAGGTTTCTGACCAAAGTAGAAGTGAACCATGATTTGGAATCATTGAATTATTCGACGAATGTTTTGGATGTTGTGCTTCAAAAGTATGGCTTTAAGAGCAAAGAAATGGAATGGAAAAAGAATCAGATGGACTCGTTGAGAAGCAAAATCGAAAAAGAAAGGCGTCATTTGAACGATTTATTTCTGATCCATATGAAAATAAATCGGAATTATTTTGAGGAAAAGTACAAAATGGAAAATTCAAAAAATTTATTCATTAGCAAAGAACGATACTTGAATTTGGATAGAAAGATAATGAAGCTTAAAAGACTTTTAGATGTTTTGAAAAAGAAGACAAACTTGATTACAACGCATGTAAATACTCAAATAGAAAACAAATCATAAATGAGAATAAACTAATTTTTATTAAATTTTATTAAATTAAATTACAATATAATAGGCCTTGTGAGAATGAAAGTTTAGTTTTAATGGGCTAGTTTAATTAAAAGAATTGACAATTGTAGAATATATTTTTGGGAAAGGTATGCCATTTTTCTGAAGTAATAAAAGAAATAAAAATAATAAGAATTTTTCATTAATTTTTTTAAATCATGAAAATGAGGAATTCAATTAAATTTTTAAAAAAAATTTATTTTACCAAAAAAAAGACAATTTTCTATTCAATTTTAATTTTAATTTACTTTGCAAATTATTTTAAATCTAATAATAAAATTTTAAATACCAGCAATTTATGTCTCTAACTGCAGCTTTGAATGCATGCAATTTATCTTTGCTTGCTAAAATTCAAATTGCATGCATTGTGTATGTGTATACATAGGAAAAAATATTCATTGCTAGTCTAGATCAACTAGAACTATAGAAATTTAGAAACCAAAAATTTAACAACAAAAATGGTACGTATTGCTTTTATTACTTCTTATTATCTCTGTCGAGCCATATTGATTCGTACAACTATGTTCGAAAATCCGATTTAATCACCAAAATGGCATGACCAAGGCTGTATGATCAATGGATCGATTTGAGATCAGACTTTTCTGAATAAATTTGTACCAATTTTTTTGCTTAGGTACGAGTAAAAGCTAGAGAATTGAGAGGCAAAAAGAAAGAAGAGTTGGAAAAACAACTCGACACCTTGAAACAAGTTTGTAAATTTATCTTTTTTGTTTCATTAAGTCTGAATCGGAAAATGATGTTTTTTTTCCAAGGAGTTGCTCCAATTGAGAGTTTTCAAAGTCACAGGATCAAATGCCACTAAATTGTCTCAAATGTAAGCTCTTCTACTCTTAATCAATTCATTCTTGCTCATAAAAATGATGATAAGAATTATTTTAAATGATCATAATGATATATTTAATTAATTTGGATCGATAGGACTGATTTATGAGATGAATGGCTGATTAAATATTTTAGTCTATTTTAAAAAGTATTAAATTTTGTGTCTACTAGCCGCGAAATCCGCAAATCGATTGCTCGCGTTCATACCGTAATCAACCAAACTCAAAAAGAAAATTTGCGAAAATTTTACCAAGGCAAAAAATACAAGCCCAAGGATTTGAGATTGAAAAAGACCAGAGCCTTGCGAAGAGCTTTGTCCAAGCACGAAGCTTCAATCAAGTCAGCCAAGCAATTGGCCAAAGAAAGAGCTTTCCCGCAAAGAAAGTTCGCTGTCAAAGCATAAATTTATTCGCCGAAGTCTAAACCATATCAGACAACAACATCATCGCTCTGATTTTAAATTACTTATACCTTTTTTTGGTGAAAAAGTTCATGCTTTTACGAAAAAAAAATAAAAAATCCACAAAAAAAATTTTTTTTTATCTTTTCTTCCAAGTGTTTTTGCCATGACATGGATAGATAATTTTAGTTTATTCTAAAATTGGATTCCTCAAGTAGAAAGTCTATGATTGATCCTCAAATTTAATCTAAAATTAAAATTTTAATCACAAATAAAAATATTTTATCTAAATGCTTAATAAAGATAAATCAATATTGAATACTATTTAAAGATAATTTTCGCTGTGTGCTTTTTAACGTTATCTTAAATTTATTATCATATAAAGTCATTTAGTTAAATGGCTAACTGTTATCTTAAGCAAAAATGGTATAAATCTGGAAAGAAATTTTAATAATTTAAGCCAGTTTACAATGACAAGTGATGATCAAGACTCAGACAATACATTTTATTCCAGTGTTATGCAAAACCAGCCAGCTGTAAATTCAAAAAAAATCAATATTGGAATTTAACCAAGGAATATTCGATTCTTTTATTTTTGAGCATTTTTTAAGTTAAGTAATATTATTCAAATATAAGAAAAAAATGATATTCTGTTTTTTATTTTTATATTTGAATTCGAGTTAAGTGAGAATACAAACTTTAGCTTTAAATTATCAACTTTATCATTATATTCATGATAATAGCTTGTCAAAGATTAAAAGTTGTATAACCTCGAAATTCGATAAGTTTTATCATGATTTTTGATTAGGTCTGTGAATGAACATAGTTTATTAAAGCTATTTAAAAGAAAAAAAACTCTACTGACGCGCAGGGACCTGCTCAAAACAAAACTAGATTCAGTATCTAAAATTCAAGGCCACTTTTCAAAAGATATCCTAATCTTGAGCAAAAATTATCTCTTTAAAAACAATCTCTTATCTTAAATAATTTTTCGCAATAATTGGTAATTTCGCAGTTAAGTTAATGTGGTAAAATTAATTTTTTTCTTTTTATGACGATTGTAAAGTATGTTTTTAAGTTAAAACAGAAATTGAGAATTTAGATATTTTTTTAATTTATCTAGTTAAATTTTAAGAAAAAAAGATAGGATTGGCTTGGAATTCATTGCATTTTTAAAAAAACTAGACTTTGGGAAAAGATTAGATTTTGATTCTTCTACTTTAACCTTTTTATCAGTTTGTTGATAAATTACTAAGATATTTGATTCTAAAATTTATTCTTCAAAATTAAATGACCCATCATAGTTGTTTAAAATTTAAATTTGAACAATTCAAATGATAAAGCTCAAAATTGAGTAGGTTATAAAAAGCGATGCAAATTTAGTAAAATTTATTATCATTACCTTTAAACTTTTTATAAATTGTCCATTTATGGCTGTTATTTAGTTCTAAGTCAAAGTAGAACTAGTTTTTTTTAGGCAAGATTGTTTAATTTATTTCGTTTATATATTCTTGAGAACTTTGTCAAATATTAATTTTTCCAAAACGCCTCTTATCGCATTTTTATAATACTTTTGATTATCACCTATTTTGATATATTTGAGAAATATATCTATGTTATTTTAAGATGAGTATAAAAACAATTTTTTTTGACTATTTTAATAAATCAGATAATCAAATCTTTAGAATAAAATAAAATAAAATGAATAGAATAATTCTAAATAAAGCTACGTCAAGTTCTTTAAAATTTCATAGGAAATTTTCTTTTACAAGTAAATATTTTAATTAAATTTTCAAATAAATAATAAAAATTAACTTTTATTTTATAAAGATTCGCTGCTCAAGGCATACAGTAATAGAAATGAATTGAAAGATTGTAAAAAAGTGGTTGTCAAACTTGGAAGCGCTGTCATAACTAGAGATGATCAATCGGGGATCGCTTTGGGTAGACTTGCTTCTATTGTAGAGCAGGTCAGCTTTTGTTCATAAACGAAATAAAACAGAATCTTTTAGTTAAATTCATTAAGGTTTCTGAATTACAAAACTCAGGTAAACAAGTTCTTATGGTCACAAGTGGTGCTGTTGCTATCGGTAGGCAAAAGGTGAACAATGAATTGATGCTTAAATCATTGAAAGAAAACAATGGAAAAACTAACCAAACTTTGGAAAAAGTATTTTCGATTTTTGTGATTGATTTTTGAATTGAAAATTTTATTTTTAGTCTGCGTTGGACAAAAAAGCATGTGCGGCCACTGGCCAAAATGGATTGATGTCTTTGTACACATCTCTTTTTTCCCAATATGGCGTAGAAATAGCTCAAGTATATTTTAATTAATTTTTCCTTTTGATCTTTAATTATTTCCAAAATATTTAGGTATTGGTAACTAAAGCTGATTTTCAGAGCGAGCATACTCTAAAGCATCTTGAGTCTACACTTAATTATCTCATGGAAGCTAAAATAGTTCCAATTTTGAACACTAACGATGCTATTGGATACCCACCAGAACTGACAAAAGATTTAAATGGCGCACTCAATATAAATGATAATGATAGTTTGTCTGCGCATTTAGCATCTATGTTGAAGTCCGATCTTCTATTACTTATGTCAGATGTAAACGGGGTCTACAATTGTCCACCAAGTGAAGCAGGTTCAAGGCTGATGGAAACTTTCTGCCCTGCGAATGATAAAAGTATTGTTAATTTTGGTCAGAAATCAAATGTTGGCACTGGAGGCATGGAATCTAAAATTACAGCAGCTGAATATGCTTTAAAAAATGATTGCTCTGTCATTATTTGTAATGGAAAGCAACAAAATGCGATCGTAGATTCAATTAAAGGTAAAAAAGTTGGTACATTTTTTACCAATGATGCCATCCCATCGATGGCAAGTGTGGAAAATTTAGCAATTAGTGCTAGAAATGGAGGTAGGACATTGCAAACTTTACCAGCTGATAAAAGAAGCAAGATAATAAGAGACTATGCCCAGTTATTGTTGGCTAATTCGAGACAAATTTATGAAGCAAATACCTTAGATATCGAATTGGCCAAAAAGAATAGTAATTTTTATTTTGTTGTCATATGATGGTCAAGTAAAACTTTTTATTAAAGACTTGAGTCAAGTTTTGTTATCACGTCTATTGTTAAATGAAAAAAAATTAATAACTCTGGCTGATGGAATGCAACAGATAGCAGCCAATACTAACATTTTGGGAAAAGTGCTTAAAAGTGTCCAACTTGCAGATGAGTTGATTTTGAAACAAGTTACCGTACCAATTGGAGTCCTTCTAGTTATTTTTGAATCAAGACCAGATAGTTTACCTCAAGTAAGATTCATATTTGTGTGGTAATTTTTCCTAACATGTCTCAAAAGATATGCTCACTTTGCATCGCATCTGGAAATGGACTACTTCTCAAAGGAGGCTCCGAGGCCTTGAATACTAATAGAGTTTTGCACAAATTGGTTCAAGATGCTCTAGAACAATATGTACCTCGCGAAACAATTTCATTATTGAACACCAGAGGAGAAATTAATGATCTTCTCCAATTAGATTCCAAATATATTGATTTAATTATTCCAAGAGGCTCGAACGAATTGGTGCAAAACATTCAGAAGAATAGCAAGTCCATTCCTGTTTTAGGTCATGCTGAAGGCATATGCCATGTCTATGTGGATAAGGATTGCGATCCCGAGACTGCTCTAAAAGTTGGTAAGCTATAGAAATTAATGTGTCAAATTTAAAATATTAATTTTATCAATTTTAAAAGTAAAAGATTCAAAATGTGATTATCCTTCGGCTTGTAATGCTATGGAAACTTTGTTGATACATAAAGACTTGATCAATACTCAATTCTTCGAGTCTGTTATAAATTTGTTTAAATCAGAAAATGTCAAGCTTTATTCTGGACCAAATCTTCAAAAATATACCAATGAGCTTCCACCAGCTTTGAGACTAAATCACGAGTATTCTGACTTGGAGTTAACAATTGAAGCAGCCGATGATGTAACTTCAGCTGTGGAGCACATCAATAAATTTGGAAGTAATCATACTGAAAGTGTAATTACAAGAAATGGTAAAAAAGATTATTTCCCAAATAATATTAATTTTTCTTTATATTATATTTTAAGATGAAGTAGCAGAGTATTTTTTGAAGCATGTAGACAGTGCATGCGTTTTCTTGAATACAAGTACTAGAATGGCTGATGGGTACAGATTTGGTCTTGGAGCCGAAGTTGGAATCAGCACCGGAAGATTGCATGCACGCGGTCCTGTTGGAGTCGAAGGTCTTTTGACTACCAAATGGCTTATTAATGGAAACGCTCACACAGCTAGTGATTTTTCCTCAGGAAAGAAGAAATTTTTGCACAAAATTTTAAATTAAAAAATTAGGTTTATTTCCGCTTCAGGATTATTGTATAAGTGTTTTTTAGTATTTTTTTTTATTTCTAAACTAAATGTTATCAAAATTATTTTTCTTAATAAAATTTTGGTAATCGAAAAATGTTTTTAATTTGATGAAATTTTTAATAATTTCGAGTAATTGAAATTTTAGTATTGAAATTTTTTTAAGATAATTTTTTTATTTTTAGTAATTAGAATTTGTTCGACTTAATGTATATGTATTTATCAAATAGAGTTTGTTTGATTATTTTAGGGTTTCAAGTCCAATAAATAAAAAAAAAATTTATTTTTGATAAATAAGAATATTTTCACAATATAACATCAAAACTTAGATAAAAAAATCGAGATTTTTTTTCGTCGTTTTATTACATGAAAAAAGCACAGATTTTTATGATCATTTTTTGATTAATTTTCAAAAGCTATTTAATTTGTTTTTATTCAAATTATATACCAAAATTTTAGATGTAAAATAGTACTTTAAAGATGTTTAATATTAAAATCTAACTTTAAAGAAACTCTTTTATTGATAAGGCTTATTAACAATTTAACAAAATATTCTTATCTTAAAAGAGACTGACTGCAGATCTTTTGGTTCACCAATTTATATTTGAATTAATATTAAAATATCAGTAAAATCAGATTTTAAAAGACTAGTTTGTATTTCAAACTGATTTTATAATTATCTAAATGCATTGACTAACAATATTTTGAAATTTGGAAGAAATTGATTTTGATGAAATATTAGGTTATACTTCGTATAAAGATACGTATGAATGCTTATTTATCTCAGTAATTATATTATATAATAAACTTCAGTATCAGCCTTATTAACTCTTAACAGTTTTCAATTTTGAAAACTTAAAAAAAACTTAATAAATAAAATTATAGGTACAATTAGAAATTATATCATTTAAAGCAAATGAGTTTTAAACAATTTGACAAGAAATGGAAATTTAAAGTATAAGGCTTTTTATTTATTATTTATCTAGATTTTTCATTGCATCACTAATTCTACTGATATTATAAATTATTTTTCTAAATTTTCCTAACAAGCATTATTGATGTTTAATTTTCTAATTAATTGTAAATTCTCGATGTTTGTAAATTCAAAATGAGCCAATTTTGGATGGTTATTGGAAAGAAACAATCGATTATTTGAATTTAAAGCAAAAAATAGTAAATAGCTGAAGGTGTAATAAAATGAATCTTTGCTTGTTTTGATTGCTATCAAAGCCTATGCATGTAAAAATATACCAACAATTGTAATTAGCCAGAAGCTTGCAGTTATTCCAAATTTTTTTCTATTTAGTAATAGGTCAAAAGCTGGAACCAAGTAGGCCAAATCTTAGAATGTAATACAAAATCATTAATCTTTTAATTTTTTAAATTTTCAAATTCAGATAAATCAGAATTTTAATATTAAACTTAAATGTTAAATAAAATTAGAATTTCCCACATGTTTGTTGTAAAAATATAATAATTAAGTTAAATTTATAATTTTAAGTGATTAAAAATTAACACACTGAAACTAGTCCCTGACTCTGCTATATTAAAATATCTCTATTTTTGAATAAAATATTATTAAATAAAATATTATTTAAAAAATTAGAAAGACCAAGCTGTTCTTTATATAAAAAAAAACAACTCTTAAAATAAGGAAAGATGTTTGGCATAGGAAATACCCTTGTTTGATTAGTATGCATTGACTTTCAATTGAGAACATTTTACGACTGGCTTCATGCATGTGATGTCAGAATAATAAAATTATAAACAGGAAAATAAAAAATAAAATAAATTGATTAGGAACTCTCGACTGAGTTCAACGATAGCATAATTTTGAACAACGTGATCCAGCGACAAAATCGACATATCTTTTAGTTAAAAATTGGATTATATTAAACATCTTCTTTTATCGATGAGAACCACATGCTAGCAGCTTATCCAAGTTCAGGTATTAGAATGTTAATTTGTAATGGAAAGGATCATATTTTGAAAATTTGTGGTTCAAATACCAAGTAGTAAAATATAGTAAAATAAAAAAGTCTTAAGGACCAAAAGCTGATTGTGATCAGAAATTCGATGCTTTTAGAGCATTTGTATAACATTTATGTCTGATTTCATTGTTTCTTCAATTTTAATTCAATTAAGTTTATATTTTTTTTTATTTAAAGTAACAATTTCTAAACTGAAATAATTATTTAAACATAAATAAAAATTGTCATCAAATGTTAATTCTATTAACAGAAAATGAATTTATTCTAAAATCTAAACTTAATAGAAAAACTTTTCATTTTTTTCTTATATTAAAAAAGGGTTTCGGGTTACCCTAACCACAACAAGAGAAACTTGTCTGTATTTCAATCAAAAATTATCCTTTATTCGGATTATTTTATGTTAAAAAGAAAATTCATGAATCATGTCTAATGTAAAACATCCATTATTCTTATAAATTGAAGATAAAAAAAGCCTAATTTTTCTTTTATTTGAGTCACTTTTTTGTAAAGGGATATCTTATTTTTGAGGAAATACGATAATTCGAATAAATGATTATTTTTGATTGTAATAAAACCAATGCTTTTTTGCCATTTGAAGCATATGTTGGTTCTATCAGATTCTCAATATTCTTTAAATTATATTTCAAATTTCTTGAGTCATTTTTCTTTAAATTCACAATCAAATTTTCAGGTGAATTATTAGAAAGAGTGTTTTATAAGCAAAAGATAACATCGTCTCCAGTATTCTTTGCTGAAAAGCATATAAAACCATACTTTTCTAAAAATTTGTTGATATCAGTATTTTGCTTTCGAACAAAATTTTTCCTAGTGAAATATTTATTAAAACAGGAATTGAAAATTGTCATTTTTACGACGCAGATAGATAATTTTTTATTAAACTATTATTTTGAAAAACCAATATCAACTATATTAATTGCATTTAATTTTAGAATTTTTTTTTCTTTAAGCTTAACTTTTTAGAAAAAATAAAAAATTCCACTAAAATATTTATTGAAAAAAAATTGTATTTTTTTTAGTTTTTTTTTCGTAAAGTTTTATGTGTGATGATCTTAATTGCTTTTGGTTTAAAAAAATAGAAATAAAACAATGAAAAGAAAAACTTAAAAAATAGTTAAAACAAAACGAAATAAATTTCATTTCGAGGTCCAACCGGTTATGAAAACAACAATCGGCTGATGAATTAAGAAAATTTACTCTTATTGCTCATCATTGGAATCCCCAAACATTTCCTCTGCATCTTCAACATCAACGGCCAAATTAGAAAATTTATTAGTAAAATCAATATTAGCTTTTTTGTTAACACTAGGCTCGGCCGTTATCAAATCATTCCTAAACGGTTTCACCGGTCTATTTTCCGCAAACCTTTCTCCTCTCGGATTTTTATTCCTTCAGAACAGAGAGAAAATTTGTTTAAAATAAAATTTCTATTAGGCACTTATTCTTACATGGTTTTAACTCGGTCTGGATAACGTTTGTCTTTATTGTCCCTATTATTGAAATTATCTCTAGGCGCTCTGTCCTTGTTTTGGAATTCTGTGCGCTTTGGCGGATATGACCGGCGTTGATCATCGCTAGGTGGCCGGGCATATTTTTGCGAGTTAAACGACTCTGAGCCCTCTTTATTAAACAAATCCATAGCAGCTGATTTTGTTTTCCACGCACTTTCTTTTGAAAGCTCGGCTTCTGGTTTTTTTTGGAACCTTTGTTGAGGAGAAACATTCAATCCTGAACGATTTTTAATACTATTATTATTGTCGTCATTTTTATTTGTTTTTGGTTTACCTCCAACTACATGAACTTGAAAAAAGGAATAGACTAGAAAATTTTAAATCACCTAAACTTACAATCTTGTTCGTCTTGACCTCCTGTTTCTTGCCTTTAATTTAAAATAAAATAAATTTTTTTCAAAAATAAAGTTTTATTTGACTACTCTTGGCCTTCTTCTCTGTCGCGTCTTTCCTTTTCTAGGCGTTCTGCTTCGAGTTTGTCCCTTTTTAGCTTTTCTTCAATTTCTCTTTCACGCGCAGCTGTATTGACTGGTTTTGCTGAGCCAAAGATAGACGAGCTTTTCTCGCTAAGTTCATCGGCTTTGTTTTCAGAAGTTGACTTGGTTCTTGGCGCTAGATTCAGCTTTGGTCTTTCGGTCATAGATGCAGTGGGCGTTGAAGTGGCCGAAGAAGTTGACTGAGTATCGGCTTCGGTGTTCTCATAGCGATTTGATTTGTAGCCGGAGTGTTGCCTTCGTTGATAGCCTTGATTGTAGTGCTCTCGTTGATGGTATCCGCCTTGTTGGTGACCACCTCGTCTTTGTTGGCCATAGCCGCGTCTTTGATTCTCGCCAAATGAGCGCGAAGAGTGGCTGTCCTCTTCTGTGTTATGTCGGCGCCAGTCGGACTCATCACTTCTCAAATCGTGCTCGCGATGTTTTTGTTGCCTATGGTTACTTTCCAATTGAATTCTCAATGGCCTATTCAGAAGTGTAGTGCCATTTTTTTTCAATGCTTCAATAAGTGATTCCCTATCGATAAAATCGAGGAATCCATGGCCTCTGAGTGTTCCTCGTTCGTCTGTAGACACTCTAAAGTTCAATATTCCAGGAAGTAAACTACGAACTTTTTCCTCATTAGCTTCAAAACTTATGTTGCTTATGTGAGCTGTAAAAGGCGGTCGATCTGGCACTTGAGTTAAGTCAATGTCTGGCTCGGCGTACGCCTTTGTGGTTGTGGGAAGTTGAGATCTGTCAAAATTGAAGTCAGCTGGTTTGACTTTTATTTAAGAAAATATGTTATTAAAAGTTTTATTATTCAAAAATAAAATAAACTACTAATAAAAATTTTTGCCTTTAAATTAATTTTTTAGTTTATTTACTTTTATGTTCTTAATACGATAATTATTATTTAATTATTTTACATTATTCGTGTATTTGTTTAGATTATTTAAAATCTGCTTATTTTTAATTCTTATTCTTTTTGACCTCTTCGATTTCTAATCTTATGCATTCTTAAAATATAAGTTATGCTTTCTATCCGGTGAACTATTTTACCAAATTATCAAATTCAAAATATTATTATAGCCTTGTTATTTTTTCTATCTGATGGAGGTTAAGCTCAAAAAGGAAATAAATTATAAAGTGGCAAACAGAAGTCAGTCATTCGTTCAGTCAGGTGATTACATTAAAATGCTTCGACCACTAACACCTAATTTACCAAGCAATTCGACCATTTTTTAAAGTATTTTTCTGGTATAAAAAAAGTCTTTATCGCAGTAATGAAAGAAAATTGATTTTTTCATTAAGATAGTTAAATAAAATCATAAATCTGATTGATGAAAGTAATTGATCCCTTTACTAACCAAGTAGGATAGAAATGAAGGCATCCATTTTGTTTCCAGTACCTTTTAGAGCGACGACTTCAATCTGACACAAAGGTGACTGCATTGGTGGTTCAGTGGTAAAAAGTATGATTTAGCTTTTACAAAAAGGAAATCGAGCTAACAATTAATTGAATGTTATCTACTGTAAATGACATATCTACTGTTACCTTACATTAGACCTTAACAATGTTCTTCTTATAAATTTATAAATATAATTGAACCATTTAATTAAATTAAATTTTTAATATTCCTTTTTTATAAGAAAATATGAATATCAATATATACAAATATCATTTTTCATTTTTAAAAATAAATTTTGGACTCAAAACAAAAATCATGAAATGTTAAATATAAAGTATGTATTTTTTAAAATTAAAGTCAATAGACTTTTTTGACCAAAATTGAGGCATGCAAAGATAAAATGGGAAATTTACCTGTGTCGTCTAATTTTTCCATTTCGTCTGCCCAATTAATTGATGATTGAGCTGGAGCAGCATCGTTCTTCAACGGGGTCGTCAGATTAAACTCTTGCAAACTCATTACCTTTTGGTTTTTCTTTTTGCCTTGTTCTTTAGATTTAAATCAATTAGTTAAGAATTTTATTTTTATTCTCTAAGCAGACTTACTCGACATCTTTTTCAAAATAGAAATATTTTTTTGATTTAATCTAAAATGGTTAATTATATAAAATTAATAATCAGCACGAGGTTTTAAGGAAAATTTTTTTTTAATTCAAAAAATAACTTTTGTCTTTTTGATATGGTTCTATTATTTTCAATAGTCTGATTAAATTGCTCAATTGAATAAAAATAAAATAATTTTAGAATACATGAATACGGCAATTCGTGTTTTTTAACAAAATTTTTCGAAAATTATTTTATTTTTTTCTTTATTAATATATTTTTATTGATGTACACGTACTCGAGGAAACAGAAAATAAAATTTTGTGTGATATTTTATGAGAATTTTTCGGATAGAAAATAAAATTGATAAAAACATAATTGCAGAAAATAATTTGGTTCGCAGCTTGCTTATTTGTCTAAGATGGATGTCTTGGTTTCATTTTGTCTACACGCGCGCTAAATCATATCTCATATACGTCAAGAAGCTCGATATTGCAATTTTTCCATGGCAAATATTTCGTTTTTTTTCCCTATTTCCAAAAACGTGAATATTTTATCATTTCTTTTCATAGCGACCATTTATTTGTCTTTGAGATAGTAATTGTTAAACCTGGTCCAAAATTTGTGTCTCGAAATCAAAAACCAAAAAACGCCTAATACTTACGGTGAAAATTTCGTCAGTTTGTTATGAAAAAAATTTTTTAACATTCTAATAATTTTATTTACAGATTGAGTCAGGTGAAATTGGCATGTTAATTTTTAATCACATAAAATTTTTGGTTTTATCACTAATTTAACTTAATGTTTATATTTTTACAGCTAACTATGTTGGAAATTTTAATTTTATTTAAGGTTTTAGATTAATATAAAAATTCCGATTTATCTAAATTAAAAAAAAAACCATTAAACATCTCAGTCAAAAATAATTTCCAGATTTCCTGTAGCTTCTTTGAAAATTCTTTAAAATATATCTAAATTTGACAAATTTTAAACTAAGAAAAAATTTTAAAAAATAAAAACCAAACCTCGAAAAAGCTACCACAAGAACAATATCAGTATAGACAGTCAGTAGTTTCTAAGCTCAAATTAAATAGAAAAATTCGAACTAAATTTATAAAGACGGCAATAGTCTTAAAGGCTACGTGCACATTTTGTGCTGGTAAAGACCACTATACCACAATAACTACTCCTATTTCTACTACTAAATAAAAAAATTATTTTTTGTTTGATTAAAATTGCTGTCAAAATCAGTTTTTTTTGGTAAATTATATTTTGTCTCCCAAAAAAAATAAACGAAAAAAATTTTTAATTAAATTTCATTAAAATTTTTTATTTTTTGAGCTTGAATAAAAATAAAGCCTTATTTCTTCCGGTATTTTTCATTTTATTTTATATTTATCTAAATAACGGCTTATCGTAAATCTTTATAACTACCACACCAATATCAAACAGCCGTTTCATTAATTTGATGAGTTGCCTTTTTTTAGCTTAAAAACGATTATTTATTTGGTATTACATTCTAAGCTTTAGTCGTTTTTTCCTACTTGGTTCCGGCTTTTAACCAATTACTAGACAAAATAAATTTTTCTGGAATAACTTTAAGCTTCTGACTAATAGCAATTGTTGGTATATGCTTCATACAAAGGCTTTGAAAGCAATCAAAACACACAAGCTGAAATTTTCCAGTTAATTTTTCCAAGGCGAACCAAATAAATTGAATTCGTAGTTAAATGCAAAAAAGCTATCAAAATTTTATCACATTTTCAGCTATTTAATAGAATATTTTTTGCTTCAAATTCAAATAGTCGATTGTTTCTTTCCAATAACCATCCAAAATTGGCTCATTTTGAATTAATTAGAAAATTAAACATCAATAATGCTTGTTAGGAAAATTTAGAAAAATAATTTATAATATCAGTAGAATTAGTGATGCAATGAAAAATCTAGATAAATAATAAATAAATAGCCTGTGAAATTGTATAATTATGCGAAAAAAAACAAGACAGACAGACTTTTGGGATATGGCTTGCTTTATTTTTTTCTTAAATTTTGAAATATTTTTTTGAGTTTTTAGGGCATGGCCATTTAAATTTTTACATTTAATAAAACATATTTTTACATTTAAAAAAAATTTCTAGCAAATTTATTGTTTCAAAAGTTAAGCAATCAAATAAAATTAAATAAAATTTCATTTAAGTAATGAGTTAGCATTATATTTTAGAAGGATTTTTTTAATTTCTAGAAATATATATTTATAATCTTTAATAAATATTTTAAAGTATTAAATTCTTTAATACATCTTATTAATTAGAATAATCTTATTAATTAGAATAAGATGTATTAAATGCTTTAATACATTGTATTTAAATAATAAATTTATGAAAGATAAATTATGCTAGTAATTTTTGAATTTTTAACAATTTTTTAATGCATTGTTAAAAAAATACTTTTCCTTTTTAATTTAGCTAATAGGTATTGTCATTGTAGCTATAGAATTAAAATGAAAAAAAGAAAAAGCAAAAATTTAAGTAGACCATTTAAGTGAGAATAATGAGTTGAATTTTATTAAATGAAATAATAATTTAATGGTTTTTAAACTTTATTATTAACAATTTAAAAAAAAATTCAAATATAAATCGATCGAGTTTAAGATTAAGAAATAAATCAAGAGAATTTCATTTTTATTCTCAGACATTCTTAAAAAATGGGATTTATAATTTTAAACGAAAGAAGACAGACGATATTTAGGCCAAAATTAAATGAACGAACTGTCATTTCCAAATTCAGTTCAAAGAAAAGGAACTTATGTAAAATTATGCTAAAAATGTCTCGAATTAATTTAGAAAGATATTTCCCAGAAGAACTTCTTGTAAATTAAGAGATTAAAAACAGATCTAAAAAAATAAATGCTCAGTTATTAATAAATTATAATCAAAATAAAATAATTTTATATTTACACTAAATTTTAACAAAAAATCATAAAAATTCTTTTAACTCACATTTAAATAATGTCTTATCCAGAATTTTGAGAAAAAATTTATTAATCTTATAAATAATATGATATAACTTCAATTTTTATTACAGAAATAAGGGTCTTAAAGAAAAATTTTATTGAAATTTTTAAGTCTAAGTATGAAAATAAAATAAAATAAAAATTAATTTTAGTTAATTAATTTTCTAGACATTATCAAAATGTAAATTAAACTCAAAGAATTTAGAATAGGCTAAAAGAATAATAATTTCTATTTCTAAAGAATTAAAAGAACTTGTTGAATACAGAAAAAGAATATTATTCAAGAAAAATAGCTAGAAAAGAGTCAATAATTTTAATTTAAAAATTCTTTGGTTGATAGAATGCTAAAATATAAGCGTCTAGGTTTTCAGTCTTATTTTTCATTAAAATACGCAGTGAAATTCAATTTTTTTAAATTTTATTTAATTTTGGCCAAAAGTTAATCATAAACCAAGACATAGAACTTCCCAGTTAAATTACTCAATTTCTTTTTAGGAATTTGTTTGTTTTTCATGACCTGGTTACCAAAAGAGTTACCTAGCAATTAAAGATGAGTTATAAAAGTTCAAGTAATTTTTTCATTTACGAATTAAAGACTATAATTTATTTAATTCATGTTTTTTTAATTTAGTGCAAAATTCAATTAATAATAATTTGCAAAATAATTAAAATTTAAACAAAGACAAAAACATTTCTTAGACACATTCAATTATTAATAATTTTTTTTAATTTAAAAAATTGATATACGCATTATTTTTATTACATGAAGAAAATTCGATTGCTGGTTATGTTATTAATTAAAGAATATTTTTTGATCAAATTATAAAATTCAATTTCGGATTAAAATCAAAAAAATTCAAGTTGTTAAGTTAATTTTTTTTATTTTTTTGAAAAATATGCTGATTCAATGTTAAATCTCTCATAAGCATATTTCAAATAGAACTTTAAATTAACTTTTATGTAGACAAATTAGAAGGCTAATGTATTAACCTTTTTGATTTATGTTGACCAACAATTAGCAAAATAAATAAAGCTTTGATAGCCCGTATAGCTAATATTTTTGTGATAGTTTTTAGATTTATAAAGATATTTAAATTAGAAATAGAAAAGATGTCTGCAGGTATAGATCACCCTCATCATGTCAAATTTAATCTTCAAGAAGAAGAAATCAAAAGCCATCATGAAAATTTGGACATCATCAAAGTCGACAGAAATAAATTCGACATCAATCTTGGCTACATGAAAATTGATCATTACTATAAAGTAGTATTTTGTTTGAAATTAGATAACAGCTATGACAATGTTATATTTGTACCTGACTTGTCGAGTCCTCAAGTATCATTAAAAGAGGTGAACAGAAAAGCAGAAAAATGCGAGTATGAGATGAGTTTTGTTTTTTACGCGTCCAAAGAAAAACATGATAAGGAAACTGCTATTCTCAGACTCGGAGACGACGAGGCGAATATCCTCGAGATAAATTTTGAGGCAAAAGTTCTCGGGGCTCATCAAGGTACCCCATTGCTACGAAACGGTATTACTCTTTTACCAAATCACACCAATCATCTAAATTCAGCAAACAATCACAAGTTACATTTTAATATTAATTAAAAAAATTAATTTAGATAGAATTAAAATTTAGCGTAAAACTAACTCAATTTATGCGTTTTATTTTATTAAAACATCTTTATGATATGTTTTTTTTTTTCTAAAGAATTACTGTGATGAAAATCACTTCTCGAAACATCAAAAATTTAAAACACTTAGATCGTTTTTGAAAGTTAAAAATTTTATTTTTTTCGAAGCAAAAAGCTTTTTATAAATTAATAAAAATATTTTTACAATAAAAAAATATTATGTTTATATATTGTTATTTTAGTGGGCACTGAATGTAATTTTATTTGATTTAAAAAAAAATCTTAAAATTTTATCTTATCTTTAATTGTTTCCAGATATAAGTTGAGCATAAAATCAATTTGAATTTTTAAACATTAATTTTTTTGAAGTAATTGAAAAAGTAATATACTTTTTCGTCAAACTTCCTTGATATTTTAATTTGAAAGTTTTTCTAGATTTTTTTGATAGAATTGTTTAATTAAGTGCTATACTTGAAATAATAACTAATATCATAAAAATAATCACATATAAAAAGAATAGTTTCTGAACCATCATGGCTGAATGAAAAAATTAGCTTTTTTATGAAAAAAGAATTAAAATAAGTAACATAAATGAAACAAAAATTAAAAATTAAATTTTTACCAAATAAAATTATAGACAATTTCGAAATAGACTTATTTATTTTTAGAATTAAATTTCTTAAAAAAGTAAAATTAAAGGACTATTTATAAAAATAATCTTAAAATAATATTTTTTTAGGAAGAAAAAAGTACTAACGATTTGACTGAATTTTTTGTTGACTACTAGACGAAATATGATCATATGGACAGTGTACGATATTTCAAGCCTTGTTTGGTCCATCTTTTTTTCTAAAGAATTTGCAGCATTTTCCATATTTGTTTATCTTATGTAACTAATTTAAAAATTTAATTTTTTTATATTCCTTTTCGACATTTATTTAAAAAGGATGTTAATCTGGAAATATCAATATTTTGAACAAAGAGGCTTAAGGACACCAAAATTTAAATTTATTGTTGGAAATTATTTCGATTTGATTAAAAATAAGGTGCAAAAATAAAATTTAAGATTTTTGTTTTATTTTTTTTTTTAAAGAATGAATCTGAAAATGTTTACAAATGGACCCTTCAATTAGGAAAAACATTCGGGTATCTTATCATAATTTGCAAAGTAAAAAAGCTAATTGATAAAAATTGATTACTCAATCATGAAGATATTATGAAGGACATAGTCCTGTATTAGTTACAAGTGACTTGGATATAATCAGTGAAGTATTTATAAGGCAGTTTAGTAATTTTTCCGCTAGAAAGGTTTTTTGTGTTTAATTGTTTAATTTTAATTTATAAATTTTTTACTGAGTAGAAAAATCCAATGGAAGGAGCCGATACTAGAGACTTGAATCATCTAATGAGATCATCAAAATGTATTATAAAAAATATTTTGGAAAAAAAAACTAATTTTATGTTTCAGGCAGATGGAAAAGAATGAGAACCATTATGAATCCAACATTCTCGAAACAAAAATTAGATAATGTAATTTTGTTTTCTATTTAGATCAGATTTGATATTTGTTAAAGATGAGTCCACTGTTGATTGAGTGTATTGATAGATTAATTAATAAAATTAGAAAAAATAATACAAATCAATTGATCATTCAAAAGTAATTTTTTGGACTTAATTTAATTTAATTATTTGCTAAAAATTCAACAAGATTATTGAAAAAGCTGACGATGGACTCTTTGTGGAAATGTACTTACGGCATTGATATTAATATTCAAAATAAATCAGATGATGAGTACTTCGAAGCGAGTGAAAAAGTTTTTTCAGATGCTTTTAAATTTAAAATTCTTAAAATTCTATCAAGTAGATTATAGATATTTTTAATGATAATTTTTTATTAATTTTTTCAGTTCTCTTTCCCGAATTGGATTCATTGTGGATTTTTTTGACAAATTTTCAAAATAAAATTAAAAAATTGATTGGCTTTGGTAAAATATTTATTTAAATATTGTAATTTTTAACAAAATAATTTTATAAGAAAACGAACCAAAAGCTCTTATAGTCGAAAAGTTTGACAAAACTCTAAGAGAAAGGATTGCAAATTATCAAGTAAATTATCAAGCTTGTTAAATAATAAATATTAAATATAGAATTGTTAATCAAGCTAAATAAAAAAGATTATATGCAATTATTAATTGATGCTTTGGACGATGAAGAGAAAATTACTAAAAAATATGATAAATTTGACATTAATGAACTCAAAGATATTCATTTGGAAAAAAAACTTACTTTTAATGAAATAAAGGCTAATTTGAAAATGTTTATGCTAGCTGGATATGAATCAACAAGTTATGCTCTGTCCTTTTGCTTTCATATGATGGCAATTAATAAAAACGAGCAAGAAATTCTTTATAATGAAATAGAAGATTTTTTTATAAATCAATCTATTGTAAGGACATTATGCTAATTTTTTTGAGTCTTTTCATCATATTTAACTAATTTAGGTACCTGATATTCAGAATGTCAACAATTTATCCTATTTGGATATGTTTTGTAAAGAAATTTTACGTTTCTACCCAATTTCAAGAGTGTACAACGAAAAATAAGATAAACTTAGAAAAAAAATTAAAAACTATTTTTAGAGCTAGACGCTGTGTTAAAGAATCAACGATTAAAGGCATAAAGATGACACCAGGTTTGGTTATTAGGATCGACCATCGTGCAATACATTTTGACCCTGATCTTTGGGGTCCAGTTGATCCAAACGAATTTTTTCCATTAAGGTTATGACCATTTAAAAACTTTGTATATTAAAATTGACCATAATTTAAAAGGCATAAAGAAAAAAGAAATCCTTTGAGTTTTTTGGCATTTGGAGTTGGACCAAGGATTTGTCTTGGTAAATGTTTTTTTTTTTGTTTTAAGTTTAAATTTGAGATATAGGAATGAAATTTGCTTTGGCACAAATGAAATTAGCATTGGTAAAATGTCTGATAAATTTTGAAATAGAAACCACTGAGCACACACCAAAATTTTTAGAATTTACCGAAGGCATTTTGAGAACAACCACTAACGACTTTCCTATCTATTTTAGATCAAGATTGCCATAAATGGTCTTTATTATGAAGAATATTTTTATTATTTTTTTTAAAGAAAAATTTAAAATTAAATTATTTAATGTTTAAAATACAAAAATTTTATTATTAAATACACTTCTGATTATATAATAATTTTAATATTGAATCACCTTACTTAATAAAAATAAAGTTAATATTCTACGGTCAACTTAGTTTAACCAAATTCAAAGCAAAGCAGAACAACTGACGTAGTCCCGCTATAGCAGACTTTTAACTTTTTTAGTTCATTTCTTCCGATGTATTTGATTTAGATAAATGTGTCTACCGACATCGTCAAGTCTATTTTTATTGAACTCGCTGTGACAACCGATGCAAGTTTTACTATTCTGTTTGATAGGAAGTTTCTTCTTGCTTCACATGTTGTTATTTGCGAGCGAATTCGATGCTTAGCTCTCCTTACTCATCCACTTGGACCTTCATAATTCACTGAACCACTAAACGCTGAATCTTAATACCAACGATTATACTTTCTTGATTTTTTATATGAGCATATTTAATTTATGAAAATTTTGTGTTTGTATTTCAATTCTGTTAGTTGATTGGTATTATAAACTAAATGGAATAATTTTTTTATTATTATTTAAAATAATTTTATGATTACATTTTTATGTTATTTTTCTATAAAAATAATGTTATTTTTAAATATCAATCTTATAATAATATTTTTTAAATAGAAAAATATTTAAGCTTAAAACATCAATAAATTTTCTTTTAAAGTATACAAAAGAATAAGTATATTTGCCATGTAAAGAGACATCTCATCGCCTACAGCTATCGTAGCAAACAATAGCTTCAAGTTTTTATTAGATAGTATTTCAAGTTTAAAAGTTTCTTGACAGTAAATCATTATAATGAAATATTTTTTAATAAACAATAAAACTAAATAATTTTAAAAACATTAATTATTTATTCAACAGCTATGAAAATTTTCTGATTTTTTAATTATTTTTTTTAAATACTTCGTTAGGTTTCATTTCCACTTTTTGCTGAAAAACAATACCCGGGTGTTTTTTTGTGATTAGATTTCTGTAAAAAGCAAATCCCTTTATATTTTGCTGGTAATAAATTCGAAATAATTCACAATTCGATAATTTCTGAAATAAAAAAAAATCAATTTTGAAAAAATAGTTCACTATGACCTAATTAGCAGGTGAATTAATGGTGCATTTAATAACAAATTAATTTATCATCAAAATTATTTAGAAATTTAAAATTCATTTGATTTTGTTTCTTTGTTTGAATCTCATTTACAAAAATAAAAAGTTCTAACTTTCAAGTATCATTTAATTTCTACTAGATTATTCAAAAATAAGATAGGGAAAATTTTTAGATAATTTTTTTATTATAATACGTCTTGAAATTAAAATAGGAGATAAACCAATCTTATCTATTGCCAAAAACTGTTTACTTTTGCTTAATTTGTGAATTATTTGTAAGTTAACAGATTAAAAATGACGATAAATTTTGGAAATTTTTGATACTTTTTATCAAGAATGAAATAAATAACTCAATTTTTGAATTAGTAATATCCTATTTCTAGTTTATTGTAGTAAAAGTAAATTTTTCAAAGAAAGCATCAGGTAAGATTTAGGAATTATAATTTTCATAAAAAGGAAAATTAATTTTCAAAATAAGTTGAATTTATTTTTTTCTAACAAATATAAATGAAAAAGAGCTCACAACAAATAAATTTTTTGTTAATTAAAATCATTAGTGTCTTAAAAAAAACACTAGTCTACTACTCTAGAAATTTGATTTTAGATTCTATTTTTACATATATCAATCATTATGCTAATAATATTTTCTTTTGTATATATTATAATACATTGTTAGGAATTCTTTTTTTAAAAAAATTAACAAGTTTATAAAAATATTTTCAAACCAGAATTTTTTATTTAGAAAAGAAACGAAATAATTTTAGACGAAAATTATCTATTTTTTACTTATCTTGTAACGTAAAGTTTGCCACGCTTTTATCAATTGACGCACTAAATAGAAGAAAAGATTATTCATTAATTATTTTGCATAATTTTAAAATGTTTTTTTAAATAAATTTAAAATTTGCAAGAAATTTTGTATCAAAATGTTCAAGTTCATTATAAAACAATCGTCTTTAAATAATACAATTAACAAGAGAAGATCAGTTTTAATTTGATAATTAAAGTTGTGTAATAGAATAATTATTGATTTTTAAATATTGTCAAAGCTTAAGTACAAAACAATGCTTAATATATTTTTAATCACAGCGTTTTTATCTATTTTCCAAATCAACAACATTCAAGGGCTTCAATCAGCTCATTCAAATGTCTCAGATAGCAATTTAGTAAAAAGCACATTCGACATACTTTATTTAATACCTGAAGAGCAAGATAATGTCTTAAGTCTGAACCAGAAACACACCATTGGAAGTGGCTACGACCAGGGTTGGATTTTGCCACAAGGTGAACAAATCACATTGAATTTGTACATGTACTACGATGGAAATGATGAATCAAAAGTGATGCAATTTTTTCCAGAAGATACAAACACTAACCAAGCTAGTCCCAGTCTTTATTTATTTTTTACCAGTGAGCCAAACTGTGACGATTACTTAAGTCGCAATTATTGGCAACTAGAGATCGTGGAACACATTGCCACAAATACATACAGAGCTCAGCTAAAAAACATTCGATTACCATATTCTAGCAAGCCTTTGCACATTTGCTTACAACAATTCGACCCAGATGATGATATAAATGATCAGTTAAGATTTTACTCTCATCAAGGCAATGACTATTGGGTGTCTATAGTCACTACAAAAAGCTTGATACCATCATGGGCTAGAGTAATTCTATTCGCCATGTTGCTTTGTTTGTCTGGTTTGTTCAGTGGGTTAAATTTGGGTTTAATGTCTCTAGATGTTGGTGAATTGGACATATTAAAGCGTATTGGTACACCCAGTGAGAAATCGTATGCTTCGAAAATTTATCCATTGCGCAAGAGAGGAAATTTTCTGCTCTGCTCCATTCTATTGGGAAATGTGATGGTAAATGCTGTGTCTACTTTGATTTTGGGTGACATGCTGTCCGGTGTTTATGCAGCATTTGGTTCGACCATATTAATTGTGATATTCGGCGAAATAATTCCACAATCTGCTTGTTCAAAACATGGTTTGGCTGTTGGCGCCTATACTCGATACATAATGTTTTTTTTCATGGCGCTCACGTCGCCTCTATCTTTCCCATTAAGCATTGTATTGGACAAAGTTCTTGGTCAAGAAGTAACTGCTGCATATAGCCGCGACAAACTGCGAGAAGTAATGAATGTTGTCGAAGGCTTGGATGATAAAGAAAAGAAATTAATTAGTGGGGCTCTTAATTTTAATAACAAAAAAATTCGTGATGTAATGACAAAATTGGACGATGTATTCATGTTGGAGGTTAAATCTTGTTTGAATTTTGAGACAATTGCTAAAATAGCCCAAGAAGGCTTTTCAAGAATACCAGTTTACGAAGATACTCGGGATAACATTGTAGGTCTTTTGCATGTCAAAGACTTTACTCTTTTGGATCCAGATGATAACATGCCTGTCCAAGCTCTATTGAAATTTTACAATCACGCTCTAATGCCTTGTGATGCTGAAGAAACTATTGACGAAAGATTTGAAGAATTTAAAAAAGGAGAAACTCACTTGGCATTTGTTTATGATGTTGTGTCACAGCCAGATAAGGATCCCATCAAGCAATGTACTGGTATTGTCACTCTCGAAGATATTATTGAGGAATTGGTTCAAATGGAAATTTATGACGAATTTGATGATAAAAGAGAAAGTAAGTGTTTTGTTTATAATGGAATTTAAAAGAAATTTAAAATTTAAATAAGAAAAATGTAATTTCGTTATCTTATTAAAGTAATTTTATATTAAATTGAATGGAGCATTTAGAATATTGAGTTTTATTCTTATCTAGATTAAATATCGTTTTTAGATAAGACTTAATTTAACAAAATACTTTATGAAAATGCAGCATTTTAAAAAATTTTTCATCACAATAACTTATTTTATTGAATTAAAAAAGATACTAATTTAATTAAGCGACGAAATTATTTCTTTTATCAATAGATTTAAAATATAACAATATTTTTACTTCATGAATACCTTTTTTATCTTAATTTACTGTTTTGATTTATATTATTCAACATTTAATTTTAATCGTTTAAATATCAATTCTTTAATAATCTAATATTAAAGCATTATTAATCAATAATTTTCCTTGCAGTAGATTTAAATTGAAAATGACATACTGCTAATTAATCAATTAACTTTTGTTATTTTTAAATTTAAGATAATTATTGACTGAATAACTTTAATATTTGATTATTTTCTTTAAACATTATATTATTTTAAAAAATTATTTACGTAATTTAATAAATCTTTTTAAAAAGTTGAACTAGAAACAATTAAGAAAGCAGAAGAGCAAATAAGTCATTCAGACGAAAGTGAAAAATTGATAAAAAAAGATTCGGAAAATGAGAACTCAAGAGATAACAATTTAGTTGATAAACTGAACCAAATAACTGAATCCAATCAAGAAAAAGCTTATAAACCAAAGTTTGAAAATCAAACATCAAAAGACCTAAGTTTTTTCATTCAACAGCAAAAAGATGGTAACCAACGAGCTCTTATATCACCTCAAATTCGCTTCGTTATGTTTCAATTTTTGTCCACAACAGTCAAACCATTTACAGATGAATTTTTAACTACTAATGTACTTGAATTAATATTTAAAAAAGCAATAATTAAAGAGTCCCGTCGAACAGATTCTAAACTGCCAAGGGAATACCTTTACAGATATGGAAAATCGTGCAACTATTTTATCCTAATCTTAAGTGGTGAGGCAACTATTGAAGTAGGAAAAGAAAAATTGGAATTTTCCGCAGGGCCTTTTGCCTATTTTGGAGTAAATAGTCTTTTATGTGGGTACGAGTCTTTTGAACAAATGTTTCAAAATGATTCAGCTTTTTCCAAATTGACCGAAAGCGATTCTCAGAATGCTCGTCCATTCAGCTATTTAAAATCTTTTCTACCTGATTTCAGCTTAAGAGTCGATGAAAGATGTGTTTACTTAAAAATAGACCGAGATTTGTGGAGAAACGGAGTTATTAAGTCATGGCTAGAAAGGAATAGTAACCAGAAGAGTTTGAGTATTGGTGACCTGCGACCAAATGATATTAAAGAGGACACTGTTTCAAACAGTAATAATGAAAGTTTTATTCGATCTCTGTCACAGTCTACCGTGGAAAAGCCAAGGAGTTTTTCGATCGCTTCTGAAATCATGCAAAATAATACCAAGATACAAGATCAAATTGATCATGAAAGAAAATCACTTAATGAACCAAAAGATAAGCATGGAACTTCATATACAACTGCTTCTGAAAACGAAACCGAACCATTTTTACCGAAAAAAAATTCAACAGCATCTCTTAATAGGAGAAGAAAATAATTATCAAACTTATCAATCTTAAAATTTAACTGAATCGAATTCAATGACTCAAATTATTAGATCACACATTTTATAAAAAGTTTTATTTTACATTGAACATTTTATGCATTAGATGTAGCTTATTAAGAAAGATTAATATTTCAATATTTTAAAATTTACCTTAAGTCCAAAATTTTGCATTAAATTGTGAAAATAAAATTAAATTTTTTTTTTCAATCTAAGGATAAAAAATAAATAATTATTGTATGCAAGATTTCAAGTTGATTCAAAATTGTTTTAATTTTTAATTTTATTTTATTTTATCTACATAATTTAATGTAATTTAAACCACAATTTAATGTTAAATTAATGATAAAATATTGAAATATTTCACGTTTATCTTAATTATAAAAATTCTTGACGATGATTTATAATATTAGTTGATTAAATTCTTGATGTTTATTTTTTATTCTAATAATTTTTGATTATATATTTTATATCGAAAATTGATGGCGCAAGAGTGTGACTCAAGATCGATCGAAAATGTTGAAAATTTAAAAAAACAAAATTCTAAAAAATATTTGGATGAAAAAATATTTTGAAAAAAAATTTTTTTTTTAGTCGTTTGAGTTGAATAATATGAATTTTCCTTTTTTTGAAATTTTTTTAAAATTAATATATTATGATCAATTAAATTTTTTTAACTATTTTATTTTATAGTTACACAATATTCTTTCTTTTATCACAATAATTTTTAAAATAATAAATTTGAAAGCTTATTATTTGAATGCTTGAAATAAATTTATTGATATTTTGTTTGAATTGAATTTTTTTTAAATTAATTGAAAAATTGTCATTTTTTTACCAAATTCTTTGATCAAATACAGATTAAATTATAAAAACTTTGTCTCGGACAACTCTTTTGTCATGTGATCTTCGCAGGTCTTCTGCATTACTAGCCAAGTTTATTCCTCTCATTTTTCAAATTTTCTAATTTAATAAAGTTAAATAAATATTTTATTATTACTCGATTGTTTTGTTTTCTACTTGGTATTCATTTTTTACCTTTTCCAACAAATAATAGTAGAAGCCTATCTGCTATTCAAAATTTGAGAATGACTACTCTGACTAAATTTATTTAATGATAAATGGAATAAAAAAATAGCCCTAGGAAAATATAAAGATCACTTATTCAACTAGAATGATACAACACAAATTTTATTTTTTTGCGTTTTTTTCTAATAAATTATTTATATTAACTGATTTTGAATAATTTTACTAATTAAATAAAAAAACAATTTCTCCTAAAATACGAATTAAAATTTCTAAAAATTTTATTTATTGTAGAACCATATAAATATAGTATCTTAATATTTAATAATTTATAAATACTCTATAAAAAATAAACAAATATAGTTCCATACCTTCAAGACCGAACACGAAGCTACCACATATTAATTAACAAACTAAATAACCCTCTCTGTGCCTTCTAATTTCTTCCTTAATTTGTAATTTAGATATTGACTGGGACTTATGGTCTATCTTTTTCTTTAATTTTCCTATATAGCGTAATGTTTTCCTTCTTAACTACCATAGACGATCTTCGTAGGTCGCCTCCGCAAGCTTGCTTGCCGCAACTAATTTAATAGTAAAATATACTTTATAGTGCTTTATACTGATTCTAGGTAAATCCCTAAATTTGGCGTACTTAATGACTTTCTTGTTTTAACAGACTTAGAGGATAATTAGGTTGCAGGTAGAGTTGGGGTTTATTTTTTGTGAAGGCTTTTCTTTATTGATCTTATAAATTTTTAGAAAGCTCATTAGGTAAATAAAAGTAATGGGTTACAGTCAGTAATAGAAAAAAGAACAAAAAAGTAAAGAAAAGATGTTAATCTTTTCGATTAAATATCAGAAAAGTTTAAATTTTTGGAACATACTGATTTTTCCTATTGTCATTGATCATAGGTCCAATATTTTTAATTTAAAAAATAAGTTGTATGTTTTTTTTACTATCAATTTTTTAAGACTGAAAAACTGACACATTAAAGCTTTAAAATTTTAAATTTTATAAAATTTTTCCTTTAACTTTTGAAAATTTGAACATTCTATACACGAATGATTAAAGAAAAAAATCGTTTTTGATTATGAAAACCTTCATCATAACAATCCATGATTAAATATAAAAGTAAACTTTTAAGTTCGATAGTATAAAATAAGTTACTTTGGCTCTTAAAATTTAATTTTTTGAAATTAAACCATGTTGTCCGACGATGTAACTCTTTGTTTTAACGAAGAAAAAATACTAATTATTATATTTTTAGGCCCCTTGTTCACCAATGAAAAAGTTAAAAATCTTGGGAGAAAAAACTCAGGTACAAAGATAAAATCAGTTTATAAATTTTTTTTTAAGTGAAAAAATATTCTTTTAGAATGTAAAATCTTCACTAGAAAATTCAAATTTAGCACCTATTAAAGAGAACATCACCAAATCAAAAGAAGCAGTGGAATCTGAAGATACGACCGAGCACTTGTTGGAAGATGCACCGGGAAAATATGTTATATTCCCAATAAATCATGATGACATGTGGAAGATGTACAAACATTTGGTAGATAACTTTTGGAGTGTTACGGAAACAATTCAGGACTTAGAAAAACTTGCATTAAATTACGACGAGAAACAATTTATAAAATTTTTCTCAAGCATATTCGCTTCACCAAGAAGCTCAGGACTTGTGAATGAAAATTTTGCCGAGGAATTTTGCAAAGTTATCCAAGTCACGGAAGCCAAATTTTTTTATGGTCATCAACTTTTTGTACAAAATATACATTCTGAAATGTATAACAAACTATTGCTTCATTTTACAGAGGCTCAGGAAAGGGAAAAATTGTTTAAGACAGTCGAAAATTTTGATGCAGTGGCTAATAAGCGTGAATGGATTGAAAAATGGAAAACATGTTCGTTTGGCGAGCAGCTTGTGGCTTCTAGCTGCCTACATGGTTTAATGTTTTGTGCATTGGATTTGGTCCACGATTGGCTAGCAGAAAAAGCCAGAAGCACACTCAGCCACGAATTAATTGTAATTTTTGAACGAATGATCTTAGATCAGGTAATCAGTCTTAAAAATTTTTCAATTATTTTATTTTTTTTTAATTTTTAAGGAAATTCAAAGAAATTTTTCATGCCTGATGATTAGCCATCTTCGCAATAAACCTAGTAAAGAAAGAATGCTAGAAATGATTAATCAAGCAGCAAAATTGGAATTCGATTTCCTAATGAATGGCATAAAATGTGACTTGATTGGAATTGAAGCTGATGAGGTTATTCAATTGATTGATAAAAAAACCAAAGAACTTAAGGCTATGGTAAAATTAATTTTTTTATTTGTTTAATTAGAATTGATTTTAAATTACTAGATGTTTTCTTGGTTTTATGAAAAAAATAAAACCACTACGGACTCAAATGAGAATAAAAAACCAATAATGGAAGAACGTGAGAATGAAATTCTAAAAGAAAATCATCAAAAGTTGGTATTTGATGAAGATTTTTGATTTAAAAAATTTCTAATCTAGGGCTACAATTATTATTTTTTATGATTAAAGTTATAAAAATTTGTAACTCTGATTTGATTTTATTGTATAGAAATATGGTTTTTTTAAAATTTGATTTTTATTAATAAAACACACTACTTAAAAAATTAATTGAAAAATAAATTTTTAATTTTTTTTACATGTTTATTGGTTTAATAAAAAATATTGTATCAATTTTTCTTTATTTCTCTTTTTTTTTCAAAATAAAAATAATAATCAAGTTTGATGATATTTTAACATCCATTTTGGAAACAAGAATTTAAGAAAAAAAGTCAAGATTAAAATTATCTTTTTATTTAATATAGCATATCTATCATGCTTCGTTTTTACTACAAGCTCACTACGTAGTCTTTTATTTGTTTTTTGGCTATTGATTTACTGATGTCTCAGAATCCTAAGCATGTCTGTTAAAAAATTTTTGATAGCTTTTAACAATCTAAATTATTTGAATTGTTAATTGATAATTCAATAATATTCTTGTAGATTTTGACATTTAATTTTTATATTTAATAATTTTTTTTCAATTTACAATTCTAATCCACTGAGAAGATTATACTTCATTAAAATCATTTATTTTCCATGGTACTTGATAAATTTTAATTTCAACTGAAAAAATTGGTTAAAAAATGTTAATAAATTTATTCATTTTTAAACCGTCTAAAGATTTTAAATTAGATCAGAATTTTTATTTAAATTTAAATAAAGTTTAATAGTATTAATTAACAAGAATTCTTACAAATAATTAGAAAAATAGATATAAACTTATATACATAAACCTAATTATATAAAACTAACGATTTTTTAGAAAAATTAAAGCAACATTTAGATAAGCAATATAACCAAGCATGCCTTCTTCATCACCTTTTTTTAATCTTTCTTAAATAATCATTATTTTATCACCTTTTTTTAGATACTATTAATCTTATTTTTAAACGTAAGTAAAAAAAAATAAATAACTATGACCATAATAAAAAATTCTGAAATTAATCTTTTTTATCAGATTGACATTGTGTAAATAAATTAAAAATATAAACTACCAATATCATTTTTATTTTCAAATTTGAAAAATAAATAATTCGCAAAATTTTGTTTGTTTTGACAAAAAAAAGAAAGATATCAGTTTATTTTGAAGTTTCAATATCTTACATATTTTAATTGCTTCATATTAATTATTTTATAAAGAATATTACTAGATAATTTAAAAAAGTAATAAAATTCAAATTATATTATATCATGTAATAAATTATCAAAGTCTTTAATGAACACGAATTTATCATTTTAAAATCAAAAGATATCATTTGATTCAAAGTTTCTTATTCTGCAATATTTATTTTCGATAAAGATAGTATCCAACGAAAAACTTAAATAAATTCGCTTGGTTTTTTTTTAATTTTTTAAAATCTTTTCAAAGAATGATTTCTAAATTGAGTATATATCTTATATTTTTTTTAATGTGTTATGTAAGCTGTAATGTTGACTGGTCCAGTGATATTAGAAAAGAAAAGTGGCTCAAATACAGTAAAGACCTGATCGAGAATACTTTAAACAGAAAAATGAACGGAAATGTTGCCAAAAATGTAATTTTTTTCTTGGGAGATGGAATGGGTGTTTCAACAGTAACCGCTGGTCGCATATGGAAAGGTCAGCTTCAGAACAGACCTGGCGAAGAGGAAATCACACATATGGAAAAACTTGATCATCTAGCTCTATCAAAAGTAAAAAATAAACCATTTATTTTATTTATTAATCTTTTATAAAAAAAGACTTATAACATTGATGCTCAAACGCCTGATAGTGCTGGAACAGCCACTGCATATGAAACTGGTGTAAAAACTAGAATTAGAGCAATTGGAGTTGATGGCAATGCTGTTGATTGTAAAACTGTACAGGATTCGAAATTGGATTCAATTTTAGATTGGGCTCATTTTGCTGGCAAATCGGTTGGTATAGTTACTACAACAAGAGTTACTCATGCTTCTCCGGCAGCGCTTTATGCCCATGTTCATGAAAGAGATATGGAAGCTTATGATGGCAATAAATTTACTGAACAGCATTTTAATGATGGATGTAGGGATATTGCTTCTCAGCTTATTGATGACAATCAGTTTATAAATGTATTTTTATAAAATTATAATATTTGGATTTTTCTTACGACATTTATTAGGTTATTTTTGGTGGTGGGGCACAAAAATTTTTACCAAAAGCAATTATCAATCCTATAACTAATACAACAGGAGATCGAATTGATGGAAGAAACTTGATCGAAGAGTGGCAAAAAAATATGGAAAATCAAAAAAAAAAATTTAAATATTTGACGACTGGTCAAGAATTGAATAATTTAAATTCAAATGATGCTGATTATGTTTTAGGTAGTCTAATGTTTATTAGTAAAAGTTAATCTTTAATTTCTTAATTTATAAAAGGCCTATTTAATTGGGATCACATGAATTATGAATCAGATAGAGTTAAAAATAAAATTGATGAGCCAAGTATTATTGAAATGACCCAAAAAGCTATACAATTGCTGAGAAAAAATCCGAATGGTTATCTTCTTTTTGTAGAAGGAGGAAAAATCGACTTAGCTCACCACGGTAATAATGCTAGACGTGCGTTAGATGATTTTGTTGCATTTGATAATGCAATTGGAGAGGCAGTCAATATGGTTTCATTAGATAATACTTTGATAGTTGTTTCAGCGGATCATTCTCATGTGTAATTTTTATTTTCAAATAAAATTATTAACGAGAAAAAGTACTTTAAACATTATTAGTTTTACTATTGGGGGGTATGCTGTTCGAGGAAACCCAATATTTGGTAAAAATAGGCTTTGAATCAACATTTTCCTTATTCATACTATTTCTAATTTCAAAAGGTATTGTAAATACGACTGAAAGTGGAAAATTGAGTACTTTTGGTGCAACTTTCACTTCATTGGCATATACAAATGGTCCAGCTGGTTTGGAAACAGCTCGCAAAACAAATATTTCCAATAATGAGACTGGTAATCGGATTGATTAATTATTATTATAAATTTTGATTTTAAATTTTGCAGAACAATTGGAATATCATCAAGAAGCCTTAGTAAAGCTTGACTATGAAACTCATGGTAGGGAATAAAGTTTTTTTTTTCTTTAAGTTATTTTAGAATGTTTATTTAGGCGGTGAAGAAGTGGCAATTTATGCTAGTGGTCCTATGGCATATTTATTTGACGGGTAATAAAAGCTTTGAATTTTTTTTGTTTAATTAAGTCTTTTAATTTTAGAACTGTTGAACAAAGCCATATAGCTCATGTCATAGCCTACAGTGCTTGGTAAATAGACTTTTTGTTAATAATCAAGCCTTGGAAAAATTTTAGAATTTATTATAAATTCAGATTAATAATTTTTTTTTGTTAAATTAATTAATTCTAAGATAAAAATGTAAAATTTTAAAATTAAAATATTTTTTTATTTAAAAGTATCGGGCCTTACAACGAAACAAACTATGATGGGTGCAAAACGAAGCGAGGAATACATATTCCAGAAAATCATTCCTCTAGAATTAATATTAATTCATTTTTTTATTTTTGTTTAATTTTTTATTCAGTATTTTAATTTTTTAGGAATAAAAAAATAAAAGTAATTAACAATGAAAAATTGAAATTTTTTTGTTCAAAATTTTCTACGATTTTAAATTTTGGTTTTTGTTATAAAATATCAAAAGGCAATTTGTAGATTTAACAAGGATTTTAAATGGAATTTTTTTGTTTGATAATACAAATATATCATTATCGTTGATTTATAAATTATTTGAATTAACAAAATCTCAATCTTTAGAGTATAATAGTTGATCTATTTGATTTACTTAAACTAGAAATATTTAAATGATCATAATTAATAAGCAGTGATGGCCGAGTGGTTAAGGCGTCTGACTAGAATTAGATTTCTAATCCATTTAAAAAATGGACAACAGTGATCAGATGGGATTTTCCCGCGCAGGTTCAAATCCTGCTCACTGCGAACTTTTTATGCCATTTTTAAAAAATGATTGAAAGAGTTTTCAAGTTTTAGAAAACAAATGGAAGTTTTTTATCCATAAAAACATTTATAAATTTTATTATTTAATTTTTCAAAATTTATATTTTTCTTTAGTGAAAGCTTCGACTCTAATGACCACATAACTGGTCCAGAACCATTCTAAACATGTATCGTTTGGATAAAAGGTAAATAAAAATTACTATATCATCTTTGTCCGCTAGTTCATCTCTGGCAATGTGCCCAGTATTTCCAATGTGACAGCTTCCAGCTTGTTTTTATGGATAAAAAACTTCCATTTGTTTTCCAAAACTTGAAAACTCTTTCAATCATTTTTTAAAAATGGCATAAAAAGTTCGCAGTGAGCAGGATTTGAACCTGCGCGGGAAAATCCCATCTGATCACTGTTGTCCATTTTTTAAATGGATTAGAAATCTAATTCTAGTCAGACGCCTTAACCACTCGGCCATCACTGCTCTATAGTCAATAGAAAAAATATTTATCCTTGAGTATCTAAAATAAAGTCATAAAGAGAAAAAATTAAATTTATTTTGATCAAATTGCTATTTTTATTTAAATCATCTACTTGTTAAGAACCAAAATGACTAAAATCCCAGTAGACAAGCATTCATCAAATAAAGAAAACGACCTGTGGCATGAACTAAATGGCCGTCATGCAAAGTTAAAGAACAGGCGAACTCTCTCATTTTTGAGTTCGAATCGCCGAAGGACAAGCCATTTTGGAACATTAAAGAACAACCTGAAAAATCGTCGACTGTCCTTAAGTCAACCAAATAAAAAATTTATCCAAATATCCAATTCTACACAAACAAATAGAGAGCAATTTGTTTCATTAACATCAATCAAAGACCAATTTATTAAATTCACCGAGGACTTTAAGTGTAAAGAACAAAATGAAAATAAAACCGCATGCAAAAAGCTTTCGTTCAAGAACAACAAACAAAAACAACTTGCAAGCGAATTCAATTTCGACACATTATTCTCTCATGACAAAAACCTAAGTGACTATCTCAAAAAACATTTTAACTCCAAGAATTCTGTACTAGTAAGCAAATTTTATTCAATTAGGGCGTTTAAAATTTTAAATAAAATAAAAAAATTCAAAAGACACAAATTTTTATTAGCTTTTCGAATAGTGGTCTCTATGGCGCAATCGGCTAGCGCGTTCGGCTGTTAACCGAAAGGTTGGTGGTTCGAATCCACCTAGGGACGAATTTTTTTGTTTTTATTTTTTTGTCAAATTTAATTTCTAAAATTTTTCATTTACATTGAAGCCAAGCTTTTTTGACACCTCATTTTACCTGAATATTTTTTTAAGTAATTTGTATTTTTACTTTTTTTGTTTTAACTAGATCCTTATTGTTAGCAAAAGAGTTGTTTACCAATTTTATTCTTTAAAAAAAAGTAAATTATTAGAAAAAATAAACTTTTTTTTTTAAAATAATATCAAAATAATTAATAAAGAAGATTACTAGATGATTAAACGATTTGCATTTATTTACTAATAAAGTTGATAAAATAGATAATCTTTTGAATATAAATCAAGCGATTTATTTTCAAAAATTAGATTATTTTATTTAATTTTTTTAGACGTTTGTCGCATTTGAGACTTTCTAATATAAGGATTTATTGCTCTAGAAATTAGAATAGTTTTCAGCATTTGATTTACAGAATAATTAAGGTTTATTTTTTTTTAAATCTATTATTGGTACATTTTAAATATTAAATATATATTTTTTTATTCAAAAATTTTTAAGATTTTTCGAATTTTAAGTCTATGAATTTTTTTAAGTAAATAGGTTCAGAACATTTGGACCAAGAGTTAAATTTCTCATAAAAACAAACCTTATCATTTAATAGTTGAATGCAAACACATATCCAGTTGAGGCTCTTTGTTAAATGAAAAGAAAAAAGAGAAAACACTTGAAATTTATTTTCTTATGAAAGTAAAAAAAAAAGATTAAGAACTCTAAACTAAACGTTTTAGACAATAAATAATAAAAAAAAAGCAAAATAAGAAATTCAATAATAGAAGCAGACTTTTCGCGTCCGATTGAGAAATACTTGAGCTAGAAGAAAATTTTCTAATTAAAAATATTTCCTAAGAGTTCTCAACCTATGATTGTGTTTTTGAACTAAATATTTTTCTTATCGAAATCCAAATTACACAAACCAGCATTGGTTTGATTTACAATTTTATAACTGTTTCCATGTTTCCATAAATTTTTAAAATATCGAAATCATATAAGATTTCAAAACAATTAATTTCTTGTAGCTATTCATAATAAATTGCAATTATTAGGGTGAATTACATAAGTTCTAAATTATTTTGTTTCCCAACTAGACTTCAAATTAACTAGAATCTTCTAATTTGGCCAGCAACTAAACTCGATATTTTATCTGAATCTTTGGCTAATCCGTACCTAGTTAACTAACCTAAGTCAAGCATAGGCTTCATATTAATTCAAAGGTTTTAATTAAAGCTAAGTGTTTTAGAGCAATAGTGAATACTAATTATGTTATCTAAATTTGAATTTTCAAATCAAATATTTAAATTATAAAAATAGAAATATTTACTGATAAATTTTTATGACAAATAAGTATAGAGAAAAAAATATTTTATCTTGAAAAACTAAAGCAAATTCAAGACATCATCTAAAAATGACAAATTCGACCATTGGCATGAGTAAAGAGACAAATATAATAACAAGAATTAACAAGTCTAATAAGTTAATAACTAAAAATTTAAAAAGTGATTCACTGTGCTTGCCATCACCGAGACTTAACAAACGATACCGCTATTCTGTTCTTCCATCGGTACTAAATTTTTAAACGCCTTTGTTTAAGTTTTACTTTTTTAAGTTTAATTTGCATTTTTTCCAAGAATGAAGAGCTGAATAACAAAATAGACCTAGAAATCCGTATTTTGGATGGAATACTGAAACTTTTGAATGCAATTTGTTCAAACACTACTCTTATATCGAATTCAAGTATATCATCTTTGTCCGCTTGTTCAGTCTCTGGCAATGTGCCCGGCATTTCCAATGTGACAGCTTCTAGCTTGATTAACAATTTAGATGTGGCCAGTTTAGATGATGTAAGCAAATGTTCTACCATAGGAGCTAAAATTGCCGCAGCTTTGACATGCAGCAAAGGTCTGAGCGAAGCTAACCAAATTCAGTCTGATAATCCGGCTTTTGATATCAATTCTCCTGAATACAACCATGTAATCCAGATTTTGACAGCATGCAAATGTTTGTTTGTGTCGCATAGGAAAATTGCTATATTTCTGAACAATTTGCAAGAATTGGAAAAAAAATGTACCAAAAATTCACAGTCAATGAATTTTTCATATGAGTATGATTTTGACAAAAAGCATGATTTGTTTTCGGCTTTGGATGTATCAACTTCGACAGCAAAAAATGCTACTCTTTTGCATGATAAAACATTTGAGTTTGATTCATGTAAATTGGTTTTGAGTGAAATTCGCATTCCACTCAGCTGGAAGTGGGCAGATTATTTAAAAGCCTCTAAAAATGCGGGTATCTATTTAAATTCTAATTTAAGATATTTATTTATTTTAAAAATATTAATTAAAATTTCTAGAAAATGTAAATTGTAAATTTGCGGCATTTGCAGTTATTTTTCTTGGCAATATGGTTTATGACACTCAACTTTTGTCCAACATAGATGCATCTATTACTGATATTTGTTTTCAAGAAAATTTTGCATTGTAATAAATGATAAAAATAGAATAAAAATAAAATTAACGCCAGTAATTATTTTTAAGTGATGATGTAAAACCGACTAATTTTGAGATTACGATTGAATTGTATGCCTATGAATTATACAATACATCCAACAACCTTCTACAATCGGCTAGAAAATTAGCCAAACAGTTCACAGACTTTGCCAGTTTTAAGAGACACAATACGAACCAAAATGGAAGCAATCAAAATGTTTTGAGTCAAATGCCTAATTTGTTTAACAATGCATTGACTAATTCGACCAACACTTATTCATATTCAATGAATAAATTCAAATTGATTGCTAAGGCAGTTTTGGGACGAAATGACATTAGCGAGGACACCGAAACTAGGCCATTACAAATAATCAATGATTCAGGTATTTAATTTCGAAATTTAGCTATGTTTTATTTTTATTATATGTATGTAAAGGTGCAGAAGGTTTAACCAGTTTTAATTTGGATGCTTCTGGTTCAAGTCAAAATGGCTTATCTAATATTTTCTCATCAAACAAGCTTCCATTATTCGATTATTTTTCTTGTCGATTAAAAACACTATCGACTTCATCATTTATCTAATTGATGGTACAGAAAGGCTATAAGTTTTGTAAATTATTTTCAAAAATAACTAATGAAAAATTATTGATTTAACTTTGTTTGGATTCTATAAATTATTATTTTGTAAAATTTTTAAAAAGAAAATTAAAAAATTTATGTTTTATAATGGTCTTGTGTGTAAATATATTTTGTATTTATTATTTAGAATAAAATTAAAATTTTATTCGGTCATTTAATAAAATTAAAAAATATAAAAATTTAATTTTAAATAATACAATCAACAATACGATCAAGCCGAGTATTTAAATTTTTGTTTAATCTTAAAAAATTATAATTAATACAATTTTATTCAAAAAATTCGAATCGATTCTAAAAATTTATATTTATATTTAATTAATTTTTTTATTTTTAACAACTGGCAACACTATTAATAAATTGGTTTTTTATGATTTTACGTATGTTATAGCTATATAAAAATTGATTGATGAAACTTAAATTTTAAAAATTCAGATTTTACCTAAAAAATAATTAATCATTTAATTTTGGATAATTTTTTATTAGCTTTCATAAAAACTAATTACATAAAGGAAACAATTTACGCTATAAAACTTTTTTTGATCACTTAATCTATAATACTACTAACAACTTTCGTAGCATGAGTGTTTTAAACGAAGGCTAATGCCGTTTGGACAAACCATTGTGAAATCTAAATTTATTTATTGAATAAAAAATAAGTAAAAATAAACTAATTAGGATATCATTTAATTTGATCCTAGTCATTTTCAAATTCAGCCTACAATTAAAATTATTTAAAAAAAATAAAATTTAATTTATTGATATAAAATTTAAATCATAAAATATACTGAATTTTATAAAAATATCATCACATTTTGACTTCAATTTTATTAACTTTTAAATTAAGGAAAAAATTAAAATAATTCACTTCTAGACTACGAATAATTTTTGAATCTTACATCGATTATTTTTCTAACAATCAGGTACATTTAATTAAATTTGCTAAATACCTCTCTTTTTAAATTAAAAAATAACAATTTAAAACCATTAACCTTTAAGTTTAGCTAAATTATTCTGAATTTGTCTATAATTTGAATTTAAAAAAAAACAAACTTGCATTTGCGAATTTGCATTTAATAGGCTAAAATTCAATAATTTAGCAGAATCATATTATAAATAAATTAATATTGTAAACCAATTATTAGTTTTGATTTTCTTGAATTTTTAGTTTTAATTAAAACAAACAAAATTTGTAGGATTTGAATACGAAAATTCAATTAATTTGAACAAATTATTTTAATTATCTAAAACTTTATTTCTGGAATTCTTTAATTTAATATTTTAAATAATTCGATTTCAATTGAATTCTTTTATTAGTTTACTAGACAAGCTAATTTAAATGTCAAAAGGGACTATTTAAAACTTTTAACAATGTCATCTTTTATCATATTTTCTTTTAACACTATTTTTTAGCTCTAATTCTAATATTTCCCTTGGAGCATAATCTGGAAAATTATTATATTAATTAAAGTGATTTAAAAAATAAAATTTGAATAAATCATGACTATGAATAATTATCTATAAAATATTAAAGATTTCAAAACAAGGAAAAAAATTTTTCTGCTTTAATAAGAACTAATAATAATTAATAAAATTTCTTGTAACAAAAAGCTTATAAAAGGGACAATTTTCAATCTTTTAAAGCTTTTGGTTCAAAAGAGAGATTTTTTTAACAAGTTATTTTGATAAAGAATTTAAATCAAATAAATTTGATAATATCAAAACAAATCAAAGAAAATCGCGGATAATCAATTACATTTCTGTAAGGTTTTATTAGACTAAAAACAACATATTTTCTTGGAAAAGTGTATAGATAGGCATAAAAAGGATTTAAAAACCTCAATTATTTTGCTAATCATCACCATGAACAACAATCAAAAGCAATAAGAGAACCTTCTGAATAATCAGAGCCAAATAAGAGCGGAATCATGAATCAAAAATCAGATACGGGCCGATATATGTATGAACTAGTCTTAATTATTAAGAATATAAACTTGAAGATAAGTTTCTTTATGTTCGATTCCGAAAATAGGCTGTTTAGAAACTGTTAAAAAGATAAATTTAAAAGTCATTTAATAAATGAGCATATTGATTGAATACTGGAATAAATTTCACCTTCAGTAAGACTCGTTCCGAGATAAGAGTTTAATTTGTTCTTTATCTGAATCGTTTTAATCTTAAACGATAATGATTTATTGATGATCATCATCAGTACTTTGCTAAAATTTAAAAATATTTCGAAGCTTTATTGGGCAAAGTGTATTCCAAACTATTAATCTAATGTATAATTATCAATATAATTAAAATAGTAATTAATCTTCAATAATGATAAACTAGGGTGAATATAAAGTAGCTTGGTGAAATTTGGTGCAATTCATTCATCATGCTTTAAGCTTTTATTTTAAATTGTTTCGTAATAGCTCAAATGGCAGTCAAATATAAAAAAAAACTAATTGAAATATGTTTTTATAAATTGTTTTTTCAATTTTTATAATTTGCTTATAAATCTATATCTATTACTTAGTAAGTAAAAGTTTTTTCTTTCTGCGTCGAATAAAGAGATTTAAGATCTTGGCAAGCAATTGATATTTAGCTCAATGCTTCTAAAAACAGTAATTTTATTGATCATTATTTTTACGAAGAGCAGTGAACGCCACTATTTAATAATTCCTATGGATTTTTAATATTCCTCTATGGAAAAATAGCTAACAAAAAGCTGAATTAGAAAAGAAAGCGTTTAAATTAAATTAGAAAAACAATAATATCTAAAGCTATTTCGCTTTTTTTCTTTATTCAAATCAAAATGATACTAGTAATTATTTTCTAAACAATTAATAAAACGATTCGAAGTTCTTAAATGGCACAACCTGTTCATGCCAATATCTAAAAGCAAAAGCTTGGAAACTGTTTATTTTACTCTTCGGTATTCTCTGGTCACAGTTAGACATGCAATTTTTCTTTTCAAGTATTGAATGTTTTTATTAAATTACTCAACCACATACCAACTATTATTGGTAATTTATATGGCAAATTAATTCTTATGAGAATAATCAAGTTTTTTTTTGTTTAAATCTAGTCCAAGCAGCAAGTGGCTATTTAGACCGAAAAATTAAATTAATTATTTTCTTTTATTTTGGATGTCTATTTATATTCGTGAGAATTCTAATAGACTTGGTTAAAATTTCGAGTGAAAATAAAAGTTAATTTTTTCCACTAGTTTTTTAATTCTCATCTCGACTAGAATTTTCAATTTGATTTAATCTAAAGTCCACCTTAAGTTCTTAAAAAGTAAACATTTTAAATCCCTTAAAAAAAGATTAATTAAAATCAAAAGAAATTTAAAGCTTTTTTTTCAAATTCTAATTAGTTGATAATTTGGTAAAGGTTAATTTTAATTTAAATAAGTAAATAATTTTTTTTTCTAATTTAAAAATCACCTAAAACAGAGTTTCGTTTATTAATTATTCACATTTGAATTAGGTAACTAGTTTAATAAACAATTTAAATAAATTATTGTTACTTAAAAATTAAAATACTACTTTAAAGTGATTCTCTAAAAAATTTAATGTTTCTATGATAATTTGCATAAGGTGATATTTGAATAATTTCTTTTCTAAAATTAAAAATAATTGAATTTAATTTAATTCAATTAATTTTTTAAGCTTTCCAAAGCCAATATTTTATTAAGCTTTTTTTCCACGTAATCAACATTGTGTATCCGCTTTTTTAGACTCAACGATAAGCAAAACGCTTATTAAACTAAAAAAATATGGGGTCTAATTAATTGAATGTTATTTTTTACTAGACTATTTTATCATATCATATTTATCTCTTATTTTTTATTCAATTAATTATAAAATTCTATTTTGAGTAATGGAAAAAGAGTCAATTTGTTGATGAAAGCTGATTTATCTATGTAATAAATTCACGGACAAATAGTTTTAATCGAGGCAAATAAAGCTTGACAGGCCCAATTAAGCTGAAACAATGAGGAAGTGTTTAAGTTTTTAGACTAAAATTGATTTTAATTGTGTTCGTCTTAAATTCCTTTTTTTCATTTATTAAATTAATAAGAAATATAAAAAAAATTAGTGCTCAAATGACATTAACTATCTATCAACGAGCTATTCAGAATAAATAAAGTCATCAATTTTCTTAGTAGGCAAAAATTTGAGCTCAGAGAAAAGAAATATAATGAATTAGAACTTGAGCACAATTCTAGCGAGATTTAAATTGTTATCTTTTATTAGTAATCAATCTATTTAAATGATAATATTATTTCAATATGCTCGAATTGTACCAAGATCGAGTAGAGAATATAATTAATACAAATCTCAAATCTCAATTATACGCTAAAGATATTTTAAATTTTATTGTTATAGAATTAGAGAAATCACTTGACTTGACGTGATTCTTAATCTCCCAAACGGGTTATAAAAATAGATAACGGCTAATGTATTCTAAGCTACCTAATTGTCTTGTGAATTTACCACTCTCGACACATTTCCATTGTTTGCTGTATTTCAGTGGAAAATTCCATTCAAACATCTCGTGCTTGTGCAACTTAAATAGCCTATTGTCAACACACAGCTATTCATTTATCTCATTTTCTAGTCAGGTCAGGTGGCTCATAGAAAGTAAAAATTTGCTCAGCGCTAACTCTAACATAAAAAGGACATGGATACTTTGGCAAATGAGCAACAGTGCTAGTAGTAGACCCCTCTTTCAGTTTCATGACAAGTCCAATATTTATAAGATTAAATTATTAGATTAAATTGAGGAATTTTGTTCAATTAAAAAATCAAATTTTGATAAGTTTAATAATTTAGTATAAATTGGAGCTTAATTATTTGCCAGAAGTGCAAAAACAATAGAATTTCAATTTAAATTAGAATGAGAGAGAGAGAGAGAGATGGAGGGTGACAAATTGAGTTTAGCTGTGGTTGTTTATGAACATAACGCACGAATTAAAAGAGCTATATACAAATTAAATAAGCTTTAAATTCGTAGTCTTTGACGAATTGTTTAATTAGCAAATATAATTTGAAATTAAATCTGATTAATAAATTTAATTTAAATTGTTTTTTATGTGCATTTGCAAGTCATTCGATCAATTGTAAGGTATTGGAAAGAATAATAATAATATTAAAATAAAATGAACAAAAAAAAAACAACTATTTGGTCACATAGAGATGATCTGGCTTAATTAATTTCCGAAATTGGCCACAGGCCGGCTATGCTTAGACTTGAATCCTTTTAAATCATAGTCACAATCAAGGTATTTATAGAAAGAACAAACAAGTCACCTTTATTTTTTTTATTAATATTTTAATATATTCTTTTAGGATAACTTTCAATTTTAACAACCAAATAAGTTGACTAAGTGAGCGAGCTATAAAAAATTGGTTAATCTAATTTTTCGACTAGTGTTTTTCTTGCCGAACAAATATTAGTATTTCTCTATTTTATTACTATTTAATATTAAATCTCTTTAAAAAAATTATATTCCAAACTCTCTATGAAAAAAAATCAATTAAAAAATGGCACTTTTCTTTAAAAAATTTTTCTATTTTTTTTATCCTCGTTCACTACTTATGAAGCATCCTTTCTTGATAAATGTTTGAGTGTAGGCTCCGATCTGTGACTGCATCGAGCTGATTATCTAAGCTAGAATTTTTTACCCAGTCGAAGCCGGTCCATTTACCTTATTTCATCAAATATAAGAAAGTTCAGTCATCAAAGGATTTCTCCTATTCGAAAATTTTTCATTCAAAAAAAGTGACTCATAAAAAATATCATTTATCTTCTATTAGAGGCAAGAAAAATAAATTTTTTACATTGGACATGATTCATAAATTTTTTTTTGTAAATAAATAATTTGAATAAAGGATAATTTTTGATTGAAATACAAGCAAGTTTCTTCTATTTGAGGTTACTAATATCTGAGGAAGTGTGATGGCTACGGAGCGAGGCTTATCTGCAGACCTATACTTAGCTAAACAAAGCATCCAATCTATCCGATGCATGTACTAGGCATATTTGTTTGTCTTTTTCCAGCATTCTAATTCAACTATAAATTAAGTACAACCAAAATTAATTATTATTAATTAATCTCGTATTTCAAATCAATATTACAAGATAATTAAGTATTTTCTCCTTATTTTGTTTTCTTGCTAATCAACGAAACTTAAATCTCAGTGATTTATCAAAAAATAATAAGTTTTGAAATAATAATAAAAAGTTTATTTTTGTTATGGTTGTTTTTTTTAATAAATTTTCTTGTTAACACTTGGCCAAATCAATTACTAGGCTAAGTCGATGAGCTAAAATACCAGCCAGTGAAAACAAATCGGACTCGGCTCGGCCTAATTGCAGCACCAACTCTCCTCCTCCCAATAAATCGAAATTTTTTCTCTTCTCAAAATAATTGATTTCTAAATTATTTATTAATTAAGAAATTCTCTACGTTTCTCCATTTCTCGTATTAATGAGCCAATAAAATATAAAGTTTAATTTAAAAATAATAAACAAGAAAAATCTCTATTGGTTGATTTAAAATAACATAAAAAAATATCATGATAATTTTTATATAGACTTTGCGCCAATCAAATCTAGCTCAAACACTCTTCTAATTTAAGTCTATTTAGCTCTTAAGTTTTTATTGTTTATTGCCACAAATTTAGTTTTTGGAATTAATTTATAACTTTTTTTTTATATATAAATATATTTTCTTGATTTTTAGACATAAAGTGTAAATGTCATATAGCAGCATGTTGGCTGAAGCGAGCTCAGAAGTAATCAATGGTTCCCATAACTCACCAATGCTATCACCAACTACGTCAGCTAGTTTGAACGAGTCGCCCAAGTCGGCCGTGTCGTCGAGCCCGGCGTCGCCGGCCAACAGTCCGCCGCCGACCAAAAAAGTCAGCTCGTTCAGCATCAACTATTTACTCAATGACAAAGCCGACGATGGCAAAAAAACCAAGAGTGCCTCGTCGCCAGACTCTAGCCGATCGAACACTCCCGTTCTAAAAAACAAGCCACAAGCGGCACCTTTGGGCTACGCGCCGTTCATGTCCACAATGCCTTTCAATGCAGAAAAGTTTTTCATGCAGTTTCAGAACCACCCGGGCATGTTCTTGGCACCGAACATGGAACAACTGCTCATGCAACAAAGTCAGCTGGCCGGTTTTCCCAATCAAATAGGCAATGCGGAGCGCGACTTGTGCAGAGAGGACGAAGACGAATTTAGGAGCAAAAAGCACGCTAAGGCGAGGCGATCCGACGAGTCCAGTCTTGACAATTCGTACGAGTCACGTGACGAGGAGAGCTCGTCGAACCGTCCCGAAAAGCGACAAAAAACCCACGATTTCGACGACGAGAATGACGAGGAAGAGATAGACGATGACGACGACTTTGACGATGAGGGTGGCGAGCGCGGCTCCAAGCCCCGCAGAGCCAGAACTGCGTTTACCTACGAGCAACTAGTCGCTTTGGAGAACAAATTTAAGCAAACTAGGTATCTATCCGTTTGTGAACGACTCAATTTGGCGCTCTCGCTTAGCTTGACCGAGACCCAGGTGAAAATTTGGTTCCAAAATAGGCGAACAAAATGGAAAAAACAAAACCCCGGGTGCGATGTAAACAGTCCCACATCAGCCGCCGCCGCTGCAGCAGCAGCGGCCGCAGCCGCCTCAAATTTCATGCCCAATCACCATCATTTACAACAGCCCCACTTTCATCCAAGCCAAAATCCATACTCAACCATTCTATTTCCAAACCAGAGCTCCATGTCACCAAGCAATCTAAACAAATCGATCTCCAACCAAAACTCCCTCATGGTTTCATCCTCGTCTAGCTCGTCGTCCTCAACATCATCTCCCAACTCGTCGACTTGCTCAAATTCGAGCAAAATCGTAAGTCCCAAGTCAATGAATGCAAACGTCGGCTTAAATGCCACCAACGCAGCAGCTGCAGCCTTTATGAACCCGTTCTATGCGGCTCATTTTCCCGGATTTTTTGCCGCCGCTGCTGCAGCTGCCCAGTCGAAATTCTCCAACAAAGTCTAAATGTCATCCGAGAGCTTACACAGCCCTTCTTTCTTTTTCCTTCTTTTTTTTGTATTTGATGTTGAGTATTTCCAAAAATTATTAATAATTATGTTAAATGTTGTTTTTTATTATTTTTTTTAATCAAAAAAAAATCAAATATTAAAAATGAATTAACTAATTGTATTTTTTCGGATTATGTCATGCTTTTTTTCTCTATCTTAATTTTAAATTGTAAATATTAATTAGACTGGTTTTTAAAAAATAATTTTTTTTACAAAGTTTAAAATTATTTTATTTGTTTTAAATTTTTAAATAGTTAAATTAAATAAAAAAGTTAAACATAATTGCTTTTTTTTAATATTTATTATTTAAAAAAGAAATCACCTAGTGGCATATTTTGAATAGTTGATATTAAATAGGATATTAGATAATGTTAATTTGTTTTAGGATTAGGCTTTATTTCACTGCTTGTGGATTAAATTTTAATTAATTTTTTACGTAAATAGATTTAGACGCAAAAGCGTTTTAAGTTGAGATTTAAAATATTTATATTGGAATGAATAAACTTCCTTTCGGTAAACTAATTATAAAATTAATTACGATCAATATGGACTAGATGTTATTTGAAAATATTTGTCAAAGTAAAAAGAAAAAAATTTATTTATTCTGAATTTATTAATTTATAATCAAGTGTTAGAAGCATTTAAAATTTTAGACAATTGGTGAAATTTGAATATTTTGGTGCTGTTTTAATATTTATAAATATATATATTTTTTACTTTTTATTTTCAAATAAAAGCGCTGAATTAATTTCAATGTTTAATTAATTTTTTGAGCTTATCGGCCAAATTTATATTTCAGGAGAATTGAGTTATTTTTAATTTAAATTCAAATGAGTGTTCCAAACTTTAAAAGAGCTAATTTAAATTGATTTTTTGCTCAATAATTAAGAGATTAAGCCCTAAATAGAATTAATAAAGTGCCTAGGCGACACTTTAGACTCACATATGTGCCGAATTGGCTTGCCAAAATTGCTCTTAATCGCTACAAATTAGATTAAATTTCAATTTGCAAGCGATCTGTTTACCTAAAGATTTATTAAGCAAATAGTATAGATAATTTAATTTAAGGTGAAAGAAAAACTATGAGAAAAATCGATTATTAATAAAAATTTAATTTAAAATTTCGCTAGCTTTATTCTAGTTGCTCACACTTTGTACGCCCAACACAGAGCCTGTAGCGATGTTCGTGCCACCTTTCTTGTTTTTCTAAGATTTCACTTTTTCTTTTTTCCATTTCGACTACTGTTTTGATCAATAAACACCACCGATATTAAATATTTGTCTAATGTATTAAATTGTGTTTTCACTACTCAGGCCGTATGTACTTAGCCAAGATTTAAAAGTCATTGATCGATTGATCTTTTTTAATTATCGATATCTCAATTATTTTCAAGTAAAAATATTTTTTTAAAGCTTGGCCAGTCTAAAGATTAAAAATGAAAATTTTTCTCTTATTAATTTAAAATAACACATAGAATAGATACAAATGAACCAAGCTAGCCCCATATGATATTTTTGATCTATATAAAATAATTGATGTTTCAAAAACAACTTTCTAACTCTCTTAATTTGATCTTAAGATTACAATTCAGTTGAGATCTTATTATTTAGCACGTGTACGCGTTTCAATGATATTAAATATCATTAAATTAAATATCAATTGTTGAAATAGATAATTTTATTATTAATTTTGGTTTTATTGAGTTTTAATGGCACATATTTAGAAAAAATGTACTTTTTTTTAATTCTAATCAAATAGAAATAATTGAAAAAACAGACGATTATTAACAACTTACAAAATAAAAAAAAATTAAAATAAATTGAGAGACATTCTAGCACAATAAAAAATTCTAGATTTTTTTAATTAAAAGTTTCTTATTTGCTCAATTGGCACTAATTGAAAAAAAAATAATTTATTAATTATTTAATGAAAAGTTATGAAAATAATCATTATGAAACTAAGCAGTGATTAAAGGATTAGTTGTGTTGAATAATTGACCAATTTATCTTTTAATTAAATGGTAAAAAATGAAAATTTAAATCACAAATATTTGGTATCAAATATTGTTTACATCTTTGTTATTAAGAGGTAATTTTTCTGAATGAAAAATTCCAAAATTCTACTATTTAAATTTAAATTTCAAAATCTAGATAAAAGATAGTTGAATGATCTATCAAAATTTTTATTTTTCATTATTATTTGGAGTTAACTAAAATTGATTCAAGATAATAAATTCAAACAACTATTATCATAATCTCTAAATGCTCAATAAATTGCCTTTTTAGATGATAATAAGATCTTATATAATAATTTTTTTAATGATTGATTTGCATCTCTTTATCTTTTCAGTTTATTAAAATTAAAAAAAAATTAAATAACTACAATTTAACTCGGTGTGATCATTCATGAACATTATTTATTTTATTCGTTTTATTATAAAGTTAGTTTACAAAAAGCATAAATTCAAATTAAATTTATAATTTCAAAATAAAAGATTTCAAAAATTCATTTCAATTTGATAAAATTAAAAATGAATCTATTTTTAAATCCAATTTTATATTAAATAATAATCTGTTTATAAATAAATTTTATTATCCCATAAGTAAAAAGCTTCGAATCTATTGAAATTCAATCAAATATTTGTAATAATAAATACATTACTAAATTGGTCACGAACATATATAAATCATTAAATTCAAGATTCTGCTTTTGAAATTAAGAAATGTATATTTATATTTATATTTGAATCAGTTAAAACTAATTAATTTTAAAAATGTCAGGATTTTTTTTTATCAATAAATTATTTTCAAAAAAAAATTGTGTTAAAACTAAAACATTTCAATTCATTTAGTTCAAGTAATTAAAATTTTAAAAATATAGCTAAGTATTTATTTTCATGCGCCAATAATCTACAATAAATAAATTTCAAAAATATCTATTTTTATTATTTGAAAAAGTATAAAAAAACAAAAATTCATCACACTCAGTTCTGACAAATTCCATTATGTACAGTGGAATTGAAATTAGTTGTAAATAATTGTAAAGCTCAACAACAACTAGTTCTTTTATTTGTCTAATTGTGTTATTATACACGAATAGGCTTATAGTCATGAAAGCATTTCTTTTTTTTAAATTTTTGTAATATAATCAAAATTATTAAAATTATCTGGACCATAAATATTAGTAACAAAAATGCTTTAAAATACAAACAGTTAGAATTTATCAGCGTAAAATTTTAAATTACCTGATATTATAATAAATATTGATGAATAAAAATTTTGTCTTTCCTTAATGTCTTGAAGGGAATCACTTTGCTTGATTTGAATTGAAGACTTAGGCATAGATATAATCCGAGATGAATATTTAATCTCATTTAAAAGCTTAATATTAACAAAATTTGACCAGTCACCATAATTTTGATGCTCATCTAATGCTCTAATTTGAACTGCGATTACTTTTGCCTTAATATTCTTGAAACTTAGATAAAAATTTTCAATATGACCACTCAAATTTGGTATATCTTTAAATGACGAAGCTATCATTTCAACTGGCACTGACTCATCATTGATCAAATTGGTATTAGTTAGGAAATCTGAAACATTTTTGGTTATTCTTATCTCATATTTAAAGCCTTGGTCAAAATTAGAAATTTTTGAAAAAAAACTTAGGAAAAATTACATCGTCCAACATCATAATCGTTACCAGGAGCTGTAAATCCGAATTGGACAAATTCATTTCTGAAATCGATGTTTAAAACTTTAAGATCCCTTATTTTACTCGGTGGTATCAAATCTGAATTATCTAAATAAATTATTAAAAATTAATTTATTATATGCTTAATAAATTAACTACTTTTATAATTTTTCACTTCAAATGACCCTAAATGAACAATTCTTTGTATGTTACGAACCGAAAAACACAATTCTTTCCGACTAGAATTGTTGATATAATCAGAATTTGTATCTGGAACGTAAAAATTTACACCTAAAGTTTTGTGGTGACATATTTCAGACTTTTCTTCCGTCAAAATTTCGACCTTTAAAAAAAGTGTTAGCATATTCATTTAAATCATGACTCAAATAGAAATTACTTTTCCAGAATAGATCCCATTTGAGCTAAATTCAGAAAAATATCTTGAATAGATTCCATCATTCATAAATTTGTCAGAATTTAAACCATTATCATAAAGCTGAATTTTAACAAAATCGCCTGTCGGTCTTTGAATTGTTGCGACTACTTTGGCATTAATTATTGGCTTATTTGCCATACTAAGAACCACAAATATACTTTGAGTATATTCTTTATCTAATATCGACTCTGACCATCTAGCTTCTGCTTTCACTGTTCCTATTAAATCTTTTGGTGTGTTACGTTTATGTTTTTCATCAAAATTGTAGTATCCTAGTTTAGAATTTTGATACTTTTCATGTATACCAAAATAGACCATGACGACAATTTTTAGTTTATAATTATCATCCAAAGGAGAATTAATTCTGATTGTCCATTTTCCTTGTTTTGGTTTATAAAACTCGCAAATTAAGTCTTCTTGATCTTGTGAATCTATTACAGTTGTTTTGTTGCACTTAAGGGTTAGACCTGTATCATATTGGGCACCTCTAGGCTCAAATATTGTCAAGTCAACTTTTTCTTTGATGCCTCTAAAGCTAAGCATTATTTTCATTACTGAGTTTTTCTTGGCTATTGATGAATCAATATAAAAATAGTTGGTAGATTTTTTTTTGCCATTTTCAAACATCACATTTGCTACCTCAATATTCTTGTCTCCATCAACTTTACAGAAAATCGTTAATCAATAAAATAAATTTCATATAAAAAAAATAAATTTTTTTCTCACTTTTGTCGCGATTAGATATTGTATTTAATGAACTCCATATATCGACAAGATCTTGATTTATCTTATAGATCATTCCGTTGGTTATTTTAACCAAATTTTCTAAATTTTCATCAATGTTAGAGCCATATTTTATCACATCAATTGTAATCTCATTTCTTTTTGTCTATTTAAAAAGTTTAAATAAAATTTACTCCTAGTTTAGCTTGTTTTTTAAATTAAATTTTATTTTGAGAAGAAAAGTGATTATATTAGCTAATTTTATCATAAATAAAATAATATCTAAATCTCAATTACTTCATTAAGAATGTAGTTAATGTTTGGATGATTAGCGTCTGAAAGAGAATTTGTAACCAGAATTATTCTTCCTCCTGAAGGAAGAAAATGATTGTTTTGAGTATTCTCCAACAAAGACAATGATAATGAAAATCCTTCAATTCTTTTTAATATAAATTATTTCTAGTAATTCTCAAATTACCATTCCAAATGTTACTGTCTGAACCACTTCCTACTTTTGGTATAATTACATCAACAAAATTTTCTTGCTTCTTCAAATCTTTTGCCATCATCATTCTGGAAATTACTTGTGCACTTCTTTCAAAGTGTACCACTCCAACTAAAGAGTCATCATTGATCATTAGCCTGGCGTAATCAATCAAAGCCTAAAGAAAATTTTTATGTCAATTAAGTTACCAAAAAAAATTAAAACAAACAAAATATTTTTAAAAGTCTTTTATAGTAAACCCAATAAGTGTTTATAAATTTCGTAAAATTAAATTATTTACGTTTTTCAATTTTTTAAAATCAAATTCATCCAAAAAATGAATAGACTTATCAACTAGAAGTACGATTTTTTTGACTTGACTTTTTACCACATGAAATTTTGGTTCTGTTGTAATCATGTGACTCCTGGGTATATTATTAAAATTTCTAAAGTCTTGATGATTTCTTAGTACCTTTAGAATTAAAGACTTAAAATTAAATAATTTTTTACAATATCCAATTACTTCCCAAATGCTCTTGCCATGACATAAAATATTATGAATTGTAGGTGCGATTCGATTGTGCTCAAATTCTTCATTGTCAGTATCATTATCGCAAAATTCATTCATCTAAAAAACAAAAAATATTTTTTATTTTTTTGAAAAAAACAATTAATTTATTTTTACTTTTATTAGCGATTTAGGAATTAAAGTAAAAGAGCTCGAATTTGTTTCTTCCTCGAATATGCAATCTGAATCGGGTAAACCATTTGCTGAGAATTTTTTACAATCACTTTCGGAATACTTTTGCCTAATTTTTCCTTTTATGTTTCTATTACATCGAGTAGGCTCGATTTCACCATTTTCATTAAGATAAAATTCATTATTAGTTTCTTCATCGTGAGCAGGAAATTCAGGATGGATGCCATAGCGAAATTGAGACCAAAGATTAACTATAAACTTAAAATACCAATTAATATATTTTTTTTTATTAAATAATATTTATTTAAATTTACATTAGGCGTTGATCCATAGAGTGCATTCGAACGATCTATGTCAGAAAAAAATTTGGATGGAAAAACTATGCCATCACCCATTTCTCCACATTTTGATGCGTAATTCACCACAAAGGGAATCTCATTACTTGAATAGTCCCAATTTTCGATGAGTATATCTGCATTTTCATAAGATTCCCAAGTTGCATTTTTTATCCACGAATTTGAGTACTTCACAGCTGAATCATCATAAATGACTTCTGAAGTCCATGAATTTGGAATTAGTATAATAATTTCTTTAAAAAAGACTCTTTTTCTTTATTTAATTGAAATAGTGAAACCAAAAATTAAAAACAATATTTAAATTTACTTGGTAATACTAAATAAAAAATTGGATGCTAGAGTAAAGGATTTTTTTATATTGTGTATTAATTGAACATCTTCTAGCACTTGTTCCTCAATCGCTATCACAATATTTTCATATCCGTTTTCGCGGGTACGAATTCGAGTGACTTTTGACGTAGAACAAATTTGACCAGATAATAAAACACATATAATTATTGTGCAGAAAATGTAAAAAAAATTAAATTTTTTTGTAAAAATTTTATAAAGCATTTGAAATTTGATTTAATAGAAGTCGTTTAAAAAATTTTATTCATTAAACAAACAATTTATATACCTTTGATTTAGCAATTTTTAGGCATATCATTTTAAATCTAAAATTGCTTGTAAAAGACTTTTTTCCAAGGTTCATTAAAATTCAGTAATGCTTTATTAGTAAATTTAAGAAAAGAAAATCAAAGAAATTTTACTTTTAAAACAGCAATTATATCTGTTCTAAATGAAATTTTAGTATTTTAGAGAATTTAATATCATTAAATCTAATATGAAATGAAGCCCTATTAAATCAATTACCTTATCCTGATATTAATATTTACAAATTAAGCATACATAATACATTTATTTTTTTATTCTTTTTCTTATCTAATGAAAAATAAACCTGAAGCCCTGTTGAAAAAAAGCTGAAAATTTGATAATTTAAAAAATATTCAGGTAAAAAAGCCCATCGAGGCCATGTTTAATGAAACTTGACAAGTTGAACGATTACCTTGTTTCTAAAATGTAAAGATATTTAAAAATATCTTAATTCTTCAAATTAATTCACAATAAATCTAAAGCCTAGCAAGATTAAGCCAGTAAATTGAATAGAATCTTAAATTACATAATTAAAAATTTAAATCCATTTTTTCTCTGAAAAAAACAACCTAAAAGCCTATTCAAATAATGCACGTGATTCCTTTGACAATGAAAATATGGTTCTTTCTAAATATGATTCACAATTATTTGTGTTTAAATATTTTGATTTAATTATAAATATTAAATTTTAAAGGTAAAGCTTTTCACTTTTGAAATCAACTTTATGAATGAATATCTTAATTTACAAATATGTTTAGCTTTAAATTCAAATAGATAAAATATTTTCGAATTTTTGTCCAGATCCTTAATAAAAAATGATAAGTACCGTAAATTTCATTGTTTCAATTTTATAACTTAATTACTCGGATTACAATCAGAAATTACAATAAATTTATTCGTCTATTAGAAATGCTATAGAGGTCTGTCATCTTTTTTTGGCTAGGCGTATCGGGTTTCAGGATCGAAGAAATACCAAACTACGGATATTTCAATTGCTCTTAGTAAAAATTTAAACTTACGTTGCTAGCATTTATCAAAATTTAAATATTTAATATTTTTAGGCAAGCATTTTACTTATTATTGATTTTTGAATAAAATTTTTATTATTAACCAATTTATTTTTAAGTAATTACAAAATAAAAGTCCCAAAGGACTAAATACTTAAGAGAAGAACATTTATTTTGACAAAGATCGAAATTTTTTCAAAGATAATCTTTGTTTAGGGAAAAAAAGAATATTTAAATTTTTACCTAAATAAAAATTTAGTTAAGTTTTAGAAAATATTTTAACTAGAATTTAGGTAAAATAGAAAAAAAGAAAATTGTATACCAATGGATGAATATTTACTTAATTAAAGATAGCAAATTGTCGACTAAAATTTATGTCAAAAGACTTTGAACAAACTTTTAAATAATCTTGTAGCAAAAAAAATCTGAGTTCATGGAAAATAAACAGTAGGACACCAATTTTTGATGGTTAATCCAACAAACCTCATTGTTGCTATTTTAATACTTTTTATTTTAATGAATTAGCTTAGGTAAACAAAGGTAAATATTTTAATATTGGAAAATACTATTAGAGAAAAAATCTTGTTTAAAATCATGATTCATTTATCATTTGAAAAAATCTTTCACAACTCTTTTTATCAGTGACAAAAGTGAAAAAATTTTAATTAACTTACAATTTTCTATTAAGATAAATTAATTTTTTAGATATAATTGAAATATTACGGGTGTCATTCAAATATGCTGCAAAATTAAAAACAAATTTAATTTCATTTGTTTTTCCCAAAGCTCGTTAAAAATGCTCGAGTTTATTAATAGTTTTTATTTCAAAGGCTGATATTATTTTTTAGTAAAAGTATAGAAACAATGAATCACTTTTATGATTTAAAAATGACAGTATTTTTCTCGAAAACCTTTACGTAAGGATTTATCCAATTTTAGCTAGTTATGTTTTGCTAATTTCACTATTTTATAACCATAAAAAAAATTAAAATATTTTGTTTGAAATTTTTATTTTTAATCAAAAATATCCATATTTTTTTTGATAATTTTAGGTTTTTTTCCATGCGAATCTTTAAAGCCTTCTTTACCAATTGGCATCATTGCAGAATTCTGTCGTTTGGTCGGTGCTTTTTCGAGACCTGATGAAAACTCTGATACGTGTTTATGGTTCTTAAGCAATCCACTTCAAACAAAAATAGTAAAATAAAATTTTATTTTGGCATAATATAAAAAAGAAACCAACCTCAAGTCTAAAGTGGCTTGTTGACTTTTGAGCTTGTTTTTTTTAGCAACGTTGCCATACTCTTTATGAGCGTTGGACAAACGCTTCATATCTCTTGCTTGCTTTGAAGCAAATCTGTCACCATTTTCTCTTCTATTTTTATTAAAAAGTCGGGCTTCTTTTTGAACTATTTCCTTCGGGGCTTCACGTAGTCCAAAACTTTTGGCCACATGACCAAGATGTAAGTTTTTGATGTGAAAAATTTTCTTCAATTCAGTCGAATAAGTAGAGTACGAACGTATAAATGAAATATAGGCTTTTCTGGCAAGTGTTTGCGTCTCACTGATCTTATCAACATATTCTTCTATGTAAAATTGCATTGAATTGGCACATTCTTCCACGTTTTTAGGATAAATCAACCTATCTGAGTTTACTTGTCGCGGGTAAAAATTAGACTCCTCCATCAAGCATTCCATTATGGAGTCAAGTTTGATTTCATGCATTGATATTCCTAATTTGTTGAGTTCTTTTAGATATTCTACTTCACAAGGTTCTATATAAATAAGACCATTGCCTTTATGATCAACTCTAGCAGTGCGACCAACTCTATGAACGTAATCAACACTACTTCCAGGCGTGTTATACTGAATGATCCAGTCTATATTCGGCATATCTAAACCCCTAGCCGCAACATCCTTCAAAATATTTTGATAAAGATTTTTTTAATTAATTTGTTTTTATTATAGATTGTTCAAATTTAGTTTAAATTTAATTATTTTAGTTCTTTAAATATTTGTCATATAAGTTTTATTGAATATTATTTTTAATTGAATTTAGAAATAAAATTAATTTTCTACTAAAAAGATATACACTTATTTTTTTTTCACTCAGTTTAAAAATAAAAACTGGTCGAAGTATTTAATATTTTACAACAAAAATTATTTTTTCAATTCAATGAAGAAAAAAGAATTTTCCACTTCAAATTAAATCAAATTTTTATTTTTTTTTAATCTTATAAATGATTAATAAAAAGTATTTATTAAAAAAAACTCATAATCAATTCAAATAATTTTTTGAAAACTTTTAAACTCATTAATCTTTAACTAAAATAACTTGTTTATTTCAATTTTTCTTTTTACATATTTTTTTCAATAATTGAAATTTAAAATATTAGGCCAAAATTTTTTATTTTATTTTCTTGACAAATCTTTATCTTAAACAAGACTTTAATAAATAGATTACACAAATTTTAAATTAAATTTTGCAAAATTTTAATCCCTTTAAATTTAAAATATGTCTCATCTGATCAAGTTAAAAATATATTTTTTTGGATCAATGATTAATTGATATAAACAGTGTAAAAACCAAGTAAAAAAATCTATTATTTAATTTTTAATATTAAACAATCCAGTTTAACACTTAAGTATCTTAAAACTATAAATTTTTTTCAGAATTTTTACCTATTTATTTAAATTTTTCTGCAGGAAATTCTAATTTTTTTTTAAGGTTTATTATCCACTCTTGATATTTAAATTAATATTTAACTATAATCTTTTACCGTGCAAATGAGGATTCCACTCTTGGCCTTGCAAAAATTGCCCAAAATTTCTGCCCTCTTGTGCTGATCCATATTACCATATAAGGAAAATATATCACAAACGGTATTTTTTTTGTTTTTTATGCTTTTCTCCATTTGAGATGATTCTTTGACTGATTTTTTAATATCAAGTTCAATATCAGAATCAAATTCATTCAAGTCCTCTAAACTCATTTTGTCCTCTTCATCAAGATACATATTAAATTTTCTATTCAAAAAAGTTGTCAATATGTTCTCATGAAACTGTACACTATCATTAGTTGATGCAAATATAACAATTTTATTTGATTTTGGTTTTTTATTGTACTTAAATTGTTTTATTTAAAATTAAAATCTTAAAAAATATGATTAAAAATGAATCTTACCAAAAATTTTCCCAACACAAATGCAATTAGTGATACCAAGCGTAGCTTGCTGGGTACCAAACTGTAATAGTGAGTGAGGCCAGAAGGAAGGGCTATTTTTTCCGCAATATTCTCAGATATTTCTTCCTCTGGGCTTGCTTTTGAAGATTCTTGAGATTCGATTGCATTTACTTGAATGGCGTCGCTCACATTTAAACGCCTGGCTATTTCTTTTATTCCACTGGTCAACGTAGCTGATATTAGAATAATCTGAGGTTCCAAACGATTAGATTTTTTTACGTTCGATTGACTAGAGTCATCCTCTACTGGTTCGCCGTTTTCATCTAATTTAAATTTGGGGACCTCTGGCTCTTCTAAAGCCTTTTTTCGAGCCTGATGTATTTTAAAGATTATAAAATTAATTTTTTTCTCAAAATCAAGATCTAACATTCTTAAAATTAAAAGATAAATATTTTTTCTATAATATTTTTTTAAGTACCTGTCCGCTTCGTCGAACACCAAGTATTCAAGTTTTGACAAGTCCAGGGCCAAAGTTGTATCTAAATGGTCACATAAACGACCAGGCGTTGCAATCAAAATATTCAAACCACGACGTATACGATCTTTTTCAGACTTTTTTTTCATTCCACCGATCAGACAACCTGGAACCAGCCAAATACAAGACTAAGAATAATTTTTTGTTTAATTTGGAAATAATTTTATATTTTTTTGCATAAAATTTTACTTTGCCAAGATCTTCGAAAACTTGACATGTTTGCAAAGCCAGCTTGATTAAGGTTGAAAATTAAAAAAAATATTATTTAATTTGTATAAAATGCAAACCTCTCTAGTTGGTACCAAAACTAAAGCTCTTATACCATCAGTTCGTTTTATTTTAGGTTCACGACACATCAATTGATTAATTATTGGTACTGCGTAGGCTAAGGTCTTACCAGATCCAGTTTGAGACTTTATAAAACAGTCCTTATCATCCATTATAACAGGAATAGATTTTTCTTGAATTTGAGTCATTTTGTTTAAATTAAATCTCTTTTCTAAACAATCAGTCAGATGAGGATGCAGGTTTAGGGAAGAAAAAATTTCTTTTGAGAAAACAGTTTCTTTAACTGTATCTTTGGCTTGAATGCTTGGTAAAAAATTAGTAAATCTATTATTTAAAAAAAGTAATCATAAGCTCGTACTCTCCAACTTTTGGAATTTCTCTGTTATTTTTAAACAAGGAGGAAAATTTGGCAATTTTCGAAGGCTGATTTGAAGAAGCTTGTTTTTGGAAATTTTTTTGCTTTCCAACTACTGGTCCAGAGTCATTTTTTAGACTTTTTTCAACTTTTTTTATGGTCTTGATTTCTCTAATTAGAGTTGTAAAAATACATTTTCTATTTGATTTACCTGTTTTTTCTTGTTATTCGATTCCGGGATCCTTTTAGCCTTTAAAGTGGTAGTAGAAGTGTTCAACTGAATAAAATCATCATCTATTGATTCCAAATTATTCATTTTTTTCTTTTTAAATAATTCAAATTATTATAAAAATTCTATCTAGATTATTTTCACATGTGCCTGAACCAAATAAAGCATACATTTAGACCAGCATTTTGTTTTTTACATTAAAACTTTATTAACATTTTATCGCAATTATAAAATTAAATTTTTATTATTTTTAATTTCTTTGATCAATAACATTTGAAATTGACACATAATTTTTTTCTAATTCAATTCAAATCAAGTCAAGTTTTTAATTAAAATCAAGCTAAGAAAATTAATTTTTCTATTAAAATTTCCTAATTTCTAATTTACCATTTACATGAGTAATAAATTTCGATAAGAAAAATAATTAACCATAAGGAAAATTTTTATTTATTAAATATATATTAATTTATTTTACTCAGTTTAAACAATAAAGTAAAAATAAATTTAAATCTGCAATTGATTTATTGAGATTGATATAATTCAGTTAAGCTCGAAATTTTCTGATAACTTTACAGTAAAATGAATCATAATCTTTTTAAAATTACAGACTATTTTAACAAATATCGGTGTCTCACTATTTTTATGCTAAAATTATGAAAAAAAATTTCATAATTTAAAATTTACTTTTATAAAACCGAAATAATTTTGATAAAGAATTTCGTCTTATTAATTTTAGAAAAAAATTTTATCAATTTAGATGCACAATAAGGACGAAGGAATCAAATTTTTTAATATAATAATCGAAAGTCCGTTCAGCAATGACTCATTTGTTTACAAGACCTCTATGGAACTGGTCGAAAAAGGCAAAAAGTTACTTGACCAAACAAACTTATTTATCAACGAATTGATAGTTTATTTAAATCAATTTAATATTCAAGAAACTTATATAATTGGCGTCATACTCGGTGTCATTTCCATGATACTGTGGTGCTTGCTGATGCGACAGCGTCGAATTATGAAAGAACATTCAGAAAATAGTCCACAGTCGGTGCAAAACCCGGACGCTTCTGTGTCGCCAAAGCATGTTAAATTTTCCAGAAGTAAAAAAATTGGATCCGACGATGACGGCTATTTAAGTGATTCGGCCTTATCGCTGTTCAATTTTAACCGCGGTCCAAGATTCCGCAAGAGGGATAAGTTAGCCTTTTACGGAAAAAAGATGCTCCGAACAGTCTCTCATGTGCGGGGTTCGATCTCTGCCCGATCAGCTGAGAAATCTAAAGATATCTATAAACTAATATCAAATAAAATCCTCAACATAAAAGACCAAGAGTCAGGCCAGTTTTACTATAGGCGCAATGACCCGCCTGAGTTTATGCTCGAAACTGAGCCAACAAACGACAAAAATGACCACGATTTGCCTGTAGCGCTCATAAACCTCTTCCGAAGTGTCAAAGTTTTTGGTTACTTTGACCAAACAATAATTCTGGAAATGTGCAAATACATGGAATCCAAAACAGTTTATGCCAATAATTATTTATTTAAAATTGGTGAACAGGACGACTCGATATATGTGGTCGAGTCTGGCCGCATCAATGTCTTTATCACAGACGAAAAAGGCCGAAAGCACTTGATTAAAGAGTGCACCGAAGGTAACCATATTTTTTCACTGCTTAGTATCATGGACGTGCTCACTGGAAATTTAAAACAGTACAAAACTGTTTCGGCAAAAGCTGCTGAGGACACCACCGTTCTGCGTCTTCCAGGAAAAGCATTTGTTGAAGTCCTGGCAAAGTATCCTGAATATTTGGTTCGTATAACCCAAATTATCATTGTTCGACTGCAGCGAGTCACTTTCACTGCTCTGCACAACTATTTAGGCCTGACTAGTGAGATTGTCAGAAGTTTGCAAAGCAAGAAGAAAAAGTCAACACAATTGGATAAAGAAAGCCGGAAAAATAGCTTTTCTAGCGAGAAAGCCTTGGAAGTTAGGGGAAAATCGCGCAGACATCATCATCATCACTATCACCATCATCATCATTATCACCCTAGTGAATCAGCTGATCATCAAGGATTTTTTGCAGATGAATCTGATGTAATAAAATATCTTTAATTAAATTTAATTGATTTGTTTTAATATATATTTAGATCAATTTGGAAGCAAAAAATAAAAATATGGAAAAGTCTGAGAAGAGAAGTGAGGAGGAGAAAATGGTCGAAAGTGTAGGTAAAAAGTTTACACGCAAGCGTACCGAGTCCAGCTCGAGTGAGCTATCTGGAATGAAGTCGAGTCTGGATGAAATGAATAGTGGAAGTGAGTTTGGTGATGATTCGGTTACTCAGGACATGAACAACAAGCTACCATTGATTCAGAGCGAAATAGCTGAATTACTAAAGATAAAAAATTTAGATATCTTAAATAACAAAGTTAATTTGGTAAGAATATCGGAAGGAACAGTTCTGTGTAAAGAAGGAGACTATGTAATGTTTTTTGAAATTTTAATTTATATATTTTTTTTCTATTGATTGTATTATCTCCAGAACTGTAGCCTTATATTTGTTATTGAGGGTCAATTGTACGCTACACAAAAAGAATTAAATGGTGAAGAAGTAATTAAAATATAAATTTGATTTATTTTTTTCTATTAATTTAATAATTAAAAGTCAAGTGTATTTTATTGTAATCCTAACCAATTTTGTGCCAATATGAGCATAATAAGTGGTGAGCCTTCTCTTTTTGGGATAAAGGCTAAATGTGATAGTGAAATCGCTGTCATAACCAAAGACAACTTTCACAAGTACATTTAAAAAAAATAATTAATAATTAATTGTTAAAATTAAAAATACATAGATTAATTACAGCCCAGCCAACGGTAGTTTTGTCAGTGGCAAATTTAATTGTTCAACGAATGTCACCTTTTGTCCGTCAATTAGACTTTGCTTTGGAATGGAATCTTATCGAGTCCGGTGACGCTCTTTTCAGGTGATAATTTTTTTTATTATCTAAGAATTTATATAAATAACATTGTAACAAAATATAAGAAATGTAGAATTTAATTTAAAACTAATCTTCGATAAATTTTCGATTTAAAACACTACAGAATTATTCTAAATATTAAAAATTAAAATTTATTTATTTTAATAAATTTATTAAAAATTTTATAAAAATTAAAATTTCTAGAAAATTAATTAGAAAAATATATGTTTGTTAAAATAGAATGATGAAAAATAAAATTTTATATTTTAGACAAGGAGCACCGGCCGAAACTATTTCAATAGTTCTAAATGGACGTCTTCGTTCGATATTGAAGACTGGTGAGAAACAAAAACAGCTAGTTGGCGAATTTGGTAGAGGAGATTTGGTAGGTTTAGTGGAAATTTTGATGGAAACTAACAACGCTACAACAGTAGTTGCCATTCGTGATACAGAAGTGGCTCAAATTCCAAGTGGTCTGCTAAACTATATAAAATATCGGCATCCTAGAGTAGTCAGTAGGTTAATTCAGATGTTAAGTTCGCGACTTCTTGGCACTATTCAAAATGTTCCCTCGACACCTTACATCGAATCATCCATCAGACTTAAGCAACCTATCGATGCACCAACTATTGCATCTAATTTATGCACAGTAGCCATTCTGCCAGTTTCTGACGATGTTCCATTACATGCTTTTACCATGAAGCTTTGTCATGCTCTTAACGCTATTGATAATTCACTTCACTTAACCAAGGACCTGATTATTGAAAAACTTGGCCAGCATGCTCTGGAAAAAGTAAACGAATACAGATTATGCGCCTGGCTGGGGCAACAAGAGGACCACCATCGAATTGTTTTGTACCAATGCGAACCTGAATTAACACCTTGGACACGGCGATGTATGAGACAAGCTGATTGCTTATTGATTGTTGGACTGGCCTCCAAAGAACCAAACGTTAGACAAGTAATTAAGAAAAATTTTAAAATTTATATATGATTAGATTTAATCGTTTATTTTAGCTTGAAAAAGAAATTGAAAATTTTGCGATTAGAGCTCAGAAAGAGCTTATTTTGTTACATGAAATGAATGGACGTAAGCCATCGAATACAGTCAAGTGGCTGAGTATGAGAAATTGGTGTTCTTCACATCATCATATCAGATGTCCCGATAAACTTCTTAGAACTGGAACAAATGAAAAATTGGTATAATTTTTTTTGGAACAAAGCTGTAAACAAAAAGGTAATTTTTTTTCTAGATAAATGAATTCCAAGTCAATTTGGCCAAAGAAAAAGTGGATAAAATGACAGATTTTTCTAGATTGGCCAGATTTTTGACTGGTACTAGCATTGGACTTGTTTTGGGTGGCGGTGGAGCTAGAGGCTGTGCTCATGTTGGAGTAATAAAAGCAATGATTGAGGCCAATATACCAATAGACATGATTGGTGGTACCAGTATTGGCTCGTTTATGGGAGCCTTATGGGCCGAAGAGAATGTTTTCGATCGGTTTCATAATCGTGCCCGAGAATGGTCATTTGTAAGCCTGATTAAATAAAAATAATTCAAAATAAATTTAAATTAAAATTAATTCAAAATCGTTAGAAAATGAAGTCTTATAGAAAGCAAGTTCTGGACTTAACTTATCCTGTGACATCAATGTTCAAAGGAAGCGCTTTTAATAAAGCAATCGAAGAAGTCTTTGGCAACAGACAAATAGAGGATTTGTGGATACCTTACTTTTGTGTAACAACAGACATATCGTCAAGCAAAATGAGAATTCATACGAATGGTTTGTTTATCTATAAATAGAGCTTTTCTAATCATAACATTTACGACAAGATTTTTATATTTGAATTATTTTTCAAATATTTCAAGATTTTTTTTTTAATTTTGTAAAATTAAGGAATGCTATGGAAATTCGTAAGAGCTAGTATGACTTATTGCGGAATTCTTCCTCCTCTTTGTGATCCCTATGACGGCCATTTATTAGGTTTGTTTATCAATAGTATCAATTATTTACATAACACTAAGATTGGTTTCAATAGTCGATGGCTGCTATACAAATAATCTTCCTGGTAAGAGTCATAAGACATTATTATTATTCCATACAATCAAAATATAAATTTGCTTTTTATTTGATTATGGCTATCAAGCTTAGAATATAAAAAATCAAAGACTGTGCTTTTGGTTAAAAAAATGTTTAGTGGGAAAATCTTTAAAAAATACTACTAAATCACTTTTGGCCAAATTATAAACAACTGGGTTTTAGAATTGATAAAAAATAGATAGAAACATTTCTTTTTTATCTGAATTAATTGAATCAATTAGATTCCAAATTAAATTAGTTAAATTTTTACTTGAGTGTAGAATTTATGATAAGTATGAAATTATCAAAGTACTGAAAAATATCTTGATTCAAAATTTTGTATAAGAGTTCATTCTATGAATTTTTTTTTTCAATATAAAATTTTTTAAATTTTCAAAATTCATCTTATATTCAATTAGGAACTTAAAAAATCAAATATTATATTTACATTCTAGTATTTACCAATTTTGTTTTGATAAACTAACTAAAAAAAATATAGTAAAAAATAGTTGATATTATTTCACTTAAAATAATTTTCTAAAAACAAAATTTATTTTTCAATTTAATTTGGAAGTTTATTTGGCTGGTTATCTTTTAAAAAATGGCGTAATATACATGATGTAGTAATTAATATGCATTTTAATCTAAAAATGCTGTCCAGTAATTAGTTCTTTTAGTGTAGCTTAATTCTTAGTATATTGTAAAGTTTTGAAAAATTATACGACAATAACTTTTGTTTATTTTTAGATAACAAAATATTTCAAATTAGATAAATTTAATTAATTATAATATCTTGTCGTGATGTTGTAGAAAATTTGAATCGAATTTTAAATTCAAATTTATTAGGATCACTATGGAGATACATCAGATCAAGCATGTCGTTATCTGGATATCTGCCGCCTCTTTGTGATCCAATCGATGGTCATCTTCTCCTTGATGGTGGCTATGTTAATAATTTGCCAGGTTTTTATCACAAATTTTTTCTCTAACCTCTTTTTGGCTAATCTTTTCATCTGAGATCTAATTATTTGAAAAAATCTTTTTAACTTAATTAGCTCACAAAACAAAGCTTCATTTCATTTAAATTAATGCTTAATGTATCAATTATTTTTAGCTGATGTGATGCACCGAATGGGTGTAAACACTGTGCTGGCTGTTGATGTAGGATCAAAAGATGATGATAATTTTACCAACTACGGTGACGAACTTAGTGGATGGTGGTTGCTTTGGAAAAAATGGAACCACTGGTATACAAAATAGCATTTATTAATAAAAAATATAAAAATTTTTCTAAAAGGGCTGAGCCTGTCAAAGTTCCTGACTTGACTGAAATTCAATCTAGACTTGCTTATGTTTCGTGTGAAAGAGGTCTTGAAATGGTCAAAAATAGCGACTATTGTGAATACATGCGCCCTCCAATTGATAAATACAGGACACTTCAGTTTGGCTGTTTTGACGAAATAAAAGTAAATTTTTACCCAAAAATAATAATCAAAACCAATTTTTTACCAAAAGGATGTTGGGTATAATTATGGTAAAATACTATTTGATACATGGATAAAGCACGATGGCTCAATTGAAAAATTTCTTTACCGAAAAACACAAAAACAAATCAATCAGCCTTTTAATTCTGTAAATATTGGATTTAAAAAAATCGAACTCGAAATGAATCTTTAAATGTTAAAATTTTTAATTTTAGAAAAATAAGCCAAATTCCCCAATAACTGAGAAAAACTTGAAAAGATTAACATCTCGTAATAACCGATACCATTTCGAAGATTTGTCCCAATTTGTCCAGCAAGAAAATAGTCGAAGATCAATTTTGGAAAAGGATGAATTTTTTGCTGACTATAAAAAGCTAAAACACAGCTTAAGTGCTCAAGACGCCGATGACGTTCTTTTCGGTAATTTAATCAGATTTTATTCTGATCAAATGTTTTATAAAATAAATTATAGACAAACTCAAAAAAATTCGCGATAGTGAATTTTTAACTAAGAGCTTAAGCAGATTAAATGGTTAGTCCCTTAATTAACAACTAAATCTAAACCATTATCTAATTTTTACTAACATTCTTATTTTCAAAGATTATTATTTGATATTTTTGGTTAAATTTATTTAATTTTTTTAATTGTTTTAAATTAAAGATGATGAAATGGACGAATATCAAAACTATTCTAATTTGGAATATGAAAACGAAGATTTAGAGAGTTCTCTTGATATGAAAAATACTAATAAAAAAGTAGTTGATCTTAAAATAAAATAATTATTTAATTGTTTTTATTTTTAAGGATATTGGAATGTCAATTCAAAATAAAAATGATAATTTAAATGAGGATAATAAAGATAAAGAATCCATTTCTAACAAAACAATTTCAGAAACAGCAAAATTATCTACAATTATCAAAAACGATTTTACTGATAATAAACAAGATATGGAAAAAAAATTAACTAATTTAACTGAATTGCCAGTGAATGAAAGTACATAGAATAATACTTTTTTATTGATAAATTTATTCTTTCCTTTTTTTTTTATAATTTGATTGATAGTTATTATTTATTTTTAAAAAAATTTAGTTAATTTTACGATACCGGTTACAATTAATCTATAAAATTAATTTTACATTAGTGTTTATTATTTTTATTATTGATTTTTTTTTTAAATGATTAATTTATACTATTTTTTAATATTGGATGGCCATGTTAAAAAATAAATCGCGATGTCCTGCCAAACAAAAGTAAAGAAATTAACTAAAAAAGATTATTGATGATGGTCTATATTTTGAAATGTATTTAAGTTTATTTCATCTGGCAAGTCTCACTAAATTTTAGTTACAATCAAAGTCAACTGTAATCTTTTAGTGACGAATTTAAGTACAAATTTTCTAATTGATTATATTCTAAAAAGTTAAAAAAAGATATCTTTAATTAATCTAATAAAAATAACAATCATTTTATAGAATTGATTAAATGAATTATCTTTTTAAAGAATTGAGCATATACTTTTTTTTCGCTAATTTTGACATTTTAATTGAATTTTTGATTTTTTTAAATAAAAAAGTATCACAAAGGTAAGTAAGCTTAACTTTCAAATCACCAATTCTCCCATTTTTTTTGTTTCCTTATTCACTCCTTATGGAGCATATGGTCATTAATTTTGATTTCCACTCAAGTCGATCTTTTTCTTACCTTTGCTTCTCCCCATGTCATTCCCATTTCGATTAGCTCTTTCGTGATTGACCTCCATGTTAATATCCGTGTATCTTTCATTCTAAGTACATGCCCAAGCCATCGCAGCCTTTTGTTTTTAATGCACTGACTTAATGACTCTGATTTTGTCATTCTGTATAGGTCACAATTCGACAATGTATCAGACCTGTGTATCCCGAGAGTCCTCCGCAGGCTTCCAGTGTGGAAGGTGTTAAGGCTTTTAATTCTCCAATGTTTGGTAATTTTAAATTTTCTTCATGAGGTTTGATTAACTTGTGAATCCATCTTAAATATTTTGGTACTGTCGACTTAATTGATTATTTTTTTTTTGGTTTATTTGCTTTACCTGTTTGCTACCACACTGTTTCACTTTAGATCGTTAATAAGGATTTATCACTTATACGTTTTCTTTTGCTTTTACATTTAGGCTGTCTTGACATTAAATTTTGAGGAAAAAATCCATTCAATTCTTTAACCAAAAAAAAGGGCCATGTCCAAATAAATTTAAAAGTCTATTTGAACTTGGTCCTTTTTATTTTATTCTCAGGTAAATAAGCACAGCTATTTTTTTTTTTCAGAAAATTTCGTCAAAATTAATTTGAACATTTTTTTAATTTAAAAATTCGATATTTAATAAAATAAATATTTATTAAAAAAATTAAGATAATATATTATTTATTTAAATCATTCGTCATCTATGTCTAAAAAAAGCTGTCTAATATTTAAAATACTAGCCAGATCGAGTATCATTTTCAGGATGGATTTGTTATCGATTATTTCATTTGAGAGCTGAGGCTGTGAAGACGGATAGTAATCTGAACCCTAGCGAAAAAAACTTTAGAAATTTATTTATCTTTTCATTTAATATATACTTTAAATCCACGGTGTAGCTTAAGTGAACAAAAACAAAAAACAAACCTAAAGATAAAAACTCGTAGGAAATCGTCGGCTGAAAACTGAATGAATACACTTTCTATAGATATAAATTAATTATTGTTTATTTTTATTTTTGACTTAGAAAATTACCAATTTGTTTATTTTTATAAAAAGTTCGAGCTATTTCAATAAAAATAGCACTAATTTGATCCTGACTTTTGGAGTAAACGATTCCGGTCAAGCTGCTAATGTTGCAAATGTAACAAAATGCAAATAATGGATTGGTTAAAAACAATGTGAAAAGATTTCCATAATGATGCTGACGTTCCTGAAATATAGGTGGCAATTGTTGTGGTGCTAAGAGAGATAAAAATGGTTGACCGAATAAATTCGGAAAATTCTAAATAAAATAACTCAAGTTTAAGTAATTTAATAAATCTTGTTTTTTTTATTTACTTTAAAAGCAAAACTATTTGAACTATCTACAATTAAAAATATTGGCTTCCTAGAAAAGGGATACAAATCTCCTGGATATATACTAAAATTTAAGCTCAAAATAAAATTTTTATTTGTTAATTTTTGAATTTACCAATGTGGTTCTTTGGAGAGATTGGACTTTCGATGTTGGGCTTCATGACCGGAGTGAGTCAAGCCAAGACCATTCATTGACATGGACAAATTTCCAACATCTTTTTTACTATTTGTCCGTACTCCACCAAAATCGTAAGCATCTTGACCAAGTAAACAATTCAGATAAATGATTGGAAATAAAATTTGGCAAAATTACGTTCAATTTGAGCCCTTGAGTGAGATTCGCATCCATCGGCCGATAAATATATCATAAGAACAGAATGTGGTGGTAGATCTTTAAAAGCTGATGAAATATAAGTATAAAATTGACTAAAACTCGGCTTATATAACAAATATTTGTGAGGATTTTCTCGGTGAATTATTGACTGAGAATTTTTGTCATTATCGTTTATCTATAAAATAAAATTACAAAAAAAAATAAAAAACAAATACAAATAGAAGAAGAAAATTACAATTAAACTAGTGGTCATTGACTTCTCAGAGTTGGTAATATTTTGAAGTTTGGTCTCGTTTAGAGCTGAAGGAGATGGTTCTCTTTCCACTGCTTGAAGCATTCTATACATATCCAGTGACAATTCACTGAATTTTATCTGATTAAAAATTAATTTAATAAAAAAATTAATAAGTTATTTGTTGTGATGCTTACTTGATTGTGACAATTTCCGACAATTACTATTTCGGATAGAACTAAATTAGTAGAGCTAGCCGATTGATTTAAGATATGATTCCTGAATTGTTCAGTATAGGACATCATTGTGTTTGGTCCAATCAATGGCACATGAGATGGCGTCAAACGATTTGAAAAAGAAGACACATTTTCATTATCAATATTTACTAAAGAATCGGCTTCCAGAAAATCATTTATTTCATTTTTAACCATTTGCCTTAAATACGTAAAATTTAGTTGTACTAACTTTTAACCATTGATAAATTACCATTCTAGTTGGTCTTCGGGGTCGTAAATTTTAACATATTCATCTATCTGTCGACCAAGTTCTCTGATCAAATCTGTAACTTGCTTTGCTTTTTTAAGTAAAAGACAAACTACTATAAATCGTGCATAGAATCGTAGCTTTTTGACCATAAGATCAGGTCTGTAAATTTTTTTCAAAAAAAAAAAACTAGAAATTAATTTCAATAAAATAATTTAATCAAAACAGACTTTTCTTCTTTGTTGGCTTTGGAATAGTAGGCTCTAGATTGAATAGCCTGATAAAAACTATACGCTTCTTTCAGATAATTTGATTCACTAGTTCTTAAACTAAATTAACTTAAGCATAAATGATTTAAATTTTTTCATCCAAATTACTAATAGTGATAGTACAATTGTCCAATCTTGGAGGCTATCTCTCCAATTTGCCATCTTTTTAAGTTATACTTTTGTTCCAGAACTTGTCTATTTTGTTGCTGGAACTTCCATAATTTTGTATAAACATCGAATGTGCGCGCAAAATAAGCATTCCATTGGCAACTCTTGTGACCATACTGGGGCAATTCTCTAAGTCCATTGAACAATTGCCGGGACTTGTCCAGTAAATAAATAAATTCATTTATTATTTTTTTTTCTTTTTCATCGAGTTGTGTCCAGTCAATGTCCGAGTGAGTGAACACGTTCGAGGTGGAATAGCTCTTAAGTGAGTTATTCTGTTTACTTGTATCAATAAGTCTATTTATCTCTAATTTACTCGACATTTAATATTTTAGTTTATTTAATTCTAAAAGAAAAATAATTGATTTTTCTCCCGGAACCCCAATAAGATTATAATTAAAAATTTAATTTTTTTTATGTAAATTATTTTTTTGTTTGAAATAAAATGAAAGGAATTCATGCTTCATATGAATTCACATCTTTAAATTCCAGATTTAGATTAAGAAAATATTTGCTCTATATCAAATCCTGTTTTCAAGGGGTTCGATATCAAAAATCGTTGGATACAAATTGTCTATTCATTTTTTTCTTAATGATTCATCAAAGCTAAACATAAACATGAAACATATTGTTTCTAGTCTAATGTGATTAAAAGTGAGTGGGCTATTTGGATTCGATGCGGCGAATTATGAATGGGAGAATGAAAAAATACTATTCTAATATAAAAATCTAATAAATTTTCTTTACAGTTGATTAATTATTTTAAAAGAAAAAAAAATTGTAAATTTCAAACTATCTTTTGTCAATTTGCACATTGTTAGGGGAAAAAATTCGATCAAGTTTGCATTCTCTGGCAGACAGGACCGCTTAGCAGCAAAAAATCAATTTTAAAATACTTATATATAATTAAACCTATAATTTTCCTATCAAAATTTTAATTATTTTTTAATAATTGAATGCTAAATGAAAAAAAATTAGAATTTTTTTGAAATAAATTATTTAATTTCAACACCAATGCAGTTTTGTTTTGACTCCAGAGCTATTTATTTCAAAATACACTTACACTAAATAGGCAAATATGTTTAATTTTGTTTTTATTGAATTTTTTAATTACCTTTTTTCTTTTTGTTCGTGTTTTTATTTACTCGGCCTCTTTGTTGCCAATGGATTTTTGGAATTTTGCTTCAAAATTTCAAAATAAACAACCGATTTTACATTATTTTAGTCTTAATTTGTTTTCTCAAGTCGGAAGAGCTCTAAATCAACTCTATCTTAATAACAACGATATTGTATTGCAAAGTTAGAATTTTAAATTTGACAAATGATATTTATTTAGCTTTTTTAATGCATTATCAAATACTGAGTAGTTATTTAAATAAATACTCATTCATAATTGCATTTGGTTTTCCCTAAGTCTCAAAAGATTAGCTAACTCGCTTAATTCTTCTAATTAAATTCTTTAAAAAAACTATAAAAAAATTTTGACAAAAAATTTAAACCTATACTAGTAAAAAATCAATAACTAATAAAATACTAAAAACTTGAAATATTTGATCTAACTTTTATCTATATTTTGTTTTTTTTTCAAGAGCAAGAGCTGGCTTCCTAGACAGACCAGTGCCAATTTTTGCTGAATTAAGATAAATTTTCAACTTGAAAAATTCTGTATAGCCTCTGAGTATATATTTTTCTCATCAAGTTATAAATTTAATTAAAAACTGACACGAAAATTTGCTAAATTTTCTACTAAAGATAAAATACCAATAAATGAAATTATTCGTGAAAATTCCGACAATTGCCGCTTCTTATCAGGCCTGAATGCATTCCTAAAAATCTTCAAAAATCGATACGATTTGATTATCAATAGGTAAATTCGACTAATCTGGCATCTTATCTTAATTTTGGCTTTAAAAAAACTATCGATTTATGAACTACTAGTTTATCACAATAAATTTGAAAGTGTAAAATTAAGTTTTTAGCTCGTACTTAAATGAGATTTTCTCCTAAATGCCAAGACTTGAATTAGCATTGCGACTAATTAGACTTTTTAATATTCAATCGGGAAATATAGTTTTTATGATGACAAATGAAGGGGAGTATAAAAAAAGACCAGTGGTGTTTAGAAAGTTTATTAAAATTCAGTCAAAAATATTTTATTAATTAATAAAATCACTCTAATCATTCTGACATTATTCAAATAAGCAAAACTTAAATCAAATTCTAATTTAAGCATATTATTTAAACAAAATAGATAATTTGATTGTTTTATTTTGGCACCATATTTACTGAAACTAAACTATTAAATTTTATTTAAATTATAATCAAATATTTAAGATCCTATTTCTTAGACTCATTAAGCAATATCATTCATCACAAAAAAAAAACAATTTAAATTGAGTTGTTAGCCAAGATCCAAGTGGCTGCAATGCCGAATAGATGTACCATTATTTGGACTATGAATATTACCAGCTCTTCTTTATAATGGGTTGAGTTTCCATATCTTCTATGCTTTTCAACTGTGTCCGGTATACCGATGACCAAGCGAATAATGAATATAATAATTAGAATAAGTAAACTGATGAGTAAATTTCTTCTAATTTTGCTCCATACACTGAGAATAGCCCAGATGATAATGGCGACAAAAAGCACTCCTAGGGCCACGTTCGCGGCGTAGTTCCACTGGAGGCCTGTGTAGACCCATCGTACTGCATTACGAACAATGTAGTCATAGAAAAATGTGCCAATCAATGACCCATGGTAAATGGTCAAAAATATTTGCAAGGTTGAGTCTTGAAAAATTGCCATATTTTCTAAATAATATAAGATTAAACTAAAAATAAAAAACAAAAATATAAGTTCAACATGAATTATGATCAAGTAGTAAAACAGATAAATATATGGTTAGCATAAATTTAACTCTGAAAGCTATATTCGAATATAAATATCGATGTATAATGAATAAAAAAGATTTTCTAGTTTATAAATTAAGCTAGAAAGCTGTTGGGAAATTGATGGGTATTTGATTTTCATGAATCGTTTGCACTGAGTGAAATAAATGTATTTATTTTTATTGTCTAATTTAATCTTCCTAGAAAATATTTATTTGAACAAACTGCAATTGGCATTTTACAAAAGCTATTAAAAACTGTTTGAAATAAAGTTACTTCTTTTTACATGATTAATATTTTTATGTGAAAAATTCATAAAATTATTCAGTAATAATTGAATCCAAGTCTTTTTAAAAAATTAGAAATAAAACTTAAAATCATAGAATTCATAAAACCTTATTAAAATATTATACAGATACAAAAAAGAAAATCCTAAAACTCTTAAAAACTTTGCCAAAGTAAATTAACTGAATGTTACACATTGTAAATCTTTTTTAAATATCAACCCTCTTATCATATTCAAAAACTAATTCGTCCAAAAATTTTTAACAAAGAAAATATCTTTATTTTATTGAAAAATTCTTGGAATAATTTAACCAAGATAGATAACTTGTTTGGATTTTGATTAAGTATTATATTTAATATAAAATAACATCGCAATACTGATAAATTAAAGCCAATTTAGAGTATTATTTGGGTTAACGATTAAATTTGTGAATCATTATACAAAAAATAGCATAATTTTAAATAATTATAGAATTTAGGAGAACTTTGAGAAGCGCCAGATTTTTATCTATTTTATTTAAAAGATAATTTAGGAAAGGGGAATTTCCAGGGAAGACCCGAATGGCATAGCTTTTTTTTCAGCCCTCTTTTAAGCAATTTTAATTTTACAAAATTTAGATTAATTTTACAAAATAATTAAGAATTTTTGTTTTTTATATAATTTGTATTTACATTGTTAAGCAAAAATAAAAAATTCTTAATTTAGATAATTTTACTTAGTTTGCCAAGTTGAAAAATAGACTTGCAAAAAATTATATTATCAATATTGATTCAATAAAACTTGGATTTTTTAAAATTAAAATTTTTTTTTCTATCAATAAGTTTTATTTCTCGTCTATCTTCCTGTCTGTTCCATTTTATTACAAAAAAAGAAGATTTTATGAAAATATTCTAAAAAATTTTAATTTTTACCGAAAGTTTATTACGATTAAAAAAATTACAATAAAATGATTATAAACACAATTTTTATTAACAAAAAAATTAAAAAAATTATTAGTTGTTTTTGGTAAACCAAATGGTGATGTCTTAGTGCAATTCCTGATGAGTAAAAGCTACAAAAATTGCAATAGGACAATCAACATTGGGCACTCGAAAAGATAAAAAGTTCTTGTATTTTAAACTAAAAAATATTTAAAATTTAAAAGACCATTTGCCATCTTAATCACATCGTTAGCTCTTTTTTGTTTAACAACAAAATTTGAATTCATATTAATCATTGCCTCTAAAGGCGTCGTTTTTTATGATTCATTAAATTTACATCATTATTATCTAAATTAAAGGTTAGTACTTGATCTGCTAGAGTCATCAAAATTTTCTAAATAAACCATCAATTTTGCTTTGATTCACTTAATATGATTTTTTAACAAAATTTAATCGGCTATTTATACTCATAGAATAAAAGTTCACTTTAGTCTTAGAGAACATTCTGAAATCTTTGGTCATACAACTTATACAAGTTATTTATTAGTGCAGGTCAATGATTATACTGTCTCAAAAATGAAATTATATTTTTAAATACTTTATTAGAACAAAGAAATTAAATCTAAAATTTTACTAAAATAATTAAATATTTTTTTTATTTGGTGACTTGGTGAATGGCATGTGCCAAGTAAGCATTATTTTTTGATGAGACACCAGCAATTGAAATACGGCCGTCCTTGGTGAGATACACTGAGAATTCTTTAGTTAGTCTTTCGACTTGTTGTTCATTTAGGCCTGTAAAGCAGAACATACCAATTTGATCGGAAATGTGTTGCCAGTTGAGTACTGAGCCCTCTTTTTTAAGATTTTCAACGAGAGTTTGTCTCATTGTGATGATACGGTCAGCCATACCCTTGACTTCTTGAAGCCACAGAGCTCTCAATTCTGGTGTGTTCAAGACAGCTGACGCAATGTGTGCACCATGTCTTGGAGGATTTGAGTACAATCTGCGAATAACTACTCTCAGTTGACTAGCAATTCGTTGAAGATCATCTTGTTCTCTGGCAACAATGGTCAGAGCTCCCACTCTTTCACCATACAAACCCATGTTTTTGGCAAATGATTGTGCGACCAAAAACTCGTGCCCATCTTGAGCAAATAAGCGAACAGTAAAAGCATCTCTGTCAATATCACCACTGGCAAAGCCTTGATAAGCCAAATCTATAAATGGCATCAAATTGCGTTGCTAAAATATAAATTATTTTAAGCATTGTTCTTATTTTAGATATCTTTTATCTATCTATCTACCTTGACAACTTTAGAAATTTCTCTCCATTGTTCTTGAGTTGGATCTACACCAGTAGGATTATGGGCACATGCCTGTAGCAAGATAACCGATCTTTCAGGAATTTTCTAAATAAAAAAATAATTTTAAAATTTACAAATTTTTTTAATAAAATTTATTAATTATAAAATATACACTTACACTAATATCTTCCATACATCCTTCAAAATCAAAGCCTCGAGTTGATGGCTTGTAGTAGCGATACGATTTAACTTCGAAAGATGAATCACTTTATAAAATTTGACTTAAAAAATAAGTAAATAAAATTATCAATGACTCTGAACCATTAATTTAAATTAAAAGTTTTTAGCCATTTTTTAAAAATACCTTGCGATCGGATTATGGTTTCCCCATGAGGGTATCGGCATGTAAACTAATTTTTGATATGGATAAAATTTTCTCTAAAATAATAATTATTTAAAAATTAGAAAAATTTTTTAATTTTGTTTTATTTATTTTACCAAAAACTCGAATCCATTTCTTAGACCACCAGTGCCGGAAATACTTTGAGCAGTTAGGTACTAAGGATGAAAATTAAAATTTGAATATTTTAGCAATAATTAGCAAACTTGTTTATTTTTGATAATGTCCGAGTCATTGCCAAACAAAAGTCGGGCACTGGCCTCACAAAAATCAGGAACACCGGTGATTTGGGTGTATTCTTTGTCCATATTTTTGGAGGCTATGATAGCTTCAGCCTTACGGACACAATCTAAGACATATGGTTTGCCATCGTCATCACGGTAGGCACCAACTCCCAAATTAATCTTGTTCGGGTTGGTATCTTTTCTAAAAGCGTCAGTAACGCCCAAAATTACATCCGGAGGGGCCATTTTTATGTTTGCCCACCAGTGGCTTTGGTTCACTGATTGATTCAAGCATTTCAAGAAGTCAGTTCTAAGAACAGTCTTTAAAGTAGAATGCATTTTACTTTCGCTCTAATTTTACTCTAAAATAAGATTCTAATTTTAAATTATGTTTGGCAAAAGCGTAACCTAAGATTTTTATTTCTTTTCAAAGCGTCAAGCATTTGGATCACGCTTTAAATATTTGAATGTAAGTAAAAGCTAAGCATTTAGAATTTTGCTTTTTCGATAAAAGAATCGTTTTAGTTCTTACAGAGTTTTTTGTCTTGAAAATCTAAGCGTTTTACCTTCAAGCTTTAATTTCCCAATACATTCATATTAAAGCTTTTCAAATTTTTTTGTTTGATAGGCTAAAAAAATAGGTGGTAAGCTGTTTCTAAATATGCTGGTTTAAGATTATAATTATCTTAAATTTTTTTTTATTCTCAAGCTTTGCTATTTCTGTTTTGTGTATTTTTTTTTCAAAGCACAGGTGCAATAGAATTTTTTTAATAATTTATCTTAATTAATTGATGTCCACAATTAAATAATAACAAAATAATTTTTTTTTATATTTTTAATTTTAAAATTTGTTTAAATACAAATTTTGATTCTTATCTAAAAATAATTAATCAAATAATTTAAATGTTAAAAAGCATACAGTTAATACGTGTTGTTTATTAAATTTTTCATAATTTGATCATCAATTCATCTTGTGAAAACATATATGACTATATTGTTATTTTAGATATTAACACTAGTACCAAAACTGATCAAAATTGAAATTTATCTAACATTATAATAATAAAATTATTTATTTAAAAAAATTTTTTTTGATTATAGATAATTCATATTTGTGCATACATAGAATAATTCGTATATTTTTTTACATAAATAATTTTTATAAAACGCTTTTTTTTATTTTAATTGTAATTTATATTAGATATTAATTTTTGTAAAATTATTAATTAAGAAAATTATTTTAATTAAATAATTTGTGAACAAATTTTTAATGTTAACTTGAATAAAGTTCAATTGTGATCTTTTTTTAAGAAGTTTTATTAATTTTAAATTTTGTATCTTTATATCTGATTCAATATTTTTATTCAATTTATAAATAAAAAGTGTAGTTTAAAAGTCAAAAATTCAAGTCTAACTATCTTTAAAACAAGCTAGTAAAATTGACAGGATTAATACTTTAATTACCTATAAAATTTTATATTTCGATTTCTTATTAAAATGATGATGCTTTCTACTTAAATGATGAAATCAAAAAACAAATGATATATTTTTGAAATTAAATATAAATGAACATATTGAATGGAACGTTCTTAATTATCTGTTTTTAATTTTAACTTAAATTTAATTATTTTATTAAAATCTTACTGATGTTATTAATTACATTATTGTAACATATAGTATATAAGATCTTGCTATCCTGTATCATTAGTTTTAAGTTTATAGTTTTGGTTTCTTTATAAAACCCTCTAAGTAGTTGGATTAATAAAAATATAAACTTTCAGTTGATACTTTAACTTCGCTTCCATTCCCTAACCAAAATCCTAATCAGCCCAGTCGCACCACAAATATTTTATTAGCTCTGGATTTTTTGATACCAAATTTGAAATATAATTTGATGATATACCGTAATGCCTTGCCCCCTAATGCGGCATTTATTTTCAGAATTCTGGATTTTAATGCATGCATTTAACCCACTTTTTCTTCCAGATACGCTGCGACTAAAAATGCTGCAGTTAATGTCAAAATTCTGGTATAAATGCCGTTTAAATATGTGAAAAATAATAAAATTTTTTATTATTAATTTTTATTTTTATTATTTTTTACATATTTTTACTTATTTAATGCGGCATTTATACCAAAATTTTGACATTAACTGCAGCATTTTTAGTCGCAGCGTATCTGGAAAAAAAAGTGGGTTAAATGCAGCATTAAAATCCAGAATTCTTGTTTAAAGTGCAATGCATTAGGGGGCAAGGCATTACGGTAGATTGAGGAGATGAAAACTGAATTGATCCTGATTTATATTCAAATTTTTCAAGGATCTTGTCGACTAAGTGATCTTTGTCATCTTGCTGGGTTTGTGATCTCTGCTGTTGAAAAAAATGAGCGATCACATTATTGGTGAACCTAAAAAAATTAAAAAAATTCTGTGATCAAAGTTTTATTTTTGTGATCAACTTAAAAAATTCAAACTAAATCATCAAGAAAAATAAAATTGAAATAAATGATTTTTAGCTTTATACTCTTTAATTTTTCATCAAGGAATTACTCAGAGCACAAGGTACACCATTTGAGTTCTTGCTTAATGCTCTTATCACTTCATTTAGAAAAAACGTTCCCTTTGGTAGAATTTAAATTAACTTATGATTAAATTTAAAAAAATTTAAAAAACTGAGCTCTAATCTTTAAATTTAATTGCGTACTTTTTTTCCAAAATCTTAATTTTTAACCCGGCAAATTATTTAGGATCGATTTTTTTTAATAATTAATTTATAAAAAAATATATTTATAAATTTTTTATTTTTTTTTCTATTTCAATTTTTTAACCCCACACCTAACTCAAAAACTCTAATTTTTAAGCACCTATTTATTTTATTTTTTTTCACATTTTAATTATCGGTTTTTAACTATGCGTTATTGAAGATTTTGTGAGATTTAACATCGAATCTAAATATGAAAAATCACATTTTTATGCACGCAACACAAAGGGGCCGATTTAAAGATGTGGTAGATGGTCACCTAAACGTGCGCAAAACCTAAAAATTCAAAAATTATCCCACTCATTTTTATGCTAGGGTTTACGGTACTTTTTTAATAGAAAAATTGTTCACTTCGTTGGAATACTTATAGGATCTGAAAATCTGAAAATATTTGGAAACTAAATGTGGCAAGTATCTTAGTTGGTTTTGTGACAAAAGAAAAAACTTTAAAAAATTCACGATAACTTTTGACCCTTTTACAATTACCTTAATTACCACTTTTTACTTAAGTTAAGTTTAAGTAATTATTATTTATAGTTTAAGTATTTAACCCTAATATTTTACAAACTCTCTAGCAATCTTTTTTTGAAGACCAAACAATTGGAAAAAAATTTCGCAGAAAACATAAAAATTTGATTAATTATATATTTTTTTTAAAACATGAATGATTAACAAACTCTAATTTAAATCGATATCTTTCCTATTAATTTAAATATTTAAAATTCTTTTAGAATTAATATATTTGAAAAACATTTACCAAAAGCTGAATTTAATAGTTTAAGAGATAATCTAGCCATTTGAAAAAAACAAAGGAGACTTCTAGGGCTCTAAAAAGAAAAAAAAGTAGCGACAAAACAAATAATTGAAAATTAAAAAAAATACATATTATTTTTATTAATTTATTTCCCTATTCGCAATTTTCAAGCATAATCTCAACTAATTCTTTAATATTTAAGGCATATTTATAAAACAATCAAATGATATCTAATAACTTTTAAAGGCTTAGAGAAAAAATAATAAAAACATACTAAAAATTAACTTTTTTATATTTTATTCCTTAATTTAAATAATTTTTTCTTCATTATCTGAGAGCGGTTTTCTAAACAAAGCAATAAAATTAATATTCACGATACCATTTATTGTCATTCACTTACCACTAGTAAACCATAGCCTAAAACTAATCTGAAAACGCCCTTATTCATATCTTTTATAACAGAATGTCTGGTATTTAAAATATTAAAACAATAAATACATAATTTTGTTAATTGGCTCACAATTATGTAATAGTAAAATAATTAATTAAGCCCACTATTATTAAAAAAAATTCAACCTTAATAATTAAAATAACGATATTGAAACAAATATTGTACATTTATACGAGTATATTGATTAACTATTTGATAAGTGGTCAAAAGGAATTAAATAATATCTTCCGTTTTTTTTATTTTTAAACTTGAAAATTTATTTTTGTTAAATTAGACCTATGAGTTCTGCTAAAAAATTTTCCTAGTCACAGTAATGATAAAAAGATATGATATAAATTATGAGTATTTTTTTCCCAAAAGGCAATGTGTGTATTTGTAAAATTAGCCAACAATTGGACTTAATTGATCACCAATTAATGTACAGACTAAATCGTCTAATACAGTTTCTGGTTCAGAGTAAAGGTCTGGCAATTATTTCACACATTAATTAATATTTATCGAAGCTATTATACCCATAAATAGAAATCCTAGTTTTAAAAGCCTGGCCTCTAATAACAAGAGTTAAAGTATCCCATAAATAAATTCATGAGAAAAAATTATCACCTTCAAAAAACATACCGACACTGACCAAACCACCAAATTAGCATTATTAAACTATTCGAAAGGATTATTCTTTTATATAAATAGTCGAGTGTGATCTGATTCGTAATAAAATAGTAAAATGAGATCTGAGAACAAAAGAGATAACTATTTTAGCTCAGACGTAGTCTATTCTATCATGATAACAGCTCTATTCATCATACTAGTCATACAAATTTATACATATTTTAATTTTAAATATCAAATAAACAAATTGTCTCTGTTATTTGCCGATTTTACCCGCTTCTACATACACACTTCCAAGTAAGATAATCACTACAAAAAAATTAACTTGATTAAATAATTAAGCTTTTTTATTCAAAAGACCACCATGTGGAGACTTGAGCAATTTCGATCTATTGAAGTATGCAGCTGACAGAGATTCAGAGTCATCCAGTGGGTCCAGAAATATCAACCAAGGACACAACTTGAGTAAAATGAATGTTATCAATGAGAAAAAGAGAAACTTCGTGTCCAAATTTCCCAAAATTAAGAAACCCTCAACTTCGGTCACATACAACATTCACTTAGATGACAAGAATCAAGCCTTGATGAAGTCAAATGACCTTCCCAAGTACCAATTAGGCAATCAACGGAGACACAGTACAATCGAATTGACCAATTTGGCCAATCATGCTGGCGAGAATGTTCCTATGGACAAATTTTCACATTGTGCCAAATACAAATTTAGACATTCCGAATCATATTCTTTTGATATGGCTAATAAAATTTATTCTAAGTATGTTTTAAAATTTTTGTTTTAAAAAATTTTGCTAATTTTATCAAAAAACTTTAGTTTAGCCAACAGTGAAATGAAATGTAATTTTTTAAACAGTGAAAACAATTCTCAAATGTTACCTCAACGAAGACCAAGGTTGTATGGAGTCAGCGATGAAAGCACAAATGGCAAGAGATATTTGCATTCAATAACATCCACTTCGACACCTAATAAATAAAATACATATCTATTTCCATTTTTAAAAACATTTATCAAATTTTATATTTTTTTAAAACAAATAGAATTATATTTTTAACTAATTACTGCAATATAAATAAACTACGTAAATTTAAATTATTCTTTTGAAAATTCATTCTGATGATTTATTTAAAAAATCAAAATCCCGAATCAAACTTGTTTTATTCTAATTAAAATGGTTGACCCTTGATCAATCATCGATTAAAAGTATCATAAAATTAATTAAATTTACTAAATTATATTTTGAAAATATTAATTTAAAATATAAAGAAATTTTATAGTTAAATTATTAGTTTATTTGTTTATAATTTTAATTGTGAATTTATTACAATTTTTATAAAGATTTTCCGAGAAATCGTTAATCTCCAACATTTTTCATATTAAAAATATATCATTAAACGTTTTCGAATAATTATAAAATTTCAGGAATAAAATCATTAAGGTGAATTATTAGCTAGAAAAAATCCAGGACAATAAGAGAGATTTGGTCCAATTTTAAATTTGATTTGGGGTTCATTTTACCACGAAAATGTTTGATCTAAACCAATCTAATTAGACTGCTAAATCATCTCAAGTCAAGGATATAAATAAAAGAAAAGCCTAGCATCTGTCAATAAACAAGGTCTTGATCTTTTGTGCCGTGAATTCCTGGGACAAAGAGGTTAAAAAGGTTTCATCCACATATTCCGAAAATTCAACCAGTTTAACCCAAAAATAATCCATTTAACAGAATTACCCCATTTGACAGTGAATTTAATCCTTTTATTCCAAAATTGTATAATAGATTTATAAAACCTGATTTTTGAAATTATTTTTTACAAAATTTTTTAAATTTTATTATTGAATTAACAATTTGTTAAAAGATTGATTTTCTAACAATATTTTTCTATATGAGATTATGACAACTCAAAAAATGAAAATGCTTTACTTTTTATTTCCTTATTAATTTTGAATAGATCTATTAAAAGGGTCTTATTTTTCGTGCTATAATAATTTAATTGTTTGCTATAAAAAAATAATGCTATAAGAATATTATTTTTATTTTATCATTTTCTGCTATAATTCTTTATTTTTCTAGTATAATAAAAATACAAATGATATAAAAATAAAAAAAAAAAAAAACAAAGAAAAAAAGGTCAACTATTTTCTTTTTGGTCTTTTATGAGTATTAGACCCGGTTGATTGATCTTTTGGTTTATTTTTTGAGCCAGCTGGTCTTCCTCTTTTTTTTGCATCTACAACAGGATCAATATTTTCTTCATTATCTGATACTGTTACAACAAAATCATGACGATCGCTTGAGCCAGTTTCCAAAACATTTGTTGTAATTTCTTCCATGGATTCATCATCATTTTCACCATCTTTGCATGTATCTTATATATAAAAATTTCTACTCAGCTTAATTTATCAATTAATTGAAAATTGAAACCAAAATTCACTTATAATAATTCTGATCAAGAAAATAAACTTGGCTTAAGCCAAGACTAAGTAGAAACAACAGAAACTTCACTAACTATATGAGATCCACATCCGTCCAGCACAAATGTAAAGTCATCTATCTTTAAAAGGTCATCAACTCTAGCAAATACACAATCGTCTGGCTGAAACAAACAGTTTGATCGAGATTCAAATTCTAGATTATCAACTGAGTCAAAAAGAATAGATTGTTCCGCTCAAAACTGTTTCCATCAATAAAATAATTTAACTGGAAAACATATTTGTAAAGAATGTTTAAAGACTAATAACTTATATTTAAAATTTAAAGTTTTAACTTTTGTTTTTTAATTTTTGATATTTCAATTTCACTTATGAAAAGAAAAGGTGAATTTCGGCTAACGGGGTTAGTTTTCGGTCTAATTCAACTTTTTAGAAGAGTCTTCTAAAAAATGGGACAATTGGATCAACCTTATTAACCGAATTACCCCTCACCCGGTTTACCGATCGGTCTATATTGATGAGGCAAACTCTTGGGGCAAATTGGTATAGAATTCAGGTTATTAATATAAATTCTTGTTAAAAACTTACTTAATATTTACTTTTTGTTTGATTTTATCGAGTCAAAAATATAATAAAAATTAAACTTTATTTTATTACTAGAATTTGAAATAAAAGTTTTAATATCTAAAATTAAATACAGTAAAAAATGATATAGATAACTGTAGATCTACAAATTAAATATGATTCTATTTTTAAGAAAATTGTCTTTGTTCTTTATATTAAGCCATTGAATCCTTACAGCTACCTGATTCCGATTTCTAATCATCCAAGACACAATTTTGAGAATACTTAATCTTGATTATTAGACGTATTGGTTATAAGTGAAGAAATTAATTATTTCCTTTTAAAAATAAAATGTTTTCAAAAAATGCTGATTTAAACTTTTTTAATTAACTTAAGTTCCTATTGGAATCAGTTGAATAAAAATTTAAGTTTACGGGGAATTTTCAACTTTTAATTAGATAATCATATTATTTGACGACTGAATATTTCTACTCGAGTAATTTATTAAACCAAAATTTAAATCAAATTACCACATTAATAAAATAAAAATTTTAAAATTTGACCTTTTTTTTCTTAAGAAAAATTCTTCTAGAGCTAAATTTGGACTATATTTTGAAAAAATATCCCATTTTCAGGGCATTTCTAGCTAATTCAATTTTAATTACATAGAAACCATTTAATTAGATCTATAACAGAAAAGTTAGATTTGGGCTTACTCTTAGAGTCGTCAACACGAGTTTAAGATACCAAAAAATTGAATATACAAAAACTCTAATTTTTGCTTCTTTTAAATAGGAATTTTTGTAAACTTCTATTTTTTTTTATAAAATTAAAGACTATATGAATTATTTATAGATCTTAGATCCTGATAAAGGCCGCTTTTGGTTGAAAAGCATCAATTATGTAAAAAATATTAGAAAATATTAAAATTGTGTTTTTTTATTAAATAAAATTTTATTATATATTTTCTTAAAAATTTTGTTTTTTTTCTGAATAAAAGTACATTTGATAAAAATAAATTTTAATCAATAGACTAATGTAAAACTTGGTAAAAATTATCAGATCAAATCATCAAATTATATTTTTTAATTTTAAAATTAATTTTGGGAAAACCAAATGTTTGTCCAAATGGCCATAATCTTCGTTTAAACCCTCATGTTAATGTAATTTAGATATAAAAAATTAGATAATCGATTAAAAAATTCATACAAAAAAAAGTTTATTAAATCATCAAATTATTTTGATGTTTGCCTTGATTTCGATAAAAATAGCTTATTACCTTATTTTCTCTATAAATATAAGATATATCACCATAAAATTTCGCGTTTCTTGATAGATAGTTTAATATAAAGAAATTTAATATAAATTTTTAGGTTCAAATTTACTGATCTTATTTAAAGGTGATTTATGTATTTGATATTTTGATATTTACAACTTTTTATTAAATATCTATTGAATAAATTTTTTTATTAAGAATTAAATAAATATAAAAGTGGTAATTAGATAAAAATATTAAAGATAAAAGAGTTTTAGATATCTCTAATTTGTCTAAGTATCTTATTAAAATTAGGAAGACATTTCCGAATCATATTTTTATCATTTCTTTATAATTAAATATTAAAAACTTGTTAGTAGATTTTGATCTGTCTTGGATTACCAAAAAATCACTTTTTTAAAATTTTGGCATTTATTTAAATGTTTTTTAAAAATTGATATAAAAGAAGAATGAAAAAATGCTTTAAATTTTTAAAATCATCTTAGAAAAATGCTTTATTGCTATTTATTTTTGTACATAAAAATATTCTTGTCACTGTTGATTGATTGTTCTAAAGACTGGTCATCCGATGTTCAGCCAGAAAAATGGAACAAAATTGCCAAAGAAAAAATTGACCAAATATTAAATAGAAATCTAAATGGAAAGATTGCCAAGAATATCATTTTGTTTTTGGGAGACGGTACAAATTAACCATTTTAGTTATCTATCGATCTATTTACATTAATTTTTTTAAGGTATGGGTATGAGTACAGTAACAGCTGGTCGAATTCGAAAAGGACAATTAAAAAATAACAATGGCGAAGAAGAAATTACATTTATGGAAAGTTTGCCTCATGTTGCACTGTCAAAAGTAAAGAATAAACTTTTTAAAGTTAGATAAAATTAAAAACTAACCGAAAGACTTACAATATAAATGCTCAAACAGCTGATAGTGCTGGTACAGCAACTGCCTACTTGACTGGAGTTAAAACAAGAATAGGAGCGATAGGTGTCGATGGACGAGCATTTGATTGTCCAACATCCTTAAAATCAAAAACTGAATCAATTCTAAAATGGGCTCATTACGCGGGCAAATCAACTGGTATTGTTACAACTACCAGAATAACTCATGCTTCTCCAGCAGCGAACTACGCCAATTCGTTTGACCGAGACATGGAATCATTTGACGGAATTAATTTTAAACAAGAACATTTCGATCAAGGCTGTAAAGATATAGCAGCTCAACTGATTGAGGAAAATTCTTATATAAATGTAAAAATTTTTTAGATTCTTATTTCCTAAAAAAATTCATCTAAATTAAAGCTTATTTTTGCTGGAGGGAGAAAAAAATTTTTAAGTACCAATCACACAGATTATGGATCGACTAAGAAAGGAGATCGAATAGATGGTAGAAATTTAATAGAAGAATGGCAAATCAAAATGGAAAGACAAATGTTAAAGCACAAATTTTTATGGAACATTTCTGATTTTTATGACTTAAAAACAGGGCAATATGACCATATTTTAGGTAAAATATATGAAAAAAGTTTTGGACAAGTGTTTGATTAATTTTGAACAATTTAATTTAGGTTTGTTAAACTTTGACCACATGGACTATGAAACCGATAGAGTAATCAAAAATCCAATTGAAGAGCCTAGCATTATAGACATGACTGCAAAAGCCATAGAAATTTTGGGTTCAAATCCCAATGGCTTTTTTCTGATGGTAGAAGGTAAAATTTAAAAATTTATTTACAATAGAAATTAACAATAAAATGAAATAAAGGTGGAAAAATCGATCACGGACACCATTCATCTCAGGCTCAACTGGCTCTAAATGATTTTGTTGTTTTTGATGAAGCAGTTGGTCAAGGTGTTCATTTGACTTCGCCCGATGATACTCTGATTGTTGTTACAGCTGATCATTCCCATGTTTTTACTATTGGAGGTAGAATTTGAAAAAAAATCTATTATTTTTATAAAATGATTTAATAATAATTAAGGATACTCAATTCGAGGTAATCCAATACTTGGTATAAATTTAAACCGTTACTCGAATGTTAGCTTACAGAATCTAACATATACATCTCTTTTGTACGGAAATGGGCCAGGTGGAATCAAACCTGACTCTCTTAGACAAACAAATTTGACAAATATTCAAACAGGTATTATTAAAAATATAATAATGTTAAGTTTAAAATTTTTTTTTAAATTTACAGAGCATAAAAATTACATACAAGAATCAGCAGTTTATTTAAAATCTGAAACTCATGGTTAATTTTTATAGAAATTAAAAATTAAAATAATTAAGCTTAAATTATTTAGGAGGAGAAGACGTGGCAATATATTCAAGTGGACCCATGAGTTTTTTATTTGATGGGTAATCCTAATATTTAATAAAGAGAAAAATTTTTAAATCTGAGTGTATTTTAGAACTGTTGAACAAAATTATATAGCTCATGTGATGGCATACAGTGCTTGGTAAAATTTTTAATATAGTTTTAATAAAGTATCCTCATATTTTGTTTAGCATTGGCCCATATAACAGTACAAAATACTCAAAGTGTGACATGAATCGTGGAATACTCGTTAAATCTTCAGCACCAGATTTCTCATCTTCAAAAATAATTTCATTCTTTTTGAACATTCCTCTTTTGTTAGTAATCAAAAATTTAAATTGAATAACCAATATTAATCAAATGATAAACATTAAATTAAAATTTTGCTTAAAAAACAAAAAAAAAACGAATTTAAATAATTTTTGATCAAGTCAAATAAATTATTTTAAAATATTTAAATAATTTTTTCTTGTGTAATTAATTTTTGTTATTTTAAGAAGAAGATGATGTATTTTTAGTCAAAAACCTGGAAAAAATCAAGTTCAGGATTCATTATGTTCAAGAAGGATGCATTCAGGTTTTCTTGGTAGAACAAATATTCAAAACTATATTTTTCTAAGCAAATGATGGTTCTATTCTACATAAAAAAATTCTGATCTACTAAATTATATCTATCTATCTATCTTAAATCTATCTACTCTGCATTTTTTATGAATTCGTTTCATGTATTAAAGAAGAAAATAAATTAAATGCTCTAAGATTGATATAAATATTAAATTAAGAAAATATTCTCGATACTCTTTTAATTTAGATTTTGGCTTTATTTTAAAATAAAAAGAATTTTAACTTTTTTACCAAATTATATTTTTTCTGTACAAAGAGTGAAACTTTGAGCACAATTGTCCGGGATTTAGACCAATTTTTTTAAATGCTTTAAAAATAGAAGTTTTCAAAAATATCAATTATTAATACTAAAAAATAATTTAAATAAATGTTCAAGTAATAATATTGATTTTAATATTTGTGAATTTTTAATCAAATCCTGTTTTTTCGATAAAAAGAATAAAAACTTTTGTTAGAAATATTTGTATAACATCAAAAAATCTCTTTTTTAATACTTAAATTTAATATTTATTAATTTTTACTAGTCATTTGAGAAAAATTCTAAGATTTTCAATAGTTCTACTGCTTTTCTTACTTAATTGAGTAAATGTCACGTGTTAATAGGCAAAAAACGCAATCTATTATTTAACCGATAGAAGATTATTTGTTGCATTTAATTTTAGATAAATATTTATCCCCAATGTTGTAGAATTTTTAAGCTTGTTTAAATATCATAACTAAAATTCATAGAATTTTTTATTTGAAAATTCAAAATAAGAAATTTTTAAAGTAAATTTAATTAAAATTATGAATTATATCAAAATTCAATCTAATGTATATTTTCAATAAATCTTTACAAAAATCGATTTCTAATTCCTTTTATTTTAGGTTTGTCATATTTTCTATACACAAGATTGAATCAATATTAAGCATGGATTATCTAAAACCTTAGACAAATTAACATAATCTAAAAAGAATGAGACTTAAGCTAAGATTAAATTAGCCTAATATCAAGTGAATAGATAATATACTAAAGATGAGAAAATTATTCATAATTGTCATGGACAGTTCTTTGTTACTTTAAAATTTCAAGTAGATAAACATATTAATCATTCAAAAATAAATTGAATAATAAACAACAGTAATTTAAAATTAGAGATTTTGTATGCTAAAGATAAGATAATTTTTTTTACGTCATGTGATGTCGACAATCTGATATTACCAAACTAGGAGTGTCAAAAGCTTAAAGAATAAGGATCTTATAAAAAATATATGAAAAGTGATATAGATGCAAGCCCTCTAATTTTATATATAAACTAATCATTATTTGATATAAATTCTTATTTAAAATTAACACGCTATCACAAGTTTAAATTATTTACGACACTTATAACTGCAGATTTATTTTGGCCTCGGTTAAAGGTAGCTAACAACAAAAAAAATTATTTTTAATTTTAGCTTTTTAATTTTATTAAAATTAAATTAAATTAATCATTTTGTTTGTTGTCAAAAATACATCTCTTAAAGAAATAGGCTTTTGTATTTAATTTAGAATCAATTTTGTAAATCTAAATAAGGACATAATTTTTAGTTTTTTGTATTTAAAAATAGCTCTATGCGTCATAAACCACCTAGATTGGAAAATCAAAAATTTAGCTTTTACTAACACTTAGGCATTCATAATAAATCCAAAATTATGTTTCGTTCAAATAGTTTGAAATTTTTGTTTTAGTTGTTATTTCGTTATATTCTTTTATAATTAAATGTTAAAGCTTTTATCAAAAAAAGAAAAAAGACCAACAAGAAAGAGTATTCATTTTTAAATTTATTAAAAAAAAATTTCTTTCAAGACTAAAATAATAAGTTAATTATCAAAAAACTAGCCGAACTATTCCGCTAGCCTATGTCACCGATATTAAATGCACAAAATTTGAACAAAAATGCCTGGATTTTGAATCAATAAACAAATATCCTCAGAAAAAATGCATGGCACTGTTGATCTTTTGGCAACAACTAAATTTTGTCTGATTGTAATTTTATTTAAATTGACAGAAGTAATCCATGGACTCGAGTGTGATACCAATTTTAATTTTTCATTTCGTCAACTTAGTTTTTGTTTTGGAAAGTGTTCGGTAGATTATAGCAAAACTATTGGTATAATAAGAGCCCAAAGCCTAAACGAATTCGATGCCATATGCAAGAAACCAAAGTTAATTCACTCGAGCATGCATGCCTCGCAGTACTATTACAGCTCAAAGGCAGTCTTTGGTCAAAATAGTGCTTTGAGCCACAAGGCTTTTATTTTCGACTTCAATTTAATAACTGGAGAGGTTTACATTGATTTTACCAAGCTAAATCAAACGTTAATCCAACAAGTTAAACCTCAGGCAAATGTTTCACTGATAATTGCCTTAGTAGCTCGTCAATTCGTGACTTTCAGAATTTTTAATCTACCAAGCACCAAGTCTGTGTACATAAATGATATAAAAATAATGCTAAGTGGTTCAGCTAGTTTGGAGTTGATGGAAAGAAAAGGAGATCTAGCGGTCCAAGTATACCATTCACCATTATACCGCTATTCATCTGATCGCAGAGAATGGATCAATTATTTGAACACATTGCTTGGTGTAAATAAGAATGGTTATATCGAGTATTTATCACAATTTTGCCAAATATCACATATCAGAATAGACCTCAATAAGATAATTCTTAACTTGCATAATACGAGCACTTTTGAAGACTTTGTTGAGCCTTTGGAAGAAATGGAAAGTCTAAATGAGAATATTGAAAGTGAACTGTCTCAGTATCGTTTAGGAAGATTGTGCTCTCTATCTGTCAATGAGTTATTATTTTTGGACAGCTTTGAGAAAAAAAAAAAATATTTTGCCATCAATTCAGAACCTCATATATTTCTGGATATTGGTCTAAATAAAGACAAAAATGAAAATTATTTGAAAATTTTTTTCAAAGAATGTGACATTGGAAAAATTTATAATCTTATTCTTTTTGTGGATAAGGATTTCGATACAGAGTCAATGGTAGAAAGATCGAAAAAGCTCATTATAGATGAAAACTATTGCCATCTCAGAATTTATGTAAGATTTTTGCTTGATTATTTTGTTAAATTTTTACTTTAAAATAATTTAAAAATTTTTTTTTTGCTAAAATGAATGATAAAAGTATTTAAACTTCAAATATTATTTTGTTCAAATATTGGAATGATTTTTTTCTAGATTTTAAATAATTTAAAACACGAAATTTACTAATTTGAGCTTGAGAGATCTTATTTGATGTTAATTATGAAAAAATAATTAAAAAATTTCTTGCTTTAATGTTTATTTAAGATAAAATAACAACTAACTAAGTGGCTCGAATAAAATAAATAATCACTTCATTAATTCATTAATTTTTACTTAATATAATTTAATAGAAAATTCATAGCATATTCATAACATAACATAAGATATTCAATTTGGTTTAAGTGTGTTATTTCGAATCTGTTAAATCTGATTCAGAATATGCTTAAAAATAGCAACTAAATTTATATTAAGTGATATAAAATATATGATAAATATAAATTGAAATGCATTTATTTTTATATTTAACAGGCAAATACTGAAGTTTACAACTTGGTCGGCGATGAGCACCAATACACTAGATTTGATTATATTGCCAATGACCGAACAGAATCAAAACCAGATTTTAGGGAGCAGATTTTTGAGCTTTTAGACAAGCAACAAGTCAATTCATTTCTCTACATGAAAGTGTTGCCGAGAGCTACAGAAACCGAGCTTCGATTCTTTACAGGTAATTAATCAATATAAATTTTTAGATTAAAGTAAAAATTATCAATAAATTTTAGAAAGAGACGAGTATTATGCTGATAAATTTTACAATTTAATAAATCAGCAAATTTTTTTGGAAAAACAAGTTGGTTCTAAAGATCAAATTGAAGGCTATACAGATGATACATTTAATAATTATTCGGTCAAATTTGCAGTACGGGAATCTGATGTCAGAGAATATTTTCATAGTAAAGATATCAATCTGTGGGCATACCTTGAATCTAACCAAATAAAGAGTCAAACGATAGATGGCTATGATTTTGTGGACAAAACTGATCAAATGGAATATTTTTGGATTAGTGACAAGAGGTGCAAAGCAATAATACTTGATTCCGAAATATTTCCTGGCAACTATCCATACTTGCTTTTCTTTAACTCAAATCTTTACACCAATCAAGCCAATTGTTATTATTTTGATAATTCAACAAATATTTTTCATATGATAGTAAGTAATTTTACTTAATATAATAGTTTAAAAAAGTATATGATTATTTGAAAAGTCTTTATTTTAGTAAATTTTTAAATACATTTTCTTAAATTAATTTACTTCTTGCAAAATAAAGATAAATCCAAAAGAGATTTTTTTATGACTTTTATCTGATTTAAAATGAATTGATTTAAATTATGTTTTAAATTACATAAAAAACATAAAATTATTTGATATATTTTTTCTGGTATTCAAAAGACTTCAGATGAAGAAATTAGCCGCAGTATCGAAAATTAAAGAACCATTCTTTAGCCATTTGTTTTTTATAATCTCTAAAATCATTGTCAAATTTCAAAATTAAAGTTAAGGAAAATAAAAAAATTATAAAGATGATTCACAAATAAACATCTATTTTTTGAAAAGTACTTTTTATATACTTATAAATGAGTTATCAACTAGATGAGTGAAATTCAAGTTATTTAATAATTTTCTTTTTAATACCATTTAATTTTTCAAATATTTATTTATTTCATTTAGTTTGGAAAAATGGTTCTACCTTATAAGTTAAAAAATTTTTCTTAATTTTTTTTCTTCTCATTAAATAACTGTCTTTTAAAAATACCTAGCAAACTTGAAATTAAATTTACGGATCATTATTCATAAAAATATAAGAAACAAATTAAATTAAAATCTTTCTTAAGAAATTTTTAATGTGTTTTGATACCCTTTAAAATAGCTTAAATTTTGAATTTTTTTAATTAAAATTTTAAATTAAAAAAAATTTCATTTTACTAGCTAAACATTTTTTTTTAGCTTGGGTTTAATTTTAATCATGAAAACTATACCAAAACAATCTTTTTCAACATGCAAAAAAGCCATTTACAAATAGACGAATTTAATTATTTAAGCGTAAATTAATTTAAATTTAATTTTAATCAAAAAATTGCAAGGCTTAATTTAAGAAACATTTGGAAGATTTGCAAGAAAAGGCTATTAAAAACTATTACAAAAATGTTTTATTAAAAGGCATCGAATCAAGTTATCAGGTGGACACAGAGGGAAAAATAATTGCACCGAAAAACAACGAAAATAGCTACCAAGTGACTTCAACCATAAAGTTAAGAAGTCTGGATGACGCTGTCTCATGGTCACCTGAATTCTGCTGGCTATCACAACTTGAGTGTACTAATCATGTTGACTCGTTATTTTTCAGTAAAGACCTTTTTCAAAATCACATATATGACTATGAAGAATTTGAACCTCCAAGGGGGCTTGATCATATGCCAGATTTTGTCCCAAATATGCCTCGTCAAAGAAGATCTTTTTATTCCAATAGCCAAACTGATCTTGTTTATCATACAATTTTAAATTTTAGTACAGAGATTCAAAAGATTCAGACTAAAAGATATTTCTTACACGAAATAAAATTAAAACTAAAATTGGAAAAAACTCCCAAGAACTTTAAATTTATTCTTTGTAATTTGAAGCCTTTTGCAAGCTGTAGCGAGCCGAATGGAAATTATTCAAAAGAAAAATCTCAACTATATCAAGCAGTATTTACTTTTTGTTTATTAAAATAAAATTTTAAATTCAATTATCTATTAAGTGTGAAGAAACAAAAATAAAAAAATTCTTGCAAGAAAACTCTTTGGATCAAAGACTGACCAAGACGGTTTTTCTAAGCAAATTTGACTCAAATGGTAACTTGTTCGAATTGGTAAGCTATAACTCAAATAAAGCAAAGCATGGCAATACAAGGTGTTCAAAATTAATTCCCAAAAATGGTCTACACAACTCTCATTTGACAACTATTCCGACTTTATCTAGAAAAAAATCAACTTCAAACTTAATTCATACGGAAAATTTTTACAAATCGGTCATGTTGTTTATAAATACGAATAAATTGACTGTCATTTTAATTTTTGTTTCACTTGCTGCCAGTGTTTTTTTGGTAATACTTGTCCGATTGATTTGCAAAAAGTCTTACCGTAAGCTTGCCAATTAAATAATTTAATATAATTTTGATCCAATTTAATTAAAAAAGGAGCTAGCAATGGTTGCGAATTCAATGCACATCTATCTAAGAGAAACATGGAACTAAAACCACTAAACAGTTCCACTAAAGAGTACACTAATGGTGAAAACATCGATCACAAATTAAAACTTTTGAACGAAAAAAATAAATTTAAAAAAAAGGGACTTAAAGAAAAACGATTCGATTTAAATAATACTATCACTGAAGTTTGAATAAATTTGTTAAAGGAGATAAATCTAAAGCTAGCTGGTAGATAGATTTAATTTTAATCTCAGGATATATTTAAATAATTTAAATTTTTTATTAACTTAAAATTTAGTATACTAAACAAAATACGTGATTTTTTAGTAATTCCAAAAAAGTTTACATATATTTATATTTATTATTTTATTTAGTACTTGTCCAAATAAGTCAATTAATCTAAAATTCGCACTCCTTTGAAAGGAAAATACCAAATGAGAATTTAGTGAATGCGATTTTTAATTTAGTAGGCTAATTTTTGGATTTTTAATATTTTGTGCTATGAGTTTTTAAAAGTTTATTATTAGGTTATTTTTGGTAGCAAAATGTTTAATTAAAATTAAGTTTTAGATTGATATATGGTTTAAATACATTCATTTTTATGGTGCCATTATATTTTTTTAATATACAGACCGGTTAAACAATGATTTAAATATTTAAAATTTTTTAATTAATTTTAAAATTGTGAATTTAAAAAATTTAATTGTTGAAATAAATTTTTAAAAAATTACCACCGCTTCATTTTTTATTAATAGTAGTATAATTTAAAAATCATTTAAAAATGACAATTAAATTAAAATTTGATTTTTCTATGATTTTTTAGCCTCTTTTATAACATTACTTAAACTGACATATTTTATTTTTCAATCAAAAAAATAATTTTTCACAAGATAAGTATTTAAACATAATTTTTCACTCATTTTTAAATTTTTATCTTTGATTTTTATTTTTGATTTTTATATTATTTGTTTTTGAGTTTAGCAATCAGGTTTTAAATTTAATCTAACAAATAAAATGACTTTTTGCAAAAATTTATGACGAATATAAACAATAAAATAGCATTTTAATTTTACACTTTTTTAATTTAAAAATTGTTTTAAATTATTTTATTCGGAATAAAACTAAATATAATTGATAAATTTTTCAAATATCCTTAAAGCATAAATTTAAAATTTATTTTCTTTGCCAAATTGTTATCAAACAAATGGTATATTGAAATTTTCGCCTAGTTTCTCTTATAAGCATCGGTATTTCAGTTTGATGACATAAGTCAAAAGTGTCACAGAGAGCTTTTTTTAGTCCATCGATACCATTCACCTCTTGGCCACTCTCGTCAACATATCCTCCTATCCAATTATGTTTTGGTGTATATTGTGTACCCCATGTAAACGGAGTTGACATGATTACATACTTTCGAGGCTTTACCAAACTTTTGAGTCGGTTTAAGAACTTCATCGGCTCAGTCAATCGACAGACCAAATTGGATGCAAGTACCAAATCGAATTCACCTAAATCTTCTCTCAAATTGCAGGCATCTCCTACCTCAAAGCTTAATCTTTCTGCATTAACCGCTGGATCAAGTTGGTAAGACAATCTTTGGTTAAGATCTCCTTCCAGAGTGCATTCATATTCAATATACCTTTGAGTTAAGATTTTTTTACAATGGTCTATAAAATTAACACTATAATCAATTCCAATAACCTGGTCAAATAGCTTCGAAAGCTCGAAGCATGATCGACCTACAGCGCAGCCTACATCGAGAGCCCTTCTCGGATGAGGCTAAAAATAAAAAAATCATATTTAAAAATTTTTAATTTTGAAATTTTGAATTTACTTGCTCAGCAAAAAAAATTTCTGGACAATGATCGCGGCACAGCAAGGCAACATTTCGAGGAAACAAGACACAATTTGAAATATTGGAATATTGGTTCAAATCAGACAAGATTATATCATTAGCTTCGGCAAAGTTAAACAACATGTATTGATCCAACAGGGCTTTTTCTTCATAAATTTTGCTTTGCTCGGCTTTTTTTCCTTTACATTTTGAATTGCACAAGAGACGCTTTAAAAGTATGTATCCAGCAATTGATAAGGCTCCACTTGTAATTGATACCAAAGCAATATAAGAATTGTGATGCGGCATTTTTTTAAATTGTTTTAAACACGTTTATGAAAGAATAAAATTTTTAAAAATAAGATCATAGTCTTTTTATATGTGAACGCGTTTCCTAATTATACATGACGAACCTTGATTACCATCAATTTGGATGCATATTACTTTAATATTGCACTTTACCCAAATGATGTTTTATTAATTGTGTGATTTTGAATTCAAAATTAAAATTTGATTTAAAATTTTGAATTATTTGACAGAACTAGACTGGTTATGCTGCCAAAGACACTTTTGATTGCCTTGAATAAAATATAGTATTAGCATATATTAGCATGGCTAATTTGCCAAATAATTAATAAATTATTTTACTTGAATTAAAAAAAGATTGAAAATTTAATAATTTGAGATTAATTTTAATGAAATGAGTTCAGATCCGTTCAACATTGTCAAAGAGTAAGAAAATAGAAGTCGCTATTTTTATTTTCTTTTAAAATTTTGTAATAGAGAGCTTAAAAAAACTGTGTCTAAGACTCAGAGTTTGATAAATAAGTACAATAATATCATCAATGGAGGTGGCAATGATGCGGAAGCTGAGAATACTTTGAGTGAGATTCGGATAAGTATGAGAAGTATTAATTGGGACTTGCAGGATTTGAGTGAAACAATCGGTTAGATATTCTATTATCTTTATCTTGGTTCATTCAATTTTAAACATTGACTAAATTTACTTGAAGATATTGCATCAAAAAATCCTAACAAGTTTAACTTAACAAAGTACGAAATTGACAATAGGAAACAGTTCATCGAGCAGACCAAAGACTTTGTCCAAGTAAAAAAAGTTTTTTTGGAAAATTATTTGAGATTTTTTTAAATTAAAATTAAGAGAATACAACAAAACTATAATATTGATTTTGAGAAGCAGACCTCTGTAAGCTCGGTACCAGTGGATAAAATTAATATCAGAGTACCAGATCTAATTTCAAATTCGACAAAAAGTTATAAAGAAAATACCAATTTAAACATTGATGATGAGTCAGATTACGAATTAGACACAAGACAGCCATCACAGAACGAAAAGAGTGTAAATTTTAATTTTAATCATAAAAATGGACCTAGCAGCAAGTATGTGTCAGTTCAGATGCAACATGAGGTTTGTGAAATTTAAAAATGGAGAAATTTTTAATAGAATTTTATGTTATTAAGGACATTTTCAAAGAACAGGACAAAAATTTAGATCTAATCAGCAATCGAGTGAGTAGCTTGAAGAATATTAGCCAAGCGATGCAAAATGAACTTGATGACCAAGCTAATTTGTTGGATGATATCGGAAGAGAGATGGACACAACTGATTCTAGAATGCAAAATGTAATGAAAAAGATCACTAAGGTTCTTCATTTAAGCAGTGGTAATTTTTTAGCTAATTATACCAAATATTTTTAGATATATTATTATTTAATGATATGATTGTTTTTAATTATAATACTAATATTTATTTTATTTTAAAGATAAACGGCAGTGGACACTAATTGGAATTTTGTTATTGGCAATATTTATTGTGATTATTTTATTTATAATTCTTCCTTGAATTGTTTTTTATGTTTACGGATGTTTATTCTTTTAAATGTAAAATCTTATTGTTTTTATTTATCTTTGAGAAAGCTTCTCCTGAAATTAATTAAGTTTGGATGAAGTTAAAATTGGTCTGTTTTGAAAAAGAAATGGAATGATGGTCAATTTTCGATTTTGAAATATTCAAAACATTCAAGATTTTAAAAATAAATCAACAACTTTTTATTTTATCTTTTTATTAAAATATATTAGATTAATTTTTTTAAATTTTAAATAATTTTGATAATCTATAGTAATGAAAGGTTTTAAAATCAGCAAACCTTTGAAACTTTGATAAGTATTTTTTAATTAAAATATAAATATAAAAAAATCAAGTTAACTAAAGAAAATTCTTTTTATTGAATATTTAAACAACTAGAAAAAAAAACCATTCACCTGTAAAAATAAATCAAATATTTTATCTTTTATATTTTTAAAGTTATTTTAATGTTTTTAAGTAAAACAATTTTTTTATAATTAAACAAAATAAATTTATAATAATTTACCTAAGAAAACATAAGATGATTTTTTAAGGTCTTATTATTTAATTAATTAAGTACTCACTTGAACGAATGTTGATGCTTATTAAAAAAAAACATTATAATTATTTAAGCACACGAAAGGGTTTCCCATAGTAAATGATTTTTGGAATTTTTAAAAGTGAATTCAAGCTATTTTAAGAAATATTTATGTTTTATTAAAGATACATTTTTTTGTTTTTTAGAGAATCGACAAATTTTGAATAATCTTTTTGATTTAATACTGCAAATAACTTCAAATTAAAATATTTATTTATTTTTTTTGAATAAGAAATTAAATATAAAATTAGATTAACTACTTTTTAACATCCTCCAAGACCAACTTAATTGAATTGATTTGTATTTTGGCTTTTTCCATCTTAAAAAAGATTCAAGATTTCTAGCATTGTTTTATTTTGTTTTTAGTTATGTTTGAATTTACATAATCCATGTATTGAATTGAAATCTTATTGTTTTTATTTATATTTTAGAATGTCTCAAAAATGAAAAAAAAAATAATGAAAAAATGGTCTATTTTTTTTTTAAAAAGAAATGGTACAATGATTGAATTTTCAATTTTGAAATTTTCAAAACATTCTAGATTTTAAACATAAATCAACTAATACATTTTGATTCAACCAAATTTGGGTTAGAAGATCAGAAATTATTTTTTAGGACAAAATCTTTTTTATAAATATGTTTTCAAAGGGATATAAACAGATATAAAATTTTTAAAATTTCAAGTAAATTTGAAATAATTTTTTTTCATCAAAATTCTTAAGAAAAAAATACTATTTTCAGTAATGTACAAAAATAAACAGCATTAATGGTTCTTCTAAAAATCCAAAATATCTCATAACTATGATTCTACGGGTTAAACAATTATTTTGTAAATGCAACATGGTATAGAATTTAATGTTCCATTAACCATCAAGCTAAACAAGTGCAAAATTTCGACAAAATGTATTTTATTCTATTATATTAAAATTAAATTACCAAGTTACATTTATAAAGCATCTATGAGATTTTTAATTTCTTTTTCTGTTCTGAATAATTTGCAATACCTTATTTATTTAATTTTTTCAAAAGTGTTGTAGTGTGGTATTCCTTCTTGTATTGATTATACTAAGAAAAGATTAGATAGTTTTGAATTGTTTATATTATATAAAACTATTAGCAAAATCTTATTTTTTACCATGTCTAATTAATACAAACTAATATAATTTTAAATTCTTCTAATAAAACCAATCAATATATAATATATTATTAACGCCATATTACAAATCAGTCAAACAAGTTGAGTAATTATTAGTAACAGATCTAACTTAATAAATGAGCTCCATTTAAAATATCCTTTTTATTAAATTTTTTGATAAAAGGATTAATAAAATCAAAATAGCCTGCATATTAATGTATTTTTATATGAATTCCTGTTTAGCCATACCTAAATTATAAATTAATTACAAACTTAGTAGTGTATGAGAATTTTAAAATATTTATATGACTAATCTTAAAATAAAACAAAAAAAGGAGTCACATTTAAAAATTAAGTATTAAAAATGTAAATAAGATTTTACTCTTTAATCTTAAGTTTACCAAAGAAATTAGTTGCTCTAAACATTAACTTTTATTCGTAAATAAAAAAATTTAAATTAAATAACCTGTTTTTTCAGAGACAAAAAAAAGATAAATCCGATTAAAAAAATCTAATAAGAATTAAAATAATAAATCTTAAAATTAGTTTCGTATTATGGAACTAAATTCTCAAAACGTGACTAGTATGCTTAAAAATAAAGACTAAATTCAGGATCAATTATTGGCAAACTGTTTACCAAGACCTTGTAATAAGATTAAAAATCTTTAAACTCATATTATTATTATTCAAATTTTAATTCAAGAAGCTAAATAACTAAACTATTTCGAGCGGAAAAACCTTAAGAATTAATAAAATATTTACTATTCTTTTAATAGTTGGTTTATTAGTCCGATTAAAAAAAAAGGGGGAGAAAATCACTAAGATTTTGTATCAAAGCGTATTATAAACACTATTAATAATGTTTAAATACAATAAATTTTAATCTATTTTAAAATAAAGCGAAACTTTTTTAAGATAAGATAATTCCAATGCTTCAAAATGTGTCATTTAGACTTTTTTCTCAAGTATTTTTGTGTCTAAATAGGCCAATTAAGATAAATTTTAATTTCAAGCTACCGGCCCATTAACAAAAATAAATATCAAAATTAAAACCCCATTAAAACAGGTAATTTAATCACGTAAAAGAAAATTTTATTCAAGAACAAAGCGAAATGGGTAATTTAAAATCAATATAAGTTTGTATTAATTTACAGTAGAACAGAGATCAAAAAGAACATAGAGCGAAAATAAAATTATTAAACTCAGCTTGATTTTGTGAATAAATAAAAATATTAGCATTCTTTTGATTCTTGTTTGTAATTAAAAATCACGTTTCATTGTAAAGGGCGAGAGTTTATTAATGATTAAAAACACGCATACATAACCACACGCAGGTAGGATATAACCATTGAGAGTTAAACAATTAGCCGATTTAGGATCAAATAATTATTGTGTTCAGGTAAATAAAGGCTTAGTATGATAATCAACCTAATTGTTAAATTATTTAATTTAGCATAAAAATTCAATTAACTTTGGCTATGTAAATAAACTGTTTATGCTATTAGATACGCTAATGATCCGAATTGGATCGGACACATTTGGCTTTGATCAAAAATGCTCATAGCCCACGCTGAGTAAAAAGGAGAAAAAAGTTTTTTATCTCCAAAGGTAATCGTTTTTAGATGTTGGTAAAAGATTAAATTTTAATCGAAATTATCTTTTAATTAGTGCAATTAATCGGAAATAAAACAATTATTGATTTTTTTTAAAGTTTTTAATTAAGATCTAAATGATAGAATAGATTTGATTTTAATTATTTAATTTGGAGCTAATTACGAATTGAGCTAATTTAAAAAATCAATAGAAAAACAATATTAATAAGTTAAATTACTCAAATTTTTAATTTACTCCCACTTTATTTTAACATTTTTAAATATAAATTGAAAAAATATAAAAAAAAATTAATTTAAAAGCTTTGGATTATATCCGAGATGTTGCCAATTAAAATAAATTGACTAAAACACATTAAAGTTAATATGACAAATTTGCTCTGTATATATTCTTATATTTTTTATTTACAGATCAATTTGTTCGGTTAAAATTTACGCTTTATTAATTCCAAGGCTAATAAAATAATTTCAATCAAGCAATTATTATTCTCCTGTAATTATAAGCTTAATCTAAAATTTGCTTTACCCAAGGCTATTTGTTTAAGTGTAATTGTGTGCGCTAGAGTAATAAAATATTTTAAAAATATGCTATTGTTTATGATAAATTTGACTAGTTAAGATAATGATAATTATCGATTTATGGATCAACTAGTTTAGATGAATGACCGATCACGTCCTGACGTAATTACTTTATGACTTTCTATGACAGTTTTTACGATGCTTCTTAGTCATGAATTCAATTCTTAATTAGAATTTATAGGCCATTTTAAATTTATTATATACTTTTACAATTAAAAATAAAATTTAATATGAAGAAAATATTCAATAAATTTTCTCCCTTTTTAATCAAGGGCTAATGATTTGGTAACATACCATTTTGTTTTCATACTTCGGATTTAATAAATATTTGGATTATTAAGCTTTTTCAATATTATTATCAAATAAGATTAATTTTTTCAACAAAATTTAAATTTTTCTAATATCCATCCAAAAAATATTTAAAAATTATTATCATTAATTTTACTTGATTGCTTGATTTTTATTGAATAAATAACTATTTTCTAAAATATTAATCATTTTCTCCATTTGAATTATTATCCTGGGATACACAATATAAAAATTCAAACAATTTTAATCAAACTAATTTGGATTGAGCGGTTTTTTGCCTTTCAATATTTAACTAATTAAATAATTTTTAATAAAAAAGAATTGTTGAATTCTTAGTAGAAATTAAAATTACTAATTAGACAAATTAAATTAATATATATGATTTATTTAAAAAATTTACATATAAAAAATTAATCAAGCCATTAAAAATCTAAAAAAAAATAAGCCAAACTAATTAAGTAAAAACTACATGCAATAAATTATACAATCAAAATAAAAATATGACATTTTATAAAATGTACTTGAAATATTAAATTCTGGCAAAATTTTAACAAAAGGATCTTTATTATTTTAAAAAAAAATTACAATCTCAAAGGTTATAACAATAGACATATTAAAGCAGCACGAAATGTTTATAATTGATATTATTAAACATTGACCAAAACATATATATTTCTGGTCATAATTACCATTTTTAAACATTGACACTTTTTAAATGATGTGCACCTGTTTTATTAGCTTGACTTAAATTCTCGTTAGACAATGTACTTGTGGTAGAGGACGGTGACGGTGACGGATACGGTGACATAAAATTAGAATTCTCTTTCTTTGAATCTTTGGTATTGATGCCGGTCATAGACGCTTGCATGTTAGCAGCGGCCATTACCTGGGACAGCAGAATTGGGTTGATATTGTAAGCAGCAGCTGCAGCTGCGGCAGCTAAATAAGGGTTATTGAACAAATGGTTGTATTCGTGTGCCTGAGGCTTGGTGTTTTTGGCTACCGGGTGAATGACTGGATTGTTAGGAGGGACAAATGTTTTAATAGTATTTGGCGATATTTGGCTCTTGTCCGGAAAAAAAGATGGACTTGATCTTGATTCACTGGAGCTTGGCGACGATGAGGAGTTGGTTTTTTCGCGTTTTCGCCACTTGGCTCTTCTGTTCTGGAACCATACTTGAACTCGTGCTTCACTCAAGTCCAAGCTCATGGCCAGCTCTTCTCTGGTAAACACGTCAGGGTATTGGGTCTTTTCAAAGGCGCGCTCCAGCTGATGAAGCTGAAAAGTGGTGAATGTGGTCCTGGAGCGCCTGACCTTGCGCGAAGGCCTACCATCTGCATCCGTTTCTATGTCGTACTCATCTTCATTCTCGTCGCTGAAGTGCTCCTCAGCTTCGTGGAATTTGGCAGATTCGGGCGAGAATGCTCTGTTGGAAATATGATTGGGCGACGGAGCGCGCAAAGCGCTTGGCTCACTTGTTTTACCAGACAGTAGACTGTCAATGTCAAAACACGACTTTTTTGTTACACTCGCTATTTGTTCCATTTTAACTCTAATTAAAAATAATAAATAAAATTTATTTTATTTTTGTTTAATGATTTTCGTTGTGGTGGTTAATTTGCACTAAAATATAAAGGTAAGAAACACGAAAATAGAATGTATGAAAAAAAAAATGATTGGAGACAAGGCGGAGTTTTGGAAATCAATCAATCAATTTAGCTAATTAAATTAATAGTCCATTTTTTTTTGTTTTCAAAATTAATTAGAAATCTCGAAAATGGGATGGCGAATATAATTAGTAATTAAATCTTAATTTAAACAACCAATAAATTTTAAGAGTAAATTAATTTATTTATGTGTTCAGGTAGTAGTCAATTATCAAATTGTTTTATTGTTAAAATAAAAAATTTTTCACTAATTAACTATCTAGAATAAAAATTCAACTCCCATTCTAAGTCTCTAAATCAAAAATTAATTATCCTGATTTCAAATAATTAAATACAAATTGCTTTTAATATCCGATTTTTTTTCTAATTTTTAATTTCATTTTTATTAGAATTTTAATTTTGTCCCAAACGAGGAAATTTGCCGATATTTAATATGTATCGCGTTTATTTATTTCTATTTCCTTTTTATTGTTCTAACTACTTTTACGTCAATTAATAATTTAATTAGTATCTGCCTGAAAAATTTAAAATTTTTGCTAACTATAATCACATATGAGAGATCTCAATTGACCAGGGCCCATTTTTTTAAATTCTTAAAAAATTTTATCTCAAGGTACATGACCAAAGACTTTCCTTAATTTTTCTAAAAAATTGGCTTTTGGAAACTAATTGCGTCATCAATAGATGACATAATAATCTAATTGTGCCAATCGTCGGTCACTTTAAAGCTCTTACTTTATCTAATCCGATTTAGTCTAATTAATAATCTAGACACACTTAAATGATCTTAAGTATTACAAATCGCTCATATTCAATTGTCATGCACGAAAATATGCACTTAAGATTAGAATTCTTTCATTTTGCCACCGCTGACACTTAAGCTTGCCATTTAAAGCAAAGAGTAATTAATTACGTATTCTTAATTTGGATATACGTTTTGCCATGACCAACCAGCATGTTCTCTCAAAGTCACAATAATCTCTCAATCGATTACCCAACTTTTTATGATATCCTCTTAATTAAACAATTGAAAATTAATCTGTGTATTTTGGTTTTTGTCCAGTAGTTAGCTTATCCTCATGACATGACACTTAATTTCTAATTTAACTCAAACTGTCTTAAATTTTATAACTTTTTAAAATGATATATATTTAAAAAAATATTTTCCTTATTTAAATGACTTTTTTTGACGACTTTATCTCAATAAAACAAAAATATGCTTCAAAAATCATATCAAAATAAAGATTATGTAGAGAAATTAAGCATTAAGATAAGATATTAAAAGGTTGTTTCTTTTTTTAGTTTAATAAAGAGAGTTTAAAAGCTTCCAAAAGGCCACACTCAGGAAAAAATATATTTTTGGCCCCAATGAAGTGATAAGACTTAGAAAAATAGAATTTATGGAAGGATTGTTCATTCATTAGACTTAAATGTTTGAAAAAAAATGAATGCAAATATTTGTCTAATTGTGGATGAAGAGGCCCGCGTCTGACCGCTAAGGGAATACCAATGCTGACAGAGTAATCCAATTTGGCTATATCAAATGAAGAAAACAAATTAGAATAATATAATCAAATAAAATTTGATACTCATTTGGGTCTACTTGAGCATTCTTTTATTAATTTTTTATTTACCTTTAAAAAAAGAAATCAATCATTCGATCTTGAAGGAGAATGTCTTGATTATAAATTAGAGTGAAGAATGCACTTGAAATAGCTGAGATTCCATCTAATTGGCAAACTCTTAAAACTGAGTTTAAATAGGAGAATGATTTTGTGAAATGAATCAGTTGTTTGCCAGTGGTTTAAATAGAAAATAGTGAACCAAAAGTTATTTATTTATGCTTAATTATACAAACTGGAATCAATAAAATCTTATAAATAAAGGATGTTGAGTTGGGGCAAAAATAGGAGATTCTGATTTAAATTAGAATGAATATTGCTGAATTTGATTTCCAAAAATTTGGTACTTTGTTTATTAAAACAAAAAATATTTCACATAGGAAATATAAAATTTCACTTTTATATTGTTTCTCTAAGAAATATTTATTATTTAACTGAGTGCAATTTAATTCACGTTATTTCAATATGCTTAATTAGTGATGTGGAAGTGAAACTAAATGGAAAAATAGAAATAATAACAAACTTTACCAATTCAATTTTAAAAAAGAGAGGTATCTAAAAAATTTTAATTATAGGAAATATATATAAATATATTTAACAACACAAATGCCTGGTGTAAACAACAATGCTGAAGAGTCTGGCTCAAAAGCAGTCCTTTAGATTGAAATAATCAAATTTAACAACACTATTCCAATTTCCTGGCAATATTGTATTTTATTGTTTGGTTTAATTTCTTTTCTAATTGTCTTTAAATGAAAATAAAATTATTTTTAAATTCGACTAAATTTCAAAATTTAATTTGATAATTATTTTTATATAGAAATATCATTTTAGAATTTGCTGGTTGGTGTAGGAGATATTTTAATATTTTAAAAGCTTTATTTCAAAAACGAAATAGTAATCTTCGTATAAATTAACTAATTTCTTTTTATAAAATTAACAAATAAAAATATTATTGCACAGTTAATCATATTTCTGGAAAACACAATGAATAATTTAACAACAGCTCAAAATTTTTAGATTCCAAAGTTAATTGTCTATTTACCAAATCAAATTACTTATGACGTTATGTAAAAATATCCATATCATACTGAAATTAAATAATTAAAATTTTAACAAAAATATTTAATTATAAAAATAGTGTTAAAAAAAAACACCATAATTATAATCCCACATACACCCATGCAGTATAAATTTCAAAATTATACCGTGTTCAAATTCCTGGAAAATAATAATCGTTATTGATTTAGAAAAAAAAATATAAATAAAAACGAGCTATTTAATATTTTAGAGATATATAATTTTTATAAGAAATGTACACCTCCTACTATTCTAGGAGCCTAAAGTGAGTTTTGCAAAGCCTTGACAATTTCGATTCTATATCCATGATTAAATGAATTATATGTAAAAAGGACTGAAAGATCAATCCTTTAATTATTTGGGACATTTTTTTCTAATTGTTTCAAGCTCATTAAGCATTCGGAGGAGTTTAATTTCAACAACAATTTGTATCATGTTTAATTTAATAAATATTTAACAATCAAGTTCAATTAAACTTTTAATTCGCTTGGTAGTCTTGGCTAAAAAATAGTCCATAAAAATCTCTATTCACTATATACCATAAATACATAAAATAACAATATCAAGTGTTATTAATTTGTATTTGCTTTTGAAGAGAACTATTGGCATGTATTCCATATATTCTGTGTAATTAAATTCTTAGCTTTTTTTATTGAGCACAAATAGTGTACTTTGGTCTTCTTACTAATAGAATAACTCATTAGTAAATAATTAACTGATCAATCTATTCAAAATGTTTACTCAAGGGTTTAGCTTCTCATAAAGGTGAAATAAACAGTGGCCAAGCATCATGGGAGAGAAGTAAATATTTTAAAGTAAATGAACAAAACCTTAATGTTTATGTCAAGTGGTTTTAAATTTTCTTTTATTGATTAGAAATTTATTAAATTTATTTCTCCAGGCGATATTGACGTTTTTAAATTATCAATTAAAATTTATAGAAATTTTATCAAATTACTTTTCCGAAATTATTCGGAGTCTTTTTTCTCTCTCCTAATTATTCTATTTTATTTATGTCCGAGTTTTCTTGTCTTGTTCAAAGAAAGTGATGCCAATCTTTAAATTTCTAAATTTTAATCTCAACCTATCAAACCAAACAAACCAAACAAACCATTATAACACCACTTGATATTTATATATTATAATTGCACTTAAATATCAAATAATTTTAATCTATTATACCCTTGTGCTTGTAATTAAATTTGTTTACACTAGCTTAAATTTACACCATAAAATATTTGGGTTAACTGCTTGTTAATGTACTTTTTGTTTAAATTAGGAAATAATTAAACAAAATTGTTTTACATTTTGTTAAATGTTTAATTAAGGTTCTTTGTTTTGTATATGCTGAACAGATTTTTCAAATGTTATTAAATAAATTTAAACCAATAAATAAATGATTCAATTAGAGATATTTTAAAAATAGCTACTAACAAAAAATATTTTTATTAGTTTAATTTAAATTATTAGTAATTATTTTCAATTTTTAATTCGAAATTTTCATTTACTCTTTGTTATATTTTATCAAAAAAGAGTGATCAATCACGAAAATTTAAAAAAAACATATAAAAATATTAATTGTCTAAAAAAATAATCATATTTATCTTTCTAAACAAAAAATAATTTTGAATAAATGATTAAACAACAAAATGATTTTTCAAATCTTATAGTTTTTTATTTATCTCAAAAAAAAGTTTATTTATTTTTACCATTCTTGCCTATATTTTTTAATTCACTTTAATTTTAAAATGACAAAAAGGTAAAAATTTTTCATTCTAATTTTAATTAAATACATATGAAAAAAAATTCTTTAACAAAATATCTAAAACAGTTAATAATTTTTGATTAAAAATGAAAAAATAAAATAAAAATAAAGAAATAAAACGAAATAAAATTTGAAGATTTAATTATTTTCAAATATTTTTTGTTTATATTTTTTATAAATAAAAAGAAAATTTGATTTTAATATAACCTTGTTCGCTTAATAATTCCTTAAATAAAAGTTTCATTCAAAATTTTTTTAAATGTATATAAATAAAATTTGAAAGCTTTTACAATGCTAAATAAAAGGTTATTTTATTAGTGAGTTTCTTTTACTGAATTATTTTATAATCATTAAATTAAATTTTATCATTTCATTTTACTTAATAATTAAAAATAAAAAAATTTCTCAAAAGTTTATTTAATTCAGTTAAAACAATGATTTATTATTTTAATTATTGAATTAAATTTATGATATTTGATTTAAAATCTACATTTTAGGATTTTTTAATGTTTTTGTATAATAGGATAATTTAACTTTTTAATAAGAATTTTTTTCAGCTTTTAAAATGAAAAAAAAATCAACAAGTGGTTCTTATTAAATATTGAAATTTTAAATAAAACTACAATTGTTTTGATTAATTATCAATTATTAAATTTGATTGATAGAAATTCTATTTTATATTCATAAAAAATTGTCTGTATTTTTAAAAAGAAATTTTTTGAACAATTAGTGGTCTCATCCTTATCTCATGTTAAATAATTTTTAACATTTGATGTAAAAATAATCTTTAAAAATGATATCACATAATGTCATAATTTAAATCATTACTAAATTGAATTCATTATTATCTTAAATTTAATGAAAATTTTTTATTATATTTTATTTTAAGATTATTTCAAGTCAAAACATAAAAATTAACAACAAAATTTTAATTTTCTACATAAAAAACTTTTTATATCTATTGTCTACCTGGATCAAATTCTTTTCTATATTCATCTCGAACCTGACCTCCAGATTTTCCTCTTCCGTATTGTCGACCTTCAACAAACCCAGCATCCCAGTCTGTTCTTATTAGCCTGTCATCCAATCTTGTTCCATTAATATATCTCATGCAATTTTCAGCATCGGCTCGAGTATAATACTCGACAAAACAGAATCCACATGGTGTTTTCTTGTTTCGATCAAGACCCATGATTATACGCTTTACATCCCCTGCACGACTAAACAGTTCATAAATCTGTTCTTCTGTTGTATAAAATGATAAATTACCCACATATAGGGTAGAACTTTGTGACAATAGTCGTTCTTGTTCAGATCTGGTACCTTTAAATTTTTGGTCACGGTATGCACTGATACTGATTGCATTTAGACCAAAATATGCCATTTTGTGAAATTAATTGAAATCTTTTTGACTCAATTAGAAAATTAAAATGATAAAAAAAGTATGAATGTTAAAATATCTTAATTTCGAAATATAAATGTAGCAATTTTTGTTGTCTCAAATTTATTTGAATTATAACTTAGTAGACTATTTTTTTCTTTGACATAGAAAATTAGGATTTTATACGAAATGCAAATTAAACATATAATCCATTATAAAAATGGTTTTAAATTTTAATAACATAGTTTTTTTCGTTTGTTTAATTTTCCGCAATTTTTAATTTTTTAAAATTAAATATTTAATTAATCATTTCTTTTAGATTATTATGATAAATTTTTTTATTACTTAATTTTGTTTAAAAGTCTTATTTGTAAAATTATTTTTTTAATTAATTAATTTTGTTGAAAAAATTCAAAATTATCTAAGTAAATAGAGTGCAAAAATAAAAACTCTTGATAAAAATGAAATCGTAAGGTACTAGCTGATCTTGGTATTGATTCGATATAATATTTCTCAACAAATATTAAACTTAAAGCTGTTTTTGATGAGAAAAATGGTCAAATAGTGTCTGTCATAACCAAGGTGAGATAGTTCTAGGACAAACCAGAAATTCTTTTACCTAGCTTGAAAACTGGATAGTAATTCCTCTATGAACATCACTTGTAAGATCTCAATTAGAGCAATTTTAAATTTGTTTGTCATTAAAGTCGGACATCAAATTATTCGAACTGTGTGTCTAAATTAATAAAAAATATTGAGAACATTTTTTTTATTCCTTATTCAGTCCTTGCGGAGCATGGGATCATCACTTTTGATTTCCAATCATGTCGATTCTTTGCCTTCATCCTTGCTTTTCCCCATGTCATTCTCATTTCGGTGAGCTCTTTCGTGATTGTCGACCTCAATGTTATTGCTGATCTTTCTACCTTTCTTCGCCCTTGAGGTGTCAATTGAAGAGCTCTGTTTGGTATTTGTATTCTTTTCATTCTAAGTACATGTCCAAGACACTGCAGTCTTTTATTTCTAAATCATTGACTCAATGGCTTTGACTTCGTTCTTATAGTTCATCGTTTGACAATGTCTCAGGTCAGTGTATCCCAAGACTTCTCAAGCTACTTGTATGGAACGTGTTCAGGCTTTTTCTATCCTACTCAGACACTACCTTTTTCATCATTAAAGTCGGACATAAAATTAACCTATATGTGTCTCGAAATTAATAAAAAATATTGAGAAATGAATTAAAATTCAATCTCAAAATTGAATTTTGAGATTTAAAATATAAACTAATTTGAAATATCACCCAAAAATTTCAACATATAAGGACCACAAAAGCCATAAATGACCAAGAATATGAATACTATACCGAAACAGTTACTCCAACATATTTTTACTGTATAAAAATTTTTTGATTTAATATTCAAAACTTTAATTTGTTCTAATTTTAAATAAGAATAAAAAAATGTTAATATATTAAGTTTTTATTTAAATATCAATTGTAAAATTTTTATTTAATTAAATAAAATAAATTAAAAACTAAACTTAATTCTATTGGTATAAATCAATTGAGCTAATTTTCACTAATTTTAAATTAAAATTGCTTATAAATGCAATTTTTAAATCTGTTTATTAAGTAGAATTTATAAAAAAGGGCTTTACAAAAACAAGCAATAGCCTCTGAAATCTTTATTTAATAAAAATTAAATTGATCAGTTTTCTATCTAAATAATTCAATCAAAAAGACTAAAATTATTTCAATTTTATTTCCATTTAATTAAAACATATTTGGAAACTAAACTAAAAATATGAATTGATTAGCATAGCCTTAATAAAAATCTTTCAGTTAAAAAAGCTAAATAATTTCTAAGATAAAGGTTAACAACGAGCCCAGAAATTTATAAATTCTACCATATATTCAGATTTATTGGCAAACTTCATCTTCAGATTCTTCGTCGAAAGATTCTTGGCCTAAAATTTCACTTGCATAAACAGTTTCATGCTTGGCTAAAATTCGCATTAATGGACGCAATTTTATCCACCACTGATCTTTTGGTAATCGATGCCTTAAAATGTCGAGAAAAATGAACCAACATAAATAAAATTAAAAAATAATAAAATTAAATTACTCAAAATCTGTTTCCTTTTTGAGATCAATTACTGGCGAAAACATGACTTGTTTTTTCCTTAAACCCAAAACACATGCCGATGTGGCTGTGTCACAATATCCATTATTTTCTGAAAAAATAATAAAATTTTAATTTTATAATTTTAAACTTTTTGTTGTACCTAATTTAGCTGATTCCAAACAACAGATCATGTGAGAAAGCGACTTGGCCGCCATTTTCAAACCCAGATTTCTATCAAATGGTGATGGTACTCCACCCTAAAGTAAAAAATATAATTTTTTCCTCAAATTATTTAATAAACCTAGCAAGAAGAAATTTTTAAATTTAAGATACACCAATAAAAGATTGATTTGGGATAAATAATAATGACATTTATTAATAAAATCATAAATGCATTAAACGTCAATGATTAATTCCTTAGTTTAAATCATTTTAAATAAGAACCTTAAGCATTCAATTCAGAATTTTGTTCATTATTTTACTAAATTAAAAAATAAAAATTCCAACAATAAATTAAATCTTTTTATATTATTTTAATAATAAAAAAAGCTAATAGTTTTTATTTTTAAAAAAGTTAATTAAAATAAGCAAAAAAGTATGTCTTACTTGTTGCATATGACCAAGTATTGTAGAACGACTTGAAAATATTCCCTTGCCTTCTTCTTGAAGCAATTTGAGAAAAAAATCAGTTGAGTAATGTTTGTTGGCTAGTTCATTTCCTAAAAAAATTACATTTAGTATAAAATTTTTAATTCATAAATAATTTTTATTAATTTTTTTATTCATTAACTCAACTAATTCAAAATAAAATTACTTATTAAAATTCCTCTCTTCAATTCTCCCTCCATTTTTTTACTTAAATGTCGAATGTCATCCATGATATCTTGAATGGTAAAAGGCTCCTCAAAGATAAATGACTGATCAGCACCACTAGCAATACCAGCAATAGACGCCAAATAGCCACAATATCCACCCATTGTTTCTACCACAAAAACACGCCTCTTAGAGCCAATAGCTGATTGCTTTATTTTGTCACACATCTGTACTATTTCATTCAATGCTGTATCACAACCTATACTAAGATCAGTTCCAGGAACATTGTTCGATATGGTGGCTGGAACACAAACAATAGGTATTCGAAGTTCAGGATAGCTTTCACGAGCCTCATACAATTGAAGCACTGAAGAAAAAGCTTCAAAACCGCCAATAATCAACAAACCTTGGATATTAAATGCTCGGAGTTGTTTAGCAACTGCTCCTATGCCAACTTGGTTTGGTTCTATTCTCTGTGTACCCAAAAGACTACCACCTGTTCCTGTCCAACCATAAACTGCCCTCCAATCAAGTTCTTGAACACTACCTCTACTAAGTCCTTCGAAGCCATCGTGTATTCCCAATACTTTGCATCCTTTCCAAACACCATGACGCACAAAAGATCTAACCGCTGAATTCATACCACAAGCAGGAGCTCCAACATTCATTACACCAAAAGTAAACGAATATTGTTCTTCTCCAGCCTTGATTTTAGGCTGCAATTTGCTAAGCTGTAAACATGTTTCTAAATTTCTCAGAAAGCTTGTTCCTCTTAGTTCGGCAGCTTTAAGAAAATCTTTTTCTTCCATTGCTTTGGCAACAGCTTTTGTTTTTTCTACCGATTCCATTAACGGTATACGGCATGTTTGGTTGCCATTGAGCGATATTACGACAGGCTCCGAGTCTGGTGTAGCGTTCATTAGTGCAAGAACAGATTCGGCTCCCATTCTAGTTCCAAGAACTCGATCAAAAGCCGAGGCAGCACCACCTCTTTGAACATGTCCCAAAATAGTCACTCTAGTGTCTATTTTAAGGCGAGTTTTAATAATATCTTTGATATAATCTGCCTTAATCGGGTTTCCTTCTTTATCAATAGCTCCTTCTGCAATGAGAACTATATTCAAACGATGGCCCAATTCACGCTGAAAAGCTAAACGTTTGCACAATTTGTCTTCCCAGCCTTTCTCCGGAGGATTCTCAGGTATCATAATCCAGTCGGCATCGCTGGCAAGACCTGCTGCAAGGGCTAAATAGCCGCAATGTCGTCCCATGACCTCCATAACAAAACATCGTTGATGACTTTTAATTAAAATTTTTATTTTTTTAAAATTTTTATTGAATTGAAAAATTTGAACAATTTCAAATTTGACTAACAATTTTTTAATTCATTTTGTTCTGTTTTATTTTATTTTATAACTAATAAAATAATTAAAATTATTTGAAAAATAAATCAATTTTAGATATAACTTAAGAAGCAATGCTAAAACTTTTAACTAGTGATGATCACTAATCAATTTGGTAGTTAAGAAATTTAATACTTTTAAATCATTGGTATTGTGAATATCAAAAGCAAACAGAACACAAGTTCTTCCTATTTTGATAAATTAAAAATCACTAAAATGAAAATATTTTAAAAAATACTGCAACATACTTTGTTGCATCTTTTTTACCAGAAATACATGTATTTTTTATGATGTAGATAAGAGAAAAAAAGTAAAGCAAAAATAAGACTTAAAATGATTATTGATTTTGTTTAGTTAAAAAAAAGAAAATAAAGTTTTTATTTCAGGTAAAAAAGATGCAACAAAGTATATTGCACTATTTTTTTAAATATATTTGTTTTAGTAAATTTATATTTATCAAAATAGGAAAAACTTGTGTTCTGTTTGCTTTTGAAATTCACAATACCTAAATTATTCCATATTTAAAAAATTGAAAAGTAAATCAGAAAAAATTTTTATGAAATAAAAAAGAGCAATGTCATTTTAACCTGGTCAAAAACAATTCACTGTTTTAAAAATTCAAATTGTCTAAGGATGTTTTTTTATATGTTTATTTATTTTCTTATTTCCCGAAAAATATAAATTTGTTTGCTATTTTGCCAAAAAGTAACAAAATTCAATTTTTTTTTATCTGAAATAATTTTGATTAAATTAATTTAATTTTCTATCATTTTTTATTTTTAAAATTTTTCTCTACTAAAATAGCGAGTCTAGTAAGCAATAAATTTTAAACTAATTTTAAATTATGTTTATAAATAGGCAAGAGATTACAATCAAATTGAATCTAAATATTAGAAAAATTATTTTATGCTAATATGATGCTATTTTTATTGAAGTGCCTAAAGGGTTCATATTACATTAAATTACCTGAAAGCAGTTGTTACGATGGCGTCAACAGCTTCTATGATTCGATGCAAAGCAGAATCTGCCCCAATGGTCATGTCTGTTCCACAAAAATCATTATCAATCGAACCAACAAGTCCAACAATGTTCAAAAACGAATATTTTTTGCGCTCATCTTCTGAAATTTGTTTTGTTTGGAGCAACTCATCCAACAATGAACTCCATTCTTGCTTAAATAAATTAGCCCCTGTCAAACTACCATCTCCTCCAATGCAAACCAAATTGTTTATTCCAAAGCTAATTAAATTTTTAGCTGCTTTTAGACGACCTGGACGTTCTTTAAAGTCCATACAACGAGCACTGCCGATCAAAGTTCCTCCCTAATTAAAATATTATTGCTTTTCTGGTTAAAATTCTTGTTTTTCACTCACAGCTCCTATAATACCAGAAACACTGGCCCAAGTAGCTAACTGAATGTTATTTCCTCCATCTACCATGCCTTGATAGCCCTTATTTGAAAATTAAACATCATATTGTCTAAAATAAAAATACTCAAATGACTTACCTCATAAATTAAATAAACTTTGCATCCTAAATAGATTCCCATTCTTACAGCTGCTCTTAAAGCAGCATTCATTCCTTGCGCGTCACCACCACTGGTAAAAACACCTAAACTTCTACCTTCATATTGATTTTTGGCAACAGGTTTTCCCTCTTGTCCCTCAACATAAGCAAAACTTTTAGCTCTAGAAACTTTTCTGTGAATGTGCTCAATTTTCTCAACTGAATCATCTCCATCCTGGCTGCCTTGGCCAAACGATACTTTATGCACTCGTGGAGATTTAGGCGATATCGGGCTTGTTACGCTTTGTTCTGTCATTTTCTCTTTATCTAATTTCTTTAATAATTTTTTTCAATTTTAAATTTTATTTTATCTATATGGAAACACTTGTTTAAAAATTTTAAATTTCCTAATTTTTATATTCGTATCCTGTAACCATTGACTTCAGCAAGTTTGGGCCAAATGTAAATAAGCCCTCGGAATATAAAAACAAATTATTTTTGGAAATAAATTTTTATTCGTTCAGAATTTTTAAATAGAAATACAATCATTTTAATAATAAATTATAATGAAAAGAGCTCTTAAGCAGAAGCATTAATCTTCATTAGAATTATAGATTTATTTCATAACTATTGTCAGAACTGTTTTAGAAGCTATAACAGTAAATATTTAAATTTTTCCAACGAATTATCTTTTCATAAGTTGCCAACTAATTTTAACATACAATTAGCTATCTTTTATACACAAAGACGCATAATTGCATTATTTCGAAAGAGCCTTTCAGTAACCTCATCATTAATATTAAAATTTATGTGAGATTCACATTTTTGAAAATTTAAATAAATCAATACACAATTAAATAGAGAAAATAACCAGATAACCAAACATAAAATGTAAATTAACTGGGATATTAAATAATGCTGTTCGAATCAAGGTTTAAATTAGGAAAATATTCTAGTTAGTTTTGAGTAAAATACATCTGATAAATTGGTGAATTTTATTAAATTACTTTAAAAGAAAAATATTTCTTGATATATTCTCCCAAGATCAAGGTAGTTGTTATAGGTAAAAATTATTTTCAAAATTATAATTTAGCTTCAGCTTGATTGAAAAGTTAAAACGCAAACTTCAAAATAAGCTTAAACAACATTTGAGTATATTTTAGATCAAAGATAATTTATTAAATCGTTTTAGGCTTACAAAAATTTTAACAAAATTAATTTAACACAAATTTGAATTAGTTGTTTAAATAACGCGCATACTCAATACGTTGTTATTCTATATAATTAATAATTATATTTTAATTTTATTATTTCGTACTTGTGTTACGATTTGAGAAAAAAAAAAGATAAAAGCTATTAAATTTTATTTTTTAACAAAAGCAGTTTTGGCTTATAATAAAATCTTGATATTTATACAATTTACCTAGTCACATAATCATTAAGCTAATTGTTGATGAGAATCAAAAAACTTGAAAAATTTTTAAATTCGCTGAAATTTGATTTTTGCATTAAAAACCGAATAAAATAAGCAAAATATTTGGTTACTTGCTTGCTGATGAGACATAATTAAAATAATTAAAATTTTAATTTAAAATAATTTCATTAGATGTAAGTTATGATTATTCATGGCGTGAATTAATCAATATTTTACACAGCATTACGATCTGATAGATCATTATTTAGGAATCGAAGGCTCAGTAGACAAAATTAAGATAAAAATTTTAAAATTAGCACTTTCCTTTTAAATAAATTGTATATATATTTGAACTGTCATGATTTTTAAGTTTTTTTAAATTATTGAGTATCAATGATTTTTCATTATCATTATATCAAAATAGCATTTGTACTCTCAAGTCGTGTCGTTTGGAACAAAATTTTTTGATTCTGAGTATCAAATTTCTACCAGTGTAGATAAGATGTAATGAAGAACTATTTATTTGAGAATTCTAGAAATCAAATATAAAAATTATTGCTAATAAGAAGGCACAAACATACCAAAGAATACAGTTTAAACATAATTAAAAGATAAAAAGTAAGCTAAAAATATTTACGCAACAAATTTAGTTAATTTTTAATTCAACTAAATCCTATTACCATATTCCCTCGTTCGATTATGCTGCACCAATATCAACGTCACGCTTTTGGACTCTGTACCAGAGCACTTTTACCATAAATACATGGTCCAATAGCATAATCAGAGGTTTAGGTTCGGTTCACTCTGAAATTCTTAATTCGATGCGTTACCAAGACTTGATTTACCGAGTCAAGAATAGAGACAATTTACTTTAAATTAACGTTAGGTGTAGCACCAAAATACAAGAAAACGATAGTAGAAAAATTGATTATTTTGATTTTTTTGTTATCTAGATCCGAGTTCTGGTGCAGCATAATCGAACGAGGGAATCAATATTAAAATTAATGCCCTTTAAAACTTTTACTTTAATGGATAAGAAATAAAAATAACTAAAAAAAGAAAATTTAAACCTAGGAAATTGTTAATTTAATAATTTAATTTGTAATATTGACATGGGGAAAGGAAAATTTGAGGAAAATGTAATTTTTGAAATTAAAACTTTGCAATTAAACTAATGGTATATTATAAATTTTAATGACTTTAATTAAAAAAATATTTTTTTAATATTCTTTGGGTGGTGAAATTTTATTAACCCACAATGTTTCAACTTAAACGATAAAATAAATCTTTCAACAACGAAAATACGCTGGAGAAATCGAATCAATAAATTAAATAAAAATGTTTAAAAAAATTTTTGAAAAGAATTAGATCTAAACAAAATTAGAAACAGTTTGGCAAAAAAGAATAGCATAATTTGGCAAGAGACATTATAATTAAAATTGAATTTAAAAATATCCGCACAAATAATTAAATATAACGAAATTTTTCATTTTGAATTTTTTACTTTAATTAAAATCCTCGATTTTAATTTAAAATTATAAAAAATAATTAATGATTTTTAAATGTGAATTTTATCATTTATGTTTTGAAATTAGGCTTATTGATGGTTTTAAAAGATAATTTTTTTTCAATATTGATAATTATATTAATTTTTTTAAGGTAGCTATTATACTTGTATCAGCTTTAATAAATATTTAATGGTTGAATTGATAAATAAAACTGAAAATTTGCTTCGTTAAGCCCACAAGAAAAAATGAATGTAAATATTTGATTAAAGAAAAATATTTCAAGATTTTTATAAATTTAATTTTGAATTAATTGATTCTACTAAATTATTGTTCTCTCTTTTTTTGAATAAAAAAATCTGCACTAAAAATTAAAGTAATTTATTTTTTAATTTGTCGAAAAATTGAAATTCGTCAAAGGCTGATCAATCGAACCATTTGCTATGTTCCGGTATTTTCAGACCATTGGCACTAAACTATATTATAAGCGTCAATTTTTTCAATTTTTCCTCGAAATTAACTCAATTCAACTCAACTCAATTAATAAGTAAATTTTAAAAAATCTGTTTGAATTATATCTACAATTTCATTCACAGGACACTAGATAATTAGAATTTAATTTTTATTAACTAAAACATATCAGAGTAAATTAAGCGAATTTAGTGTTTGCTATTTTTGTTTTTTGCAACAGCTCATTAGAACTAGAAAAATTAGTTTAAGTAAAGATAAGATAAGTATTTAACTTTGGATTCTGATTCTGTAATTAATAGTTATTCTCGTTAAGCTCGAGTCAAAAATCTTTTTAATCCAATGAATAAGTTAAAGTAAAACAAGCAGTGAGACCTTCAAAAGGATATCAAATTGCAAATTTGGAATAAAATGAGTCTGGTATCCAGATTTGTTCTAAATGAAGCTATTTAACAATTCCGAATAGTTCTTTGTTATAATTTCTTTTAGAATATTATATTCAGATCATCCGTAAAGTTTTCATGAAAATAAAATGAAGTAATCATGAGATTAATTTTCAATCTATTATCTTGCTATTTTTAATATTCAATTATTTTTTTAAGAATATGGTTATAAGAATATTTGCTCCAAGATTTTTTTCTTAGCGGAGCTTGAAACTTGGCTCCCATTTAGCTCTAGAAATAAATGTTTTTTAAATGAATAGCTTTTAAATTCTTCAAGTTATTTCAAACTAATTGGATTAGACAAAAATGGTGAATAATTGAAATTAAAATTTTATTTTGAAAGATTAATTTCCGGTTTATATTTTAATTTAAGACTTTTCCCATTAGCATTTGTACAAGTCTTAAGCTTTTTCCAAATTAAACATGTCTTTGCACAGAAAATTGATGTTAAAATTTCAGACTGTAATTAAGTTGTGGGAGCAATCTCAAAGTAAAAATCTGCAATCAGGTTTTTATAATATTTTTTTAATTTTATAATATTTTTTTAAAAAATAAAGGAAATTTCTTTTTTATTGGAAAATTCAAAAACTAAGTAGTCCTGTTTAATATCAATATTTAATGTGTGCTTTTTTTCCGAATTAAAAAAAAAACATATTCAGTATTCAAAAAAGTAAATATAATTATAATTTTAAAGGATTTTATAAGAAATTTGCCTTTCAAGTACCATTACACAATCGATTAAAACTGCGTAAGCAATTTTCGAGTTTAAATCCTTTATTTAAATTAATTTTATTTGAGGACAATTTACTTTTACCACATCGGCTTAAATTTTAACCCCGTATTAATCGATTATTCTTTTTCATTAATAAGCTTTATTTCTTAAACCCAGTTATCTTCTTCCTAATTAAACTCTTAATTTTATATTTAAATTTATAAATATTAATTATATTTCCGCAAAATTTAATATTCAAATCAAACAAATCATTGTTTCATTATATTTAAATTGATTATTTATCTAATAGAATAGTTACAATACACTTTAAATTGTAAATATACCTTAATAAAGAATAAAGCTGATGCAGCTACTATTTTCCCAAGAAAAGTTACTTAATATTTTTGGAAAATATTAGGGCGGATGGCGCAAGAGAGAGCTTCAGTGCAAAAGTACTCGAAACACTGAACTGGTTTATTATCAGGATTTTTGTAAATCTCTCAATACAATCGCCAAAAGTAAAGATTTGTTATATTTAACTTTCAAAGTTATTTTTGTATTATCACTTTTTATTATTAATCAACTCTTGTTAAATAAATAAACACAATAAACAGTCTATTTTAACAGAGAAAGGGAAATTTTCTTGAAGCTAGTAGGCTTTTATTAATACATCTAAATGTAATGATTAAAATATATAAATCATAATCAAAAATTAAGAATTATTTTTTAATATTTTTATAATCTTATATTACTAATAGGTCTATGCAAATTTTACGAAAAAATAATTTGTAATTTTTAAAAATTTGGTAATGACTAGATATTTTTACCAAAACCGTAATGTTCAAGTTTCAATTAGTCAAAATTAAAAATTTCATTTAACTTTGTGTATTGATTTTTAAAGCTAGAAACTAATGACGAATTTCCATTTAGTTTATTAGTGGGTTTATTAAAATCATCTTGTAATCAAAATGGAAAATATAAGTACTTTGATTGAGTTTACTGTCAAAAATATTTTCTCTTTATATTTTTATTTAATCTTATATTTACGATAAATTGCTAAAATTTTTGCCAATATACTTATTAATAAAATTCTAATTCTTTTGACTGTTGTAAAATCCACTTATTAAATTAGATAGACTAAATTTAGCCCCAAGTGTCTGCAGGAACTTAACTTAAAATTCTATTCTGAATTAAATTATACAAAAACAAGAAATAATTTGAATTCTAAATCTAAAAGTGTTTTTTGGACAGTTAGGGTTGAATTTTGTATTATTTATGTGCCAAGTGAGGGAAATATGACTAATTTATCTAATTTAGTTTAGTTATTCAATGATATTATGGGACAAAATATCAAAAAATGAAATGTAAAATAATTTCAGGATGATTCAAAAATTTTAAAATGATTCACAAGATAATAAAAAATTAAAAACATTTATAATTTTTAAATTCGATTCTAAATAAAAATAAATAAAATGATCAATAAAACTATTCATTATTGGATCTTCTAAGAACCGGTTAACTGTTTGTCCAATAGCTATGATATTTTATGAATTTAAATCAATTGATTTATTCAATAAAAGACGTTTATTTTAATTAAAAAATATAATGTTTATTTTTATCTTTTAAATTACATTTTGGGATATTGGAAATTATGAAAATTATCTATTGACGTAATTTGACAAGCTCTGATTTTAATTTTTAACCAAGATCCTAAAGAAATTTATCTAATCTTTTATTTTTAATTAAAAGAAATTAAAAATTGACGTATGTCTTGAGCATACGATCATTCAACCTTATTTCCTAATTTTCTTAAAACTAAAACTGATGGCTTAGATTTATTTAACTTTAATAAATCATAATTTTAGGTCAAGGTTTGATGTTAAACCAACATTTCTAGATTAATTAATTAATGAAACCATTAGTTCAATATGTATAATTTGAATTTTAAAAGAGTGGTTATTTTAATAACTATCATAATATGATTTGGTATGGCGCTATAGTATGACAAAAATCAATAATTACAGGGCTAAAGCTAGGTTCCACGCAAAAAAATCAAATAATAAGAGTTAATTTATACTCAAATATTTTAATAGAAGACAAAAATTTTTAGACAATATTTTCCGAAATATGGAACATTGTTTGCTTTAAGCAGTCCTAATTTGGAAGCTTTAATTGAACATGACATGTCAACAATAAAATAATTCATCAATTAAAGCGTTTATTTTTAGATGATTTTCTCTCGTTTGTGTTTAGCAGCCCTAATTACTCATGGAGGTTTGAGTGATGGAATTTTGGTACATATTAAAAATATTTCCATTAAAACAGGTTCAATTTCCTGATAAAAAGAGCAAACAAATTCTATTTTTGTTGAGAATTTTAAGTTTAAGCAAATTTTTTGATCTAGTCCCTTGATACTGGGAAAATGGAAAAAAAAACTTGTTTTGTTTATATATCCGTGTTTGTCTAGCTATTAGTATTGATTAGTTGGGTTCTCATTCGGGAACCATGGCATTAGAGTGAATTTTAATGAGAAAATTAAATACTAATAGCTCAATAAAGAATCTAAATTTCGGAAACTATCAAAATAAGAATATAAAGACTTTTTAATATTTATTTGTGTATTTTTTTTATATTTGAGCTTGGCTCCTTGTCACTAGCGAAAATTTAATATTGATCTGAAAAAATTATGAAAATTTTTTCCCTTTTTCTTTTGATCCTAGCATTTAATTTCTCATGGTAAAGCGGATAAATTCTTGAAAGAAAAAAAAGAACAAATAAATAAATTAAATAAAAACTTTTTATTTTCTTAAATAAAAAATAGATCTATTTTATTGGTAATAAAACCGAAAGCTTAAATGTCTAAGCTTGACGATTTTTCTGACGAACAAGATTACGAAAACCCGAACCCGGTGGTAAAAAAGTCTTTTAAAGACTCGTTTTTGAGCAATTTTAAATCAGGCAAAAGCAAAATAATATCAAAGCTTTCGTCTTCGCCAACCTCAATCGATGAGAATAAATGCAAATCTAAGCAAGCTGATCATGAATTAGACGATTTAGATAGTTCCTTGTATTACCCAGTCTCATCGTGTTCTACCATAAACGCTGACAAAGCTGTGATACAGAAAAATATACGGAAAACAAACAACATTCGACACAGGCCCATAGTGAATGCTTTTTTGAAAAATTCATCTTTTTCATCATCATCTACGTCAACTTCGCCACCATCTCCTTTTTCAGCTCATAAATACCGAACAAAAAAAATATCATCAAAACCAAATATAACAAATAGAATAAATATTCCTGTTAATTTAGACACCAGTTTAGATAATGAAAGTGAAAGAGGCTTAGACGACGATACAATATCTTATTATAGCTCGAGAGAGGTTCAAAACTTGTCAGAATCGAACAAAATCAAGCATAGATCAATGGAAGGCGGAAAATCCAAATTGGCAAAAAGTGTTTGCTCTGGATCCAATCAGACCAAAAATGATTTTTTCAATTCGGATTATGATGAAGAGGACTTTATGGATGCCTTTCGCATATTTGACATAAATGGTGATGGAAAAATAACAGCCAAAGAGCTAAAGAATGTTTTGAAAGAGCTTGGTATAAAAATGGATAAGAGTGATATTAAAAAAATGATTAAAGAGCTTGACAAAGACGGCAATGGGACTATTGAATACTCAGGTGTGAATTTAAATTATATCAAAATTTTTTAAAAGCTGTTTTATTAATTTATTTTAAAATTTTTGTTTTTAGTGCGTTATCTTTTTTTCTTAAGATTAAAATTATATTTTAAATATTAACAAAAAAATGAAATTTTCTCCAAAACTTGTAAAGTTTGCATTAGACAATTTTTAAGTGTTATAAATAAATAGATACTTTTTTTAAAATTCAGTTAGATAAGACAAGTTTTACACTAAAAATAATTTGGGATACTTTTTAGAAATAGAGATTGAGAGAAGGAGAGAGAGAGTGCTTGAATGAACTTTTATAAAGTATAAAAAGATTTTGATTAGTTCTGGTAAATAATGCGTGCTTTTTTTCTACTTTACTTAATTATTTGCTAAAAATTTGATTTAATTCTAAAATTTTTCATTAAAGTTTTGTAGTTATCCAATATTCAAAAACAAGCTTTGGAAATATTTTCTTTCTATAAGGATAAAAAATGTATTTTAAATTATAAAGTGGAATGTTTAAATGAATATAAGCTAAAAAGTATGTTAACACATCAAACTAAGACAAAAATATAAATTTTCTTTACAATCAAATAGTAAAATAATAAATTTTGATTATTTTTTTAATGAAAGAAAAGTTTTCTTTTTGTCTAATTAGTACAGTAAATATCTAAATTTTTAAATCGAGTTATTAAGACACAATTGCATAAAAATATCAGATCGTATCATCTACGAATTTTAATTTATTGATTTTAAATATATTTATATATTTTATATATTTTTTTAAATTAGTGACTAAATTTGATATTTAAGCTATATAAGAAAAAATCTTTTCAAATTTTCATTGAACGTAATTATTTTAATTTTTTAATATTTTTAAAATTAATTATATCTTATTTATAAAGTGGGTATATAAATTTTAATTAGGCAATCACAGATTCAAGGTCGAATGATTTTATTTTTATTTAAAGACGTCAATATAATTTTCAGTAGGTTTAGTTAAATTATTAAAATAAATTATTTCCTTTTATATGAAACATTTACTAGACCGACTCTTATTTCAAAAATTGAATGAAAAATTAAATTTAAATTAATTTAATTTCTTTTAGTTATTTTTAAAATTAATTAATCAATTTTAAATATATTTTGTATATTTTTAATCTATAAATAAAAATTAATATTTACATCATTTTTAATTAGGAAAATAATTAGACTTTTTTTCTAAGAATTTGTTCAAATGATGACAACACCTGCGTCTAAAGACGATGATGAATTCGAATTAAGAGAAGCGTTTAAGTGTATAGATCTTGACGGCAATGGATTTATAAGCAGAGAAGAGCTAAAAAATGCAGTACAGAAAATAATGTCCACCGATGGCAAAGTGAGCATGCAGGATGTGGAAGAAATGATGAAAGAAGCTGATACTGATGGAAATGGCCTCATCGATTACGACGAATTTGTGCGGATACTGGTGGAAAAAAGATGAATAAATTAAAATGTACCAATTTGTATTTAACAATTGCTGATCTATCTAGTTTCTTTAAATCTGAATGATACTGATGTGAAGACAAAGAGTTATCAAGTGATAATCCGGTTTTGTTACACTAACTTTTTTAAATTTTTTTTTTCGAAAATAAAAAATGTTATAGTTGTTTATATTCCATTTATTTAGATAAATTTGTTAATTATTTATTATCGTATTTGTTGTCTATTTAAATTTAAAAATATATTGTGTAAATTTTATTGATTTTTTATTTATGATCATATTTTATTGACTTTGAAACCTATTTTCTAATTGAACTTTAGCCAAAAGGCGCCCATTATTTACTCTCATCCATAAATTTGGCTTCATATTATGTAATAACTTTTAATAACCTTTTCAAAGAAAAAAAAAGTTTTAAATTAGTCGAAAATCCTATACACTCATGATTTAACTATATCGAAATTTAATAATAAAGCGAAAATAATTATTTACAATTCCATAAAGTATAAATAGTTGTATTCTGTTGGTAAGCATAATAATAAATAAATTGCAAAGCACTTGTTATTTCATACCTTTGTAATTAAATTTTCTTCGAGCCAAGTGATACTTGTATCAACAAATATCATTGTAGCTAATTCGATTAAAAGCCATAAATTAGGAATTGATTTGATTAAAAGGCAACTTTTATTAATTATCCATTTTAAAGATAAAATATTTATTGCTTTTATTTTGCTCAGAATTTTAAAATAAATAACATAAAAAAATTAAAATTATGTTGAACTGGGTAACATAAGTTTTACGACTAATTCATCCAACTAAGATCTTCAAAAATTTTGCAGATGATTTACAAGTCGTTGTTTGATATCTAAGAATAGATTTAGAAGAATTTAAAAAAATATATATTTATTTTATAGAAAAATTTCAATCACTACAATTACCACATATTTGTTTTTAATTTAATTTTAACTAATTCTAAACATTATAAACATGATAGAAAAACCTAAATGGATAAGTGGGAAACTTTGCCAAAACCTCGACAACAAAGCCAATTGCATAAGAAAAATTCAAGTACGCACTCGAGGAGTATGATCTCATTAAATCTATTTGAGCCTTTGAAGAGCATTTCTGAAGAATTGCTGATTAAATCCAAAAGTGAATCAAATATAATCACAATAGATTCAAAGAGCCCTCAATTTAGCATAAAAAATTGTTGTTTGGATAAAAAATTTGCTGACAACTTTGAACTGAACAAAAGAGAATTGACAATAAAATTCGACCATGGTTTTGACTTTAAACGAATGCTAATCAACGGATTTGCCAAGATCGAAAAAATTTTTAAGCCCAATCTAATCTCTAGTAGCACATCGAGGGAGGCTAAGAATCCAACCTCAACTTGTCCAACATCGAGACTTAATTGGACTCGAAATAAAGGTAATTTTTTCTTTATATTAATTTTAATCTGTACATAAAGCTCTAAAGTCGAGATATTAACCAAAATACTTGGTAATAATTATATTTACAAAAATAAACTGATAACCAAACCCAACTATTGTAAAATAAAAAACCTTAAATCGATATATAAATAAATAATTGTTTTAGTTTTTAAAGTTGTTTTAGTATTATGATTCAGTATCTCTAAATTGTTCATCTTTAATCCAAGTTTCCGTTTATTTACTAATTTATTTATATACTAATTTAACATTTAAATTTTTACAAATGATAATTGCCAAAAGCCATGAGAGGTCGTTCTACGTTTCTACGTTTTTTCTCCTCTCTCTCTCAAATTCATAATCCATGGGGTAAAAATCAAATTATTTTTTCAGCTAAATGTTCTACAATTAAGGTTTAAATTTTGTAAATATTTTTCAATTTATTGATTAAATAATATGCTATCTTTGATAACAAATTAGACGTCTTTACTCTTTCACAATTAAGTCACTCTAATCTTTTTTCAAATTTTTGATGGTAAAATGTAGAATTAATTAGAGTAATAGATATTTTGATAAAAGGTCTATTTTTAGTTTTTCAAATGTTCTGAGATTGAGAAAAATTTAGATTAAATTTTTTTGATAAAGCACTCGGCTAAAAACAAATTTAAATTTTAAAATAATGTTTGGTAAATATTTAAGTTAGGAAAAAAAGCGGCTTATGTAATTGAACAACATTCCCATTAAGTTTCTAAATCTTTTAGATATTAACATTTAATGACAACTATTCAAATATTTAAAAGAATTAATTCAAAAAAATAATAAAACAAAAAACAGAAAAAAAATTTTGTTCAAGCAAGCGACAAAAATCGCTATTTAGTGTCAATGAATATTTATTTCCTAGAACTAGGTGTTTTTATTTAAACAAAAATCAATCATTTTTAGTTTGTCTAAAAAAATTTTCATGTTATTCTATTTGCTTAAAATAATTTAAATGACATAAAGTTATTTCATAAGGGGGAAACATTTATATTTTTTCCTTTTTGTTTTCTTTAAAAAAAAAACAAGATAATTTTTATAAATTTTTTATTTAGCTTTGAGGGTATAATTTATTCAAATTTGTTCGGCTTGTTGTGGCGTACAATTTATTTTATTGTTAAAATTAAATTCAAAATAGAATCAAAAAGTAATTTCTTAATTCATTCAACTAAATGAGTATCAAAACAAAATTATAAAATTGTTTTTGACAATAGAGATTGTTTTTTAAATTTTTAATTCGAGAACCAAATAAACTTGCTTTGTAAAGAATACCAAGCTATCTTAGTTGGCTTTTTTAGTTCAAGTTTCGAAAAAACAATTACTTTTTTTTTGTATTCAACTTTTTAAAGTTGTAAAGCTTGCAACTTAAAAATGTTATTTAAGAGTTGTTATTTCAAAATTTTGAAACAAGATAATTTTTGTATTATGAACCGAAAATGTTAGAAAAAGTATTCTAAATATTTTGTCATTATTAAAATTAAAAATTCATTTAAATTCGAGGATAATTTTTACATTAACAAAACTAACACGAACATGACTTATGCTGTTTACCTAACTTAATATTTAATTCCAAATTTGTCCACATTTCTAATCTAATGTTTATTGCTTAACAAATTTGAAACTCGTTAGATTCAAGCTACAATTTATTAAGTAACAATAAGTTATAAATTTATCAAATTAGAGAAAAAAAGTATAAAAATTCTAATTTTTGTTTAGCCTTGTTTATTATTTCTATGTGTTAGCAAGATTTTTTGCTATCTTGGTCCAAAAATTAAGCACTAATTAATGACGAATCCAAGGTCGATGGATTTTTCTAGTTAAATCTTTTGCTAAAACAAAATTCTTTTCATTCTGCAATCTATCTTTGGATAAAAACCTCGATTGTCTATGGCAAAAGTGAAATTTATTCATAGGGCCTAGATATTAGGAAAATCAAAACACGTGAGATATTTGGCAAGGTGGTGGATAGCGTATTGATCGTGATCTAATCTATCCTTTGAAGCTTTGCTTTTCTATTCTGTCAAGAACCAGGAATAAAGAGTTTCTAGCACGTGTTGGTAATCGAGATAGTCTAAATAATCACATAAAATAGAGAAAAATTATGTTTATTTTTGATTCCAATAAAAATTTTTTATTTAAATTTAATTAATTATTCGAATCGAATTTAATTAAATTTTAAGTTCCTTGGAAAAACATAAAAATTTTTTTATTTTCCTCGACTCGATTAAAGATAACTAGGTTGTCTAAGCAAAAAAAATATTGATCTTAAGATTATATGAATTTTATTTATGGATAATGAAAGGCTTCGGCTATGAATCGCATGATTTAGGTTTATTGACGGAAATGAATGGTCAATTTGAAAGAAAGACGATGCCTTTAATTAAATTCAGATCAAAAATATATGTTGTTATTAATTAATGACAAGAAGGAACATATGATCCAAGAATGACATATTACTGATTTTTTCATTATTATTTTTTTTTAAAAAACATGTTATACTACTTAATTTGCTATTATTTGGGTATCATTTAGTTAAAATAATGGTAAGAAAAATAATTAATTGAATTTTTTTATCAAATGATAAAGCAAAAAGTAAAATTTTTATCTTGTATTTCAATTTTGTTCAAGATTTATATTCCTTTTGTTATAAAATAAATTAATTTTTTTTATGTTACGTAGACATTTTATGTTTTATTCAATCAATCTGTGGCAAAAACCTGCAAATTAATTCAATTTCGAGCAATAATTTTATTTTTTGTCTATAGGAAGTATTTTATTATTAGCAAAAAAAAATTATTATTATTCTAGGCACCTAGCATAAAAAATAAAAAATTATACAATATGGAAAAAGAATTGGCAATTTAAAATAAATTCAAGTAGAAATAGTTTGTAGATGGAGTTTAATATGAGTCCTTGAAAACAAAATTAAGCTAATCGGATTTTAATAATTTAATCAATTTATAAAACTGGATAAACTTAAATTAGAAAATATTTTTCAAATCTTTGCTAAGTGTAATTTCCCATGAAAAATTTGAAACGTGACCAAAACCAGTTTATTCTATTTGTTTATCAGATTTTATCCTTCAAAGCTCAATTTAAGCTGATCTCTCTTTCTGTCTCGAAAAATATGATTTATTTTTTGTTTATTTTTGCTTTATTTAAACAAAATTCTGTTTCGTTTAAGCTTTTATTTTCTATTAACTAAAAAATATTCGGAAAATTTCTGTTTTTTTAATGCTAAAGTAAAATGTTTAAAATTAAACAGGTATGAACAGTTTATATTTTTATTCTAATATCAAGAATCAAAAAAAAAAGCGTTCCAATTGTCAAAGATGCCCAAAAACTGCCAAAAAATTTTCCAACAATAACAAAGAACAAATAGTATAAATAGATGGATTTAAGAAGATAACTAATATAGAATCATAATATAAGAAATAATAAGTGGCTCAAATATTTACATTTTAAACTATCTTGTCAAAAGTATGAATTCAAAAGCTTAACTGATCTAAGGTCGAATATTGCCAATGCTTTTTATTTGTAAAATAGGATTAGAGCGAGGTGTAAAGAGCCTTTGGTTTATTTTTGTATTTGTTAATTACCTAATAAATTAAATTTCGAAATTTGAATTTATTTTCTATTTGCATAAGGAATAATTATATTCTTATGATGGCATTATTAATTTTTATTTTTTATTGTTGCTAGCTTTAATCGAGCTTCCTTGTGGTAGAATTCAAAATTTCCAAATTAAGCTCCTTATTGCCAACTTCAAATTTATATGTATATATAAATAAATATTTTATAGAGCGAATCGAGAATATTTTGTCTAATTTAAAAAATGAGGAAACTGAGCCACAATGGGAATACATTGTTATCTAACTATCGCCCAACTAATAAAAATTAAATTAGCTGGAAATTCGATAAGATAATTAGAATTTTTATTTTATTAAATAAAAAAGTGTATTATGCTGATAAGAAAATTAACCATTTTGGTGATATTTTTGTATTTATAATTTATAACTACTAGATAAAATCTCAAAAAAGATTGATTTTATTTGCCTTTTATAAAAAAAATGCTATGAATATATTATGTCATCGTTGACAACATCCGTATCCACTAATTCGCTTAATATAGTGTCCAATTATGATTTGGCCGAGCCGATTAGACAGGAGTTCGCCTCAAGCCCAAGAGCGACCACACCAATTCAAGCCGCTGAGCCAGAACAGCCTTCTGCTAATAAAAAAGCAATCAAATCTTTCTTCAAATTTATTAAAAGCAGTAAAAAAAACAAAAAAAAGCTCTCCTCAAGTATTAATAATCTAAACCAGAGTGCCAATGTTAAAGAAAAAACAAAAAAATTTTCTAAATTACGTCCAAGTAAATCAATTGCATTTCTAAACTCGGTCAACAATGATTCCAATTTGTCATCTGATGAGTGCGAGCCGTATAATTCGCGCAAAAAAAGCTCAATCAGCACAAAAAAAGCAGACGCCAAGAACAAAAATAGGTCCAAAAGGGAAAAATTGTTGACCTTGTCCCTAAGATCCAAAATTGGTTCGCCCACATTCTCCTCCTCGTCATTCAGTTCCAATTCTTTCCAACGCAAAAACACCTTCACTGCAGACCAAATTTCCATCTCGCCCAAAGAGCTTACTTGGTACAGACTCGAAGAATTAGATAGCTACTACAGAATATTGGGTAAATTGGAAAAACTAATACTGCGGATTTGTGTCCAACCATTCCTAATCGACCACTCACTATTAATTTAATTAAAGCCATGATTAAATAGATTTAAGCGTAAACAATTTCTAATTAGCCTTTAAAAAAATAAGACTAAATATTACATAGGCTAAGGATAAAATGAACAAAAAAAAATACTTAATTCAAATTTTACTTTAGTATTTTTGATAAGTTTGTTTTTAAAAAATATGGATTTTTACTCATTTAGCACAACTAATAGTTATAGAAAATTCATCGAATTTTCAGGTATGCTAAAATTGATAAAATTATAATTTTAAATTTGTTGATAAAAATCTCTGAATTTATAAAATAATTAATCAAATATTAAAATAATATTTAGAAATATTTTAGCTTATTTTGAATAAAAGATTGTAAGTTTTGAATCAATTTATTGATTTATTCAAATATCGAAATACACAATCGTATCTCTCAGTAGTTGCCTACAACGCCTAGAAGATTACATTTAAATTTAAGGGAAAAAAGAGCTAATTTGGCCAACAGTTGTTAAACATTTATATTTTTAATTATCTCAAGTAAGGATTTAGTAAATATCACAATTTTAGAGCTAAAAAAGGATTTAGTTAACAAATTGAAAAAAAAACTAAGCTAAATGAAACTATTTCTTTTAAATTAAGCCTTTTATTAAAAATTTTTAAATTTTGATAATTTTCAAAATTTGTCATCAATTAAAATTGCTTATTTAAAAATGCATGAAACACTAATTTTTTTTAATTGAAATAATTCCTAGTCTGAAGGTTCGCCAAATTTCTAATTGAGCTCAAGCATTTTGTTGAGGAAAAATCGATAACTATTTACCGAAACAAATAAAACTCATATTTTCATATCAAATTAATAAAATTAATATTTGCATTTAAGCAACTTAGATCGAGCAAAATTTGAACATCTGCCTGCTAATTCTAGTCACTTAATCTTATCTGTCTAGGCTTCACTTGTCTTCTAGCCGAGTACTCTGGCCACCTATTCTCGTACACTCGGATCAATGCTCGCTTGAGCAGAATTATTGTTTAATTAGAAGAGTATTTAACTCGACACAGAGTGTTTAGAGCTAATCCAAGCTAAGTTTTGTAAGATAAACGATCAGGAATGGAATTAAATATCAATTAGGACCCAAGAGCATTCTAATCAGATAGTTTAAAGATTCATTTTTTATTTCCTTTATCCATTTTAGAGCACGTAATGGAAGAAACAAGTGCAAATATACTCAACGTTATAGAAATAATCCAAGAAAAATTTGTTATATTAACAGGTAATTAAATTTTATTAAGTTTTTTTAATCCCATATCAAAATACAAGCCCGAGATCGGATCTAAGCTTGAAATAGTATTAAATATCATTGGCCTTAGTTCTAAAAAGCTAAGTAAGTATCGTTCATTTTCCTCTTAAATAATCGCCATAATATGATGGAATAGAGATTTTTTTAAAATAAATTTTATAAATAGGACTAGTGGTAAATCTGTTTGCCAACGCAAGCTAGAGGATTATATTCTCATTTTAGAAAAGATCAGAGAGTATTGAAATCAAAAGTTAATCTGGCCAATTGTTAAATAGACGATAAGCCGATTTCTTTTGGTCTCTTTAAAAGCTTTGTTTGAAAAAAATAATATATTGCTCAATAATTTCTTAATGCAAACTATTTTAGTTTAACTGGTTTTATAACTGGGGTAACCTAATTCAAAATTGTTTATTTTTAATAAAAAATAAATTATTTATTTTGTGTTTATTTTAACAAGGTTTTCAATTAACATCTTCTAGATTTTTAAGTTTTTGAATTGATTAACTTTGACGTAAACATTCACTTAAGAACATTATTTATCTGGAAATATTAAGACAACTTAAATAATCTGAGAGTTTATCACTTTGTGTTGGAAAATTAATATTAAAAATTTAAAAAAAAAATGGTCTAGAATTTTAAATTTATTTGATCAAATTTTAACAAGCAGAGTCGAAAATTTGCGAGTATGCACTGAATTGCGTAACTTGAGTGAAAGTTATTCAATTTCCATGCTAATTAAATCTTGTATCATTTTGCGAAACAATTTATAATTTATATAAATATCATAGGAAAATTTCATTCAAATAGTAAAAAAAAAAAACTTATTAAAATATAGAGTCATTTTGACTGGCAAAATGCCCTTAAACTCAATTTATTATGGTCAAACAAAAAAGGTTTTAGGTTACTTACACAGATATATTATAAATCAATCTAAAAAATTCAAATTTTATGCTCTCAATTGTTATTAAAATGGAATGGGACCTAAAGCTCAATTAAGACTCAAGAAAAAATAAAAAAAAATTTAGAACAAAGTTATCTCCTTTTTTAATAATTTAAACCATTTTTTATGCTTTTCTTTTTATAAATATAGGCTTTGTATGTTTTATTTGTTGATTTAAAGCTACTATTCTAGACTAAATTCATTAAGTTTTTTTGTTTAATCACGATATCTAAATTAAGACACCCGTGAGGATTTAGAGTATTCTTCCACTTAACGTGATATCATGTCTACCCTAAACACCCATAATAATAAATAAACATGCCAAAATTTTTTCTACTTAATCCACGTGGCTAGAAAGTATTTCCCGTAGCGATGGTCATTTCAATTGTAGACTAAATGCAAGATTTAAAGAGGCGTCCAATTCAGCCTCTGTGCTGTCCTCATGTTATCTATAGTGGTAAAAAAAGATTATTTATTTGATTTATTTATTTTATTTTGATTTAAATAAATGAAAGTGCTGATGAAAAGTTTGCTTGAATGAATGAATTTTATTAAAGCTTTAGATAGAAGCCCGCAAGTAAAATCTCATTCAAATTGATCTTGATTATTCGGTTTGTTTTCTACTAGATTTCGATTAAAATGGGCTAAATAAGAACTTCTAGTCTCATAATTAGGGCATATTTTCAAATTATTTAACTAACCAAGCTAGCTTCAAGTTTCATCATACTAAAATTTCAATGATGCATTGAATTAAAGCAAAATTAGAACAAGATATAAGCTGCCTTTCTCCAATTTTTTTCTCTATCTCTTTCTCTCTCTCTCTCTCGCGGTGTTATTTAAAATTTGCGGATTAGCAAAATTTTTTTATCAATTTAAAAATTAATTTTTTTTTCAAATTTTTAAAGGTGGTTGTACTCGAAGCGGTTCTCTATTGTTTACATTTACTGATAATTGCAACAATAAAGAGATTAAAGTAGAAAATTATCGCAAAGCCATAGACTATTTTTGCAATATACCCTCGTAAATAAAATTTTAATTTAACTTTTTTTTTTCAAATTTATACTCAATTAAGTAAAACTTTTAAATATTTACCTCTGTGTAGAGAATCAGATAAACAAACCGGATTTAGCATTTTGATAGATAGACGAAACGATAAATGGAGTTCAGTTAAGAACGTTCTTATTCTAATACAAGTTGGTCTTGCTTTTGTTTGGTCAATTGTTTTAAATTTAATTTAACTTTACAAAAGGATTACTTTCCAGCTAAGCTAAACACGATATTTATTCTACGGCCCCAATCATACTTTCAACGAGTTCTATCATCTATTCTATTTCAAGAGGATACACTGAGCGAGAGTGTTAATCTCAACAACTACAATCAACCCATCAAAAATCATCAATTTAATGTAAATTTGAAAATAAACACAAATTTAATTAATTCTAGAGTTTTATAAGCAGATAAAAATTTGCAAAAATCTTGACGAGCTTTACGAGTCCGTAGATAAAGAAAACCTTACGAGTGAATTCGGTGGAACTATTCATTACAGACACCAGGAATGGATCGAACAGCGACAAGTAGTTTTTCCATTTATCTGTCATTTTAAGCCAGATCTTATCTTATCTTATCTGTGTCTAGTTCATTGAAAAGTTGAGCACCAATGTGAACGAGTGTGTGGCAAGTCTTAAACAGTTCATAAAATTTATGGAAGAAACAGATTTTCCCAACGACGTAACATCTACCCAAATACTTATAAATACTCAATTAAAAGAAAGAGCTGATTTGTTGTCTACAGTTCAAAGTACTAAAAGGTATCTTCGTTAGCTTTCCTAATCCTTATTGATTAATATTTGGACCTAAAACTATTGTTAAATACCATGTTAAAGATTAATCTAAATACAACACTTTTTAAACATTAGATAATTTTGATTTGGATTAGAGAATACTTTTTTTACAATTAAAAAAGAAAATTACTCTTTAATACAAAAATAGAAATTAATAAATAGGATTTTTAAAATAGACTATAAAATCAAAAATTTTTTACTATCAAAATAATCTGATAGAAGATAATTAAAACAAATTCTATTGAATGTTTATCAGACATTTATTCTCAGATCAATAAGATAAGAGCAATATTCGAATTTTTGAGTGTTTTGTAAGAACTTTATTGATTGTTTAAAAATGAATTCTCGTTATTTAAAGTAAAAAAAGCGCACACATACACACAAAAAATATTTTTAGATAAAACTTGAAAAAAATAAAGAATAGTATTCTTAATTTTATAATTAACACTTTTTTTTTAATTTTGCACTTAGTTAGATATTAATTTGAATATGTGAGTTTATGTAATCAATTCATATAATTTTCTTTGCTATGAATTATTGAATAATTTTTCATTTAAATAATTAGTTTAAAAGGTGAAAATTCAACAAACGAAGCTTTTATTTAGACAATTTTTATTTTAAAAATAAATAAAATATATCTTATTTTCGATGCATTTATATTATCCAGTTTTTCACGAATACCATATATTTTCAAAGGTTAAGTACTGCTCAAGAATCTTTAAAAATGAAAGCTTTTTTCTTTTATTTGTTTCCTTAAGAGAAGTAAGTTGTTCTTTTTTTTATTTCTCAAATAAAGGCCCTTAACTTGGAACTATGATTTTTAGAATATTTATTTTGATTTTACAAAATATTAAGGCCGAAGTGTAGACACTTGATGACATTCAGTTAATGATTGATGAAAAAATTTACTTAATAATTTTAGTTATTATAAATTAAATAAACGACTATATTTTTATGAAAAAATTGAATAAGTAATTAAAGCAGAAAGTAGAAATAGAATAAAATAAAACTAAAAAATTTGATTATTTGGGCGTATCGATCAAGTTACAGTTTAATTTTAATAATTGGTATAAATATATTATAATATGGTACAAGATTTAATTTTAGAAGTAATTTCAAGTTTTATTTAAAAAAATAAATTAATTAAATACTCAGTTTTGATTTAAATAATATACAAAAATAAAAATTATTATTTTGCTAGATAAAGTAATCTGATATTTAAATAGAAATTTACTTGATAAATTATCTATTTTTGGAGTTAAAAAACAGCATTTTGTTCTTTCTGTTAAAGAGGGTTAAGACGAAAATGTTTAATTCCTTTGATAAAAATCAATTCTAATTATCAAAAATTAAACAACAATTACCTTAATTTTTAAAATTAAATCTTATAGTTAATGTTAAAAAGGTAATTGTGTATTTTCAATTTCCTCAATTGTTTTTGAAAAGGGTTTATCATTTTATTTGCTGTTCTGTCTATTTTTATGGATTGACCGGTTCCTCTTTTTTTTGTTTATTTGCCTCGTAAAGAAGATGCATCTGTTGGTTCCTTTATTTACATAAAAATTTAATTGGCTTATCATTGCCTTGGTAAAACATTTGAATGTCCTAAAAAGCTATAAAATTTCCTTTAAAGAATAAACCAGAGAAACAATCACATGTATTTTTATTTTATATTTTTTCACTAAAGAGAATTTTTTTCTCGTTAAGATTGCTGCTCTTTGGTAGCATAATAAAAACACTAAACTCTGAATCTTAAAAATTTTTATAATTCTAGTATTTTGAAAATCAATTTTTCAAAATTTATAATATTTTAATAAGTCCTTATTTAAAAATTGAGTTTAAATATTAGTTTTATATTAATTAACAGGCTCTTGGCAAATAATATCTAATTGCATTTATTTAGAAAATTATTATGTTGAAATTGAGGAAATAATTGTATTAAATTTAAAAGCGTAATCCGGCTTTTACTTCAAAAAAGTCATTTTTATCCAATTTTTTTATTTGAACAAAATAGACTAATTAAATTACAATCAAAATTTGTTAAAAGAATCAAAAAAGTTTTCAGGACTGTCTGTCAGGTTAGAGTCCAATATTAAATCACACAACATTGTATATTTTAATTTACAATTAAAATTAATTTAGATTCGGTGAAACTGTGCTAAATTTAATTGAAAAAACAAGCAAAATTGACATGTTCCAGGATAAAACCGAGAAATATTCAGCTCTCACACCAGACATCCGCATTCATTATCAAACCGTATTCAAGTAAATCTTGACTTAAACAAACCGATCGACATTCGAAATTATTTAAAAATGTGTTACTTTATTAAAATATTTAAAAAATTTTCCATTTCGAATGTGTTATCTATTCTTATTTGCTAATTAGCACCATTAGTAAAATATTTATCTTTTATTTTTTACATAGTTTGCTCCAGTTGATGGAAGAGAGTCAAAAAACGCTTGAAATGTTTTGGAATAATCATTTTATTCGTTTGAATAAGTGCCTGGATTTGAGAAAATTTGAGCAAAAATTCAAAGATGTATAAAATCATATTAAAATAGTCATTGTCTAATTTAATTTTGTTCCATTTAAATAGGTACGAATAAATATACTTAAAATAAATGAAAAACTCAGCTTAATAACCGAGGAAAATATCCAACTAGAAGAAGAATACGATAATTTTATAAAGCTCCTGCAAATCTTGAATGAACAATCGAAAGTAAAATCATGATTTTTTTTATTAATTTTTTTTATTCTATCAAAAAAAAACTCTCATGAAAATTTAATTAAAAACCAAAGTGGCTCCTAGATGCTCTTAAATAAGATTTTCTCATTATTATCCCATTTTAGACCTAATTCTGATTGACATTAAATCAAACTGACCCATTTATTTCTAAATCTTAAGAGCGCTTTTGAAGAAGCATTCAATTTGTATAATCAGGGCATAGAGCTACTTATTTCAAGCAAAAAAAATTTCAAAACTCAGCTTGACGATACTGAAAAGTCGTATATAGACTCAGGTGTTGAATCCTCATCAAACGATTTTAATTCAATATCTGACTTGAAAAATTTCAGCGAAAATTGTGTCGCCTTGGACCCAAATAACAATTCAGAAATGGTTCTAATCAAGCAAGAGTCCAGTACTGGATACTGCATTGACAGCGTGGAGCCTAAGTGCAGCGAGCTTAAGCGTCTTATTGACGAATTTAAGGCCAACTATTTTAAAAAATTGAACGGACTCAAAAATAACAAGCTTCTGGTACAAAAAATCAATCTAGCCAGACAAACATTCGAAAAAGGCACCAGGCTGTTCCATGACCAGGATTTGATAAACATGAGCCAAGAAAGAAAAAAGAAGTATTTGAGTGAAATTGATGACTGGCTTGGTGATTACTACAAGTTGGATTTGAGCAAATTGGAAACCGGAAGTGAAGACGAGACCATCACACTGTCTTCATTTGATGTGGATAATCATATTGTTTCCGAATGTGGCAAGACTAGCCAGACCAATGTTGAGAAGAATTTTGAGATAGTGTGCACTCAACTCAAATCGCTGGTACTGATGTTCGAGAAAAGAAAGGAGCAATTGAACAAGGCGCTAATGGTTTCTAGGCCAGTGCAACGTGTCGAGCCACAGCAAATTTTTGATCAAAGTAATCTCATCAATCGAATACATGATACTTTCAAAAGAGATACAAAAAGAGATAATAAAATTAAAAGTTTTGAGCCAAATAGTGTTCAAGACAACTCAAAGCCTAAAAGGACTCTGTCCAATGCTGACCCATCTCAAATAGTTGCCTTTTTGAAAAAAAATCCGCGAAAATATTCCCATGGCACTCTAAAAACCAGAAAATTAAGCAATGACTCGTCCTCGTCGTCGATTAACGACAATGAATATGACGAAATGATAGAACAAAAGAAAATAAATGAAAAAAAAATTAGGTAAATTAATAATTATAAATATTTTTATTCTAAAACTTAAATTTTATTAATATTTAAGACACATTCTCAGTGAGTTAATTGAAACAGAACGAGTTTATGTCAGTGAACTAAAATTGATAATAGATGTAAGTAAAGAAAAATTATATAAAAAAAAAGTATTTTGAGATTAAAGAATTAAAATTTTCCATTATAGACAATTAGGTTCAAAATAACTTGGTATTGTTTTAATATATTTTTCATTTAATTTAACATTGGAAGACCCTATAAGTTTTTTTTAACTTATTTTAAAAATTTTCAAAATCTTGTATTATTTCAAAGAGATAATCACTTAAAAAATTAAACAATATTCTCTAAAAGGAATGCTAAAAATAATTTAAAGAATAATTATTTCTCTGAGATATTAAAACAATTTGAAATTTGATCCAAAAAGCTTCTTGGACTTTATCGTGTTGACAAAGATCTTTTTATTTTTGTTTAAAACTTTTAATATATTAAAAATTACTTTACCAATTTAAATTTACATTCTGGTCACTAAACTTAATATCCAATAATTTTTTAAAAATACTTAATCTTTTCACTAAGGGTTATTTGAGCACATTGAGTGACCCTGAGAATCAAAATTTAGTACCACAATTTGTTCTCTTAAATAAAGAAATTTTGTTTGGAAATATAAGAGAAATATATAATTTTCATAACAAGTAAATTAATTTTTCTTAATAAATTGTCATTATTTATATCCATCGTTTATTTTTCAGAATTTTTCTCAAAGAATTGGAGGCGTCTCGAGACTCAATTCCAAAAATATGTAAATTGTTCATTGAATGTGTAAGTTGATTAACAACAATTATATTTATAAGAACTTTAAAAATAAATTTATTCAAAAAATCTAGAAAGAAAAATTTTATCTTTATTCGACATATTGTCTAAACAAGCCGAATTCGGAAGAGATATGGAGAGAATATTGCGTCAATTGTGCATTTTTTAAAGTAAAAAAAAAATTTTAATTTTAAAACTTATATTTTAATTGATTAAATAATTTAAGTCGATTCAAATGAGCCTTGGTCTAAAATTGCCACTGGACACATACCTTTTGAAGCCAGTTCAGCGTATCAGTAAATATCAGCTATTACTTAAGGAGCTTAAAAAAGTGTGCTCATTCGAAGACAAAGAGTTGCTTGAAGAGTCCATTGAAAGTATGCTCGATGTTGTAAATAATCTAAATGATGTAATGCACGCATCGTATATAATCGGCTACAATTCGGACATCAAACTAAATGGACGCTTGCTTAAACGCGACCAATTGCTGATGACCAAGCTAAAACGGAACCTGAACAATAAAACAAGCAGTGCCGCCATGAATGTGGTGAATAGGTTCCAAATGAATAACAAGACCATTGAGTTGTTCCTTTTTGAAAAAGCTATTATAATCTGCAAGCGCAAAAGCGATGATTTGCCACAACCATCGGCTTTACAGGGGTCTTTGACTACATCTAACAATAACCCTAATTTTTCTCAATCGTCTCTAAACAATACCATTACTTCTAATTCGTCGTCGCTGATGTCTTCATCGTCCTCTACTTTCTCATCCACTACATCCTCCAATTCGATCATAAATTTTCAGTATTTTTACCAATTTAAAGAAGCAATTAAAACAAATGAAATAGGTCTTACCGAAAATATCAAAAATGAGCGGAAAAAGTTCGAAATTTGGACCGAGTCTTTCTCCTATGTATTCGAGGTATTTTAAATTAATTAAAAAACAAATTTAATAAAATACTTTAATATTTTAAAATTTAACTAGGCAAGTAATGAGGCTGAAAAGCAACTTTGGATAAACCAGATAAAAAACTTACTTGAAAGCCAATTGAACGAAATAAAATGTAAATTAATAAAAGTTAGTTTATTTTGGTTTTTTTTAATTTTTTAATTGAAGCTAAATACCAAACAATTAAATTGGAGTCACTGAGTAAAATGGTAAATGGTAACACAATCCCGCCAAATATGTCAAAAACTCAGTCTTTTAAGCTTAACACGTCCAATTTGTCATCAATGCTTTCATCGTCTGTGTCATCCTTGTCCAACAGAACAAATTCTTACGACTATGAGTTCGATCCTGAGGCTGATGCTGATACAGATTTTTCCAATGAATTTTCCAATTTTTCAATCAAAAAGTCCTCCGAAAAGTCGAATATTCATCAATTGTTTTTGAATGTGTCTAATTCAAGCGCAGAAAGACGAGTTTCTAGCGACTCAAGTAACAAGCCGAGTCCACCAACTTCAATTAGTTATTCAACTAGAATAAAGTCTAATTCTATGCTATCTATAGATCATGGTAAGATATAATTATCCAAAATTTGTAGCTAATATGAACGATTTATTAATTTATTTTTAAAGATAAGATCATGTCATTTTGAATGCAAATGAAAATTGATTTTGAGCCATACTAGTCAGCTTTGAACAGAACAGATGACCAAACAGAAGTTTCGATTTTATTGGAGTTATTTTATCGGTTTAGATATTTTTGTACATCCAATTTTAAATAAGTTTTTTATTTTTTGTTTTAAAGATTTTATTTTAAAAAAGTGGTATTTATAATTTTTTAACAAAATATAAATAAAATTTTACAATTAAATTTCTTCGTATCTTATCTTAAAATCGCTTCATCGAAATAAAAATAAATAAAACAATTTAAACTGCCCAATCATGCCTAATTTTGATATAAAACTTTGAATTTATTAATATACTATATGTATGAATTACTTTCAAAATTTTAACATGGTTGTACCGGACGAAAAATCAAAACCCGTTCGCCATGTTAAAAGATATGTATATGAGGATAGATGGTGCTTCATATTATTTTATAAAAAAATATAGAGACATTTTCCATAAGATCAAACTTTTTATTCGTTTTCAAATTTTAATATCGAAATGAAAGAATATTTTGTTGATGGTTTTAAATAGTTATATGAACAAGAAATTGAATTATTAGATAATTTGAAGTTATCTTTGATTAGGTAGAAAAAAGAATTAATTGATTATTCTCGCTAACTGAATCAAATAATCTAACAAATATAAATTATTATTAAAACTTTTTTTTAATTTGATACCATTTATTAATACCATTTTTTATTAGAAAATAAAAACTGACTAGTTGGTAAAAACTTGGATAGAAATTAAATTTTTAAAATTTTTTTGAGTTACTGTTGTTTACCATTTAATTTTTACATTGTAAAAATTAAGTTGGTCTCAACTAAGACATTTTTAAGTAAAAGAAAGTAAGTAGTACAGTACAAAAATTTTAAAATGTCGTATAAATTAAGACTAAAATAACCTTTTTAAAATTAATCAAATGAAAAGTTGAATTATGGAAATCCTATGAATTATTGGAATGTATTTTTCACTAATCAGACTAGCAGATATATTTAAAATTTTAGAGATAATATAGAATTTTTAGCTTTGTATTCCACAATATGATTACCAGAGGAACATGATCATTTTATTCATTCTTGTTCACTATAGAATGGTTTTTAAATGATTGAATTTTTTGAGTTGTAAACTACTTTGTTTGTAAAATATTTAATAAAAGGAAATAGTTTATAACGTGCTCTATATCAGGTCATAACTAGTACTTTGTTTCAAAAAAACATTAGTAGGAGATATGACCAGAAAAAATTGACGATAAAACTTTGATAAATTACATAATAAATTCTTTTTTTCTTCTATCAATGTTGCTAAATGTTTGGTTGTTAATTATAATAAAATTTCTTAAAACTTTATAAAAGTTAGAATCGATACGAAGGAATGGTTACCTAACGAATGAAGGCAGAGCTAGGGAAGAGACTGTGCTCTAAACACAGGACATACCACAGTTACCATAGATGGGATCCTACTGTTTCCCATTTTCGCAACTCTAGCTTGCTAGCTTGTTGTAAATTATATAATTATTGTTATTATTATAAATACAGAATAATCTTTTCAGTCTTTTTTGCTTTCATTTCGATTTTTTTTTACTTTTATCTTCTTTAAATTCTTTAGCTCGACTTAATCAATGGAACTCTTAATACCACCATTTTACAAAAAAGTTTATAATTGTTTTTTAGCCATTCTTAACCGCTATTAAATATTTAATTTTTTATTTGTTTCTTTAATTAAATTGTGGTGGCATCAAATATTTTTATATGGTTTGATTTAAACTGGAAAAATCCAATACAAAATTTTATTGTTCAATCAAGAATATATATCTTTGTCGGACCGATGACTTGGTCGTGGGTTTCGAAAGCTGTCGACACGTGGAATGCATTTGCACAAATTGATAAGCAGGATCAGGTATCGATGCATTGATTGTCTCCACCGCGTAGAAGACTTTCACCACTTGGCTCTGCCGCGGTTTCGTAACCCAAGAACCAACATGTTGGAACTTTGAGGTGTTTGTTTCAATTATGCCACTTTCTCATTCTGAAAAGAATCAAATCGAATCAAATTAGTTGGCACTGCAAGTTAAACTTACTGTCCCTAATCCATATTCTGAATCGTCCATTTACCATCTCTAATCCATTCCTTTAATTTATCTTGAATAAATCCTAATTAAAAATATTAATTATTCTATTAAGTAAAATTGTTTAGTTATTATTTTGTTTGTTAAATTAAATCAAATTTATTTTTAAAATTGTAATCTATTAAAATTAAATATCAAATTTTTTTTAATATTTATTTGGTAATCTGTGAATCAAATCACACTACTTTCTGAATTTCTCATCAAAAATCTCTAATTTTCCCATAAAATTTAATAATTTAGAGAACTAGCGAAAAAATAAGAAATAATCTGCTTCTTCCAAAATTTGTGAATTAATTTTTTTCTTATTTTTAAAGGAAAATAAAACTCAAATGATAAATAACTCATTCAAAGCGATAATTAATTTGAATTCAAAATCTCAATTTTCAAATATTATGTTTTGATTTTTTTCAGCTTAGAGACTTAACAAGTTTTAAACATTTAGAAATCATTTTACTCTTATCTAAAACTTTTTCTTGCTTGAGCCATAATTACAAATATATTTTTTAAAGAATTGATTAAAGGGATATTGATTTAAAACTTTAAAAATTTGAGAAAATATTTTTATTTTTTTATTATTTATTAACAACAACCGTAAATTGTTAAGTTAGCAATAACAGGGCATCTACGGCTAGTGCTGAATAAAAATAAAAAATTTTTCTCTGAATTTATCTGTTCGATACAGCAACTCTTTCCAATTCGTCTCTTTTTTTGAAGGCATACGAGTTTGGTGATTCTTTGGCAGCATTGATCAACTCATCAGCCAAACATTCGGCAATAGTTTTAATGTTTCTGAAAGCAGCTTCACGAGCACCAGTACACAATAGCCACAAGGCTTGATTAACACGTCTTAGTGGCGAAACGTCTACGGCCTGACGTCTTACAGTACCAGCACGACCAATTCTGGTTGAGTCTTCTCTTGGGCCACTGTTTTTAATGGCATCGACTAATATTTTCAATGGGTTCTTAATTCAATTAATCAATTTTAAAAACTTTATAAAAGTTTTTAAATTTTACTTCTCCAGTCAGCAAGTGGATGATTTCAAAAGCGTGTTTTACAATGCGGACGGCCAACAATTTTTTGCCATTGTTTCTTCCGTGCATCATCAGAGAGCATACCAAGCGCTCAACAATTGGGCACAAAGCCTTGCGAAATCGTTTGACTTGGTAACGACCAGCAGTGTGAGGGATGTACTTAGCGGCTTTTCCTTTAATTGGAATATAATCCTAGTCAAATTGACAAGTAGAAATGCATCATTCTTAAAGAGTATAATTTGTCACTTACTCCCAATGAGATATCCTCTACGTTGACTTCATCTGGGTTCCATTTGCCGAATAATTTAACTTGGTTGGCGTATACTTCGTTTGTCACTGCTACTTCAGCCATTTTAAATAACTATTTATCTAAATTTTGAAGAAAGGTTTTCAAAGCTTTAAATTGTGGAAAAGTCCACTTCAAAACTGGACTTGGATATGAAGAGAGTGCAAATTTTCATTCTTTATTATTTAAGTAAAAATTTAAAATCAACATAGAGAGCGCATGTTTTTTTCTCGCTCAGATCTACAAGCTCTATATATGCATGCAAATAATTTTGGTATATGGAGTATACATAAGCCGAAATAAATTGCATGCATTAGTATTTTTTATTTAGAAAATATTTTTCTTTTTTGATCACCTTGACACATGTATATCTCGATTTAAATGGGAACTTGAAAATTTTAAATTTGTTTAATTTAAAATCGACTTTATTATTTTTTTTATCAAATTCAATCTCCTACTTACTAATTCATTTAGGAACTCTTTTAAATAAGAAATAAAATTAAGCTTTATTTGACTTAGATAGCATTTATTTTACAAGTTAAAATGAAACAATCGTATGAAAATTCTATCATTAATTTTTTTAAATATATTAAGCCTAAAATAAAATAAAATATTTTAAATATATGATAACTAAAAAATATTAATAATTTTTCAAAACTAAAAATTTTTTTCTAAATATTTTAAATGATAACTACATTTGTTTCTTTTATTGTAGTCTTTTATAATTTTATCGAAAATAACTTATATTGTTAATTGCAATCATAGATATAACTTTTAATTTTAAAATAAGACTTCAAGATCTTCTTTTTAAACAAACATTACATTAGATTTTCCTTCTAATGTGACACGGTGCCACCTGAGTGCAAAAAACTTAAGATTGTAACTAAAAAAGAGTTTTTTATATTTAAAGATAAAAATTTAGCTATGGTTTTAATGAAAAAATAACAATTAAATTTTCTCTAAAAACAATACTATTTTCTTGCAGATTCTTGAAGGGTAGTCTAGATTAAAAACTAACGAATTGTGCATCCGATCAGGAATTGAAAATGCTTATAAATTGGCATCTTGAAGTTGGCGATCATTTCAAAATATCATTTCAATTCAAAGGGTTTATCTTTAAATTAATTTTATTAATTTTAATGTAACACGCCTTACATTGTATGTAAATTCAAAAAATAAATAATTGTAAAAAAATTTTCTCAGCCCATTTATTAGGTCGGTCTTTACATTTTAAATGTATAAACTCATTTTTTGTAAATTAAACTTTAAATTTACTTGAAAAGTATTTGAAAATTAAATTCAAAAATGAAGTTCAAATATTAAATTCCGAAAAAAAAAATCACTTAAAAATAAAGCTAACAAAAATGAGCTAATAAATTTAAAAATTTTAAATTTTAAAAATCAATCTAATCAATCAAGTTGAGAAAATATTTTTTAAAATTATTTATTTTTTAAATCTACATAACATATAAAGCGTGTTACATTAACTTGATAAAATTAATTTAAAGATAATCTAAAGATAAACTGTATGAATTGATCATCAACTTCAAGATGCCTATAAATTTTCAAAAGAATGGTTTACCAACCTTAATTTTAGAAATGTACAGTACTACTGCGTCATGATGATTTTACGTGCGTAAATTTACCGATTTTGGAGGAGATTCCAAAAGGATCTACTGTTTTTCTTATTTTTTTAGCAATTTTTCTAAATACTAACATTTTTTTAAATAAGAAAGGCTGAAAATTTCTAAAAAAATCTTAATTTTTATTGGAATCTCCTCTAAAATCGGTAAATTTACGTAACATTATTGTAATTATCGTAAAATTGCGTTAATAAACGTAAATTTACAAAACTATCTTTACGTAAAATTATGTGCATTATTATTAATTTTCGTAATTTTACGTAAAATCATCATGACGTAGCAGTACTGTACATTTCGTTAAGTTAAGAGAGATCAGCAAAAAAGAGCAATGTTGTCATCAAATTTTAACAAACCAAGATGTAGAAATATGGAAAAGTTACCAGAAGCAATATACTTTGCAGATATTGCTAAAAGTTACAAGAACCAATATCTGCAAAGACAGTCAATAGTTTGAAAGCCCAAATTGATAGAGAAATATTCAAACTTTATTCATTAAGGCTGGAGTAGCCCAGTCTAATGAACAGCAGAATGTTTTACAGAAATATTTAAAGGACGATAAATCGGTAAAATATTCAAGCTAACTAATGAAATATATTTTTAATAAGAAATAACCTTGGAAGATATTCAAAACTTGAGCAATTAAAAAATTAAATTAAGCCTTAATTTAAAAATTTACATCGGATGTAAATTTTTAGCATTTGAATTACAAAAAGTTTGAATTAACTACCAGAGATTTTTTAACTTTAAACGATATGATAGCTAACACTGGTAAATTCTATAATTTAAAATTTATTTTGAGTTTTCAAGATTTTACAATATTTAATTAGGAACAATCCAAAATTGGTTAGAATTTTCAATCAGCCAAAATGTATTTGGTTTTAAAATTAGTATTTTAATTTTTTTTTGTTTCACATAGAAATAAACTAGTTGGTACAATTTTTAAAATAAAATTAAGGAAAATAAAAATAGTATTTAATTATCAAATTAGGTATTGTGAACTTCAAAAACAAACAGAACAAAAATTCTTCCTATTTTGATAAAGGAAAATTCAATTATTTTTCAATCAAAATAAAAATTACCAAAAATAAAAACTTTATTTACTTTTTTTTAAGGTAAACAAAATCAAAAATCAATTTAAATCTTATTGATGCTTTACTTTTAGTCTTGTATCTACTTCAGAAAAATTATTTTTGGTAAAAAAGATGCAACAAAGTATGTTGTAGTATTTCTTTATATATATATTTTATTTTAGTAAATTTTGATTTAACAAAACAGGAAGAATTTTTGTTCTATTGGTTTTTGAAATTCACAAGATCATCAAATTTTAAATTTGAATTTTATTTTGAATTGACTGTAAAGCTTTTTGAAAATATATTACAGTTTACAAGATGTTTCTTTTTAAGTTTATAATTGAAAACAAAAACATTTTTGTTAAAGTAAAACTTAAAATTTTTAAATTTAAAAAGAAAAAGAATAAAACTTTATTTTACCTCGGGTTTTATTTAGACTCTACTTTTTATAAAGTGCAAAGAAATACTTAAAGCAATTTAGTTATTTACAAATATAATAATAGGCTTATCAATTAATAATAACAATCTAAAATTGATGTACTCATAAAATAGAAAAAAAATAAAACTAAATTAGGTATTTATAAATTATATACAATTATTTTTCTCTAAAATTAAAAAATCTTTTTTTTTGTTTTATTTTATTAAAAGTTATAATTTGGCCCAAATTTGTACTTTTAAGGTCATATTGACTGAAAAAACTAATCTTTTGAATAATAATTTTTAGAATAAAATCTGCAGAGAATAATAATACTAATCTATAATCTAATCTTTGGTCATTATGAAATAATCACAAATCTAGTAACCATATAGTTCTCAAATTATAATTGAATAATAAGATCGGAAAAAAAATTTGATTTGGATAAATAAATGTATTGAAATCAAATAAATTTTAGCCCAATTAAAAATTAAAATACTATTAGATTTGTTTAAAGAAAATTATATAATTAATGAAATAAGAAATATAAAAAGCAATAGACTCTTTTTTAAAGATAGGTTAATTGAAAATATGTAAAATTTCAAATGTTTATATTTAGTAGCTATATTATGATTTTCTGATCAAGCAATTATAATAAATTAGATTTAGTGATAGAACAAAAAAATGTTTATTTGCACTATCAGAACCAGTCTAGGTATTTTATTAAAAACTAACAACGCTTAGAACAAAGCTAATAATTTTCTTCTATTTTAAATTATTTAAATTAAAATTATCTTAAATTCAAGACGAATAAATTAAAAATTTTAATATGTTTGAAAATTAACTCTTATACCAAACACTAATTATGAAAAAAATTTATTGAAAAAAAAATTCAGAAAAAGTTTAAACCTTAGCTTACAAGTTTAAACATTTCCTCACTTGGAAGAACTTAATTTCCAAAATGACGAAACATAAATGTTTTCAAAACTTGTTAAGCTCAAATAATTAGACAAAAAAAAAAGCTTTCATTGTATTTAACAAACTTTTCTGGATCTGTAAATACTTGATGATACAAAGTCCAAAAAAAAGCAAAAGTCATAACAAAAAATAAAAAAAAGAAGAAATAAACAGGTAAAATAAATTATAAAAAAGAACAATTATTTAACATGCTTGAAAAAGTGAAAGTTTTGGAGTTTATTTTTTTTTAAATTATTTATAAAATATATAAAATAAAATATTTATAGAATATTTATATATTTTTGGTTAGATATTACAGTTCCATGCCTGGTGCATCGTCGTCTTCAAATTCGCTCATTGAACTTTCACTACTTTCGTCGTTATTTGTTTTGCCGTTGTTTTTGGACGAGCCTTTGCCACCGTCCAATGATCCAGAAGATCCGGCATCGGACGAGCAAGAGGCTCCTGAAGACGATGATGAGGTAGCACCATTCTGATAAGATCTTTGCTGTTCTTGGGCCTTCAGTGCTTCCTCGGTTGCATACTTTTTCACATACTCTCTCACTTTTGCCTTGTATTCCTCTGGTTTGTGCAGGTAAAGCGCAGCAGCGTCTCCATTCAAGGGGTCGACTGGGTTCGGATAAGTTAACAATTGCGGCAAGAATGACTCGAAAACATTAACTAAATCGTACATAGGCGTCCATGTCTGATTAATGACGTCAAGGCATACCGTGCCAGAGGCCTCATCTATGTTCGGATGAAATATCCTATTCATGAAGCCAATCGAAGGCGACTTAAATGGGTATTTATCGGGCAGGTCGACACGTATCTTCCACACACCTCCATCGTAGGGCGTTGTTTTGGGCCCGTGAAATCTTACCATAAATTCGTTCAAGCCGCCTAAAATGGTCACTTCATGCTGTGATTCGATCAATTTGATCACGTCCGTGTTCATGCGACGTTTACCTGGATTCGGTGAGGTCATTTTAATGAGCTAAGATACTTCTATTCAATTATTATTTATTACTCTATCTAAATAAACTTTAATTTGGTTAAATTTTTCGGTTTCCAAGGAGGATTTCAAGGCATTTTTTCTTGCATTGAGTTTTATTTCTTTAAATTAACTTTTTTTGAAAAAATATTTTTAAAATACAGACCATTATGGCCAAAATGATGGTTTTAGATGAAAATAAAAATACTCGATGCATTTTTAGAGCTATTTAGTATCTATATATGCTTTAGTCATATTTATTTATGTTGCTCGGCATGTACCAATAAATTTCATTAAAATATTTAATTTAGAAAAAAAATTCAAATTTTTTTCCAAGAATATATATAATTATTATAATTAAGTAACAACAAAAACAAACTAGTTAGCTAAACAATATACAAAAGAACAAAAAATAATTTTTTTGTTAAATAGAATTTAATGCAAAGGCATAAATTAAAATAAAGTCGAATTCTCCCCAATCGAATTGCGGAATTTCATTTAAACCCAAATCATATTAAATAATCTTATTTTATCATAATATTAGAATAAAATTAATTTTAGATTTTTTTTGATAAAATTAGCTATTTTCGTAGGCAAAAATAAAAAAAAATTTAACATACAATATTAGCTGTATGAGTTTTTGATAATAAAACAAATTAAAAATTAACAATTATTTTTATTTTTTATTAGTTTGTTGATAGGGCTTTTAACCAATTTGATTGTTGCTATATTTGACAATTAAATTAGAATTATTTTCAGTCAAAGTGAATATGCTTGACATTTTTTTAATTTTTTTATTTATTTTTTTGCGAAATTTTTCCATATCTTTGGCTATGTCGTCATTTTGTTCATTTTCATTTGATCTAAATTTTTTGTATTTTTTAAACACCTTAAAAATTGAATTAAAAACTAAATTGGAGTCGTATAAAGCATAAATTCATCAAATACCTTTTTTTCTAATTTTTCCAGGCTTACAGAATGCTCTGGATGCTTTTCGCATTCTTTTTTTATCACTTCGAGCCAATTGAACTCGTCCAAGGCATTTTTGTTATCATCTTGGACCTCGGCCTTTTTATTCTCTGGTTGATTATCTTCTTCTTGTTGGTCTTTATCTTCAAATTTTCGCTTTAAACCATTTCCATTCGGATGGTCAACATTTGGCTGTTGTGTTTTTTTATTTTCTTCTTTGTCAAATGACGCTATCACATCCCAAATTTCTTCCAATTGATTGTCATTCAGATTAAATGACCGAAAACTGTTCCGAATGAAGTTAAAAAATTTAGCTTTTTTTCTAGGCACGTTCGGGTAATCAGTCAATTTCTGCAGCAATGACTTGGCTTTTGGGCTTCCTTTGAACGATTCAACTGCTTTTAAAACTTTCTTTAAAATAATTTTTTATATAATTTGAAAAAATTTTAATAAACTAAAAAAAATTCTTTATCAAATTATCTGGTTTTTAATCTAATTGAAAAAAATATTTTCAAAGTATGCAAGTGTATATAAGTATTGTTGATAATTCATTTACCACACATTTTTAGATTGGTTAACTTTTAGGTTTAAATAATTTTAAACAAAAATGAAAAAATTTATTTTAAATTGGTAAATGTTCAAGATTATTTTTATGTTTATTTTCAGCTGATCAATATATGTTATTTGGCAAAAATAATGATCTTTTTTAATTGGGAAAAAGTTTACCTCGAACCAGGCATTTTGTTTAAGGTCACCTTTGTTCTGTTTGGCAACATAGTCTTTGCTTTCGTAGCGCTCAGATTCTGTCAAGCACTTTACATGAGACTTGTATTCTTCGTTTCTTAAACAAAACTAAACATTAAAACCACTGAATGCCTGGACAATGCGTTTATAAGGTTTCTGTTTACTTGAAGTCCTTTTGGCAGTCAATGCAGCTGAATAATCTGGAACGGCACGATCTCATGTGGGTTTCGACTTGATTTTTGCGAAGACCTGTGCCACATTGGCAACAATTGAAATAGACCATTCTTCTACGAGATCTAAGACTGAATTGAAAAAACTTTTTAAACTTAAACCGCAAATTTATCAAAAATAATCAGCGCAATTTATGATAATTTTAAATTATAAACCAAGTTAAAAATTAAAATAGAAAATTATTCGTCTACGACTAAATGTGTTTTAGGAATTAAAATTAGTTTTTATGAGTTTATTTAAAAAATAGAATATTATCGAAAGAATTTTTCTCGTTGCTTTCAATATTTTATGCCATATACTCTTATTTGAATGTATTTTTTGCATTTAAAATGCAAACGATATGTATGAAGTAAAAAAGTTTATCATATGTTTGAGCAAATTTTTAATTTCGTTTTTTATTTTTTATATTTATTCAAAAATAATAATGCATACAATTTTTGACTCAAAATAATTTAATCTTAAAAATTTATATGCGCATTTTTTGAGACACTTTTTAGATTTAATTTAACATAATTTTGGCTATAAAAGTTTATAATTATGTATGATTTATCTTCATAGACTTAAAGCACTTTAGAGAAAAGACAAACAATTGTTTTAATAATTCGTAAAAAAAACTAAAACTTAAAAAATTTACTTGAGCTTTTACTTAAATTAGAAAAAAATCTGTTCCACTCACAGCATTTTTTAAAATTCAATTAACTTCCAAAAATCATTTGAAAAATTTGGTGCTTATTTTTATTTTATAAAATCAGATATAAAATTTTATCATCAACAATTTGCTGAATTTGATTGTTTATTTAAAGAGCAACTATATTTAGCCTAAAAGACACTAATGTTTTGTAACTAAGATTTATATTTTGATTTATTTAAATTAATAAAAAAAAAACTTTAAGACAAATAATTTTTTTTCGATTGCAAATTTTAAATACCTTACAGGAGAACTAGAACTAGGAAAAATCAAAACATGTTGAGTATGTAAAATTTTTTTAAAGTTATTTTATTAATATTTAAAAAAAAACTAAAATCAAATCTAGATATTTTTCTTTATAACTGAATTTTTGAAAATTTAATCATCAACCATATGCTACTTTATTTTATTTGGCGTATATTTTAAACTCTTAATGAATCTAGGTTATACCCAACAGACAATTACAAGATCTGTGAGATTATTTGATATTCAAAAAATTTCCAAACCGGATATACATTTTCTAGACATTAATACTTTTAAAAATTTTGAAAAGTTTAAGACATTTTTTTACGTTTAATTATCCGTGAAGTTGTCTATTTTACATTTGATTTGAGTTAAATTAATTATTTATTCGATAATTTTTGAAATATGCATTTCTCCTTTTTTAAGAAGTCAAAATAAATTTTATTTAAAAGAAGAGAAAAGAAAGCTAGAACCAGTGGAACAAATTTTCGCGAATTTAATTTTAATTAATTTCGAATTAAAATTAAATTTTATTTTTATTTAAAAAAATTTTTTAGCACAATTCTTTTTAAAATGTTAAAAAAGCAATCAATTATTTTCTAATAGACCTAAATTATCAAGATTATAATATTAAATAATAGATTTATGTCAAAAAAATGATTTATTTATTAAAATATTATTAATCTAATTAAAGTTTATATTTGTTTTATGCATAAAAATGTTTAATATGAAAAATTATTTAAATTTGTTTGTAATCAAAACAGATTTAGTATTGATTTAGGAATAGAATATTTTTTTTAAATTAATATTTAAACGCCTTACGACGAAAAGGCTATGGGTAAAAATTTCTATTAAGCTAAAAATAAAATTAAAGTTAACTAACCATAAGCAAATTAAGAGTGCAATTTTTTTAAAACACTCAAGTACTATTTAATTAATTATCTAGGATATATTTAGAATTAAAATAATTCCAGATCAAACAAAAAAATTTAAAATTGTTAATACTAATAGCTCTTATGTAATCTTTTCATAATATATTAAACAAACTTATTTAATTAATTAAAAACAAATGGTACAGGAATATGTATTTAAAATGTATAATTAGTTGTATTTCAATTGTATCTCTTTAAAAGTATCATATTACCAGGAGCACATTACTTGACTACTTTGTCTCGAGGTATTAACATACTTACAATTGAATCAAAATCAATTTTAATTTAAATATTAAATTTAAGTGTTTTGTTTTCAATAATTTAATATCATTTAGTCTAAATTTATTTTCATTTCTGCATTAATTAGCTAAATTAAAAATTTGACGCCCTTAATTGGTTTTATTTTCAGATTTTTTTTGTTCAAAAACTAATAGAAAATACATTTAAGTGAATAACATTATATTAATAGATATTTATTGTCTAAACTGAAACATGCTCCTTGTAAATTTTAATAGAAACATTCTAACTCAATCGAACTTAAAGAATTAAAAAAATTTAGCTAAAAGATATATTTAAGATTTAAAAAAATTCTAGAGCTAAACGAACTTTATAAATCAAAACCTCTCGAAGTGATTTTATTTAAACAAAATAATAAAAAATAGAACTGAGGAATTTTCCTCTTAAATATCTGTTTAAACAATTATTTTTTTGCTTAAAAATAAAAGTTTATTTTATTGAAAATTTGATCAACTGTGACAACTCTTTTTTATTTAGGCAAAATTGCAATGAAATTCCTCTCAAGATTTAATACGATATAATTTTTTTCTAGTAAAAGAACTAAATGCTATTGATTACGTCAGTTTACAAAAAATTTTTCGTTTTTCTTTTATGTATTCATTTTAAAGAAATTTTTCTTTAAATTGGTTTTTTAACATTATTAATGAGCTACTGTTTTCCAAGTTTTTCTAAACACTATTTTTCCAGTTCTTAAAGAGTGCCAAGAATAATTTAAATTAAAATTAACAAAATTCAAGAGGTATTTTTTATAACCGACCTAACTTAAATAAGTATAAAGTTTTTTAAGAAAAAATATAACAACATTATGCAATTTATTTAAATTATTTATTTTTTTATCTGATTTAAGCAATTTAATTTATTTTAATTCAAAAGTGATTAAAAACTAAACACACCTCAATTTAACTTTCAAGTTAAAAGAGAACAGAACTCTTTTTTTTTTTAAATTTATAATAAGAATAACAATTTTGAGAAATTAGAATAGGTTTATTTATTTTTAAAATTGATTTATGCTTTTTGCTCTAGATTATATTCAATAGCTGAACCTTTTTTAATTTTAAGAGAGTTCAGCTATTTATCTAGAGTTAACTAATTTGAACTTTAAAAACTATGTAAATTTCTTGTTAAAGTTGTACTTTTAGATAATTTTAATAAAGCGATAAAAAACAAGAGTATCTTACCAAATAATATTCTGAAACTAATCATTGAATTTATTCAAGTTTATTTAAAAAAATAGATGAAATAACTTTTAAATATAAATTTTAAATTATGATAAATATTTTTTAGATAATTTACTGGAAAATAGCTTAGATCAAAATTTGCTTAGTTAAGTAAAAGTATAAAATAATTTTAAAAAAAATTAAAAATGAGCCAGTATGGTGATCGAATTTTTTAGATTTAAATATCTGCATTTATTTAAAAGAAAATTTTTTCATTCTATTTGTGAAAGCACTTAGAATTTTTCCTAGATGTTAATTAAAACAATTTTTTTATAATTAGACAAACACATTCTAGAAGTTTTGAGATCAAAAACTTAAGAGTACATTTAGGACATGAACAAAAATCATGAATTATTGGATTTTTTTCAAAAAAAAATCGATTAGGGTTAAATTAAGCTTTGTTTTTGGGTAAAATAATTTTATTACTGGTCTAAAATCAGTGAACTATAACATGAGGGCATAATTTGCAACCAATTTTAATAGAAAAAATTTAATTTATAAACTTGAGTTAATTTTGTTAAAGCTTATTTTTTGAACATCTAATTTTATAATTTTTAAACTTTTTCCAAATTTGGTTTAATTGGAAATTTTTAAAACGAAAGTCTTAGAGCAAATCAAGAAACAAAATTCAAAAAGAATATTTAAAAAAATCATAGGATATTTTTGGAATACTTTTTTTGGATACGAGATCGTGGAAATTCAAAAATAATTTCTCAAATATTTGAACTTTTCTATTAATATACTTACCACGGAGATTAAAGCCATTTTAAAAATTTATTTTTGACAGCACATACTCCTACAATTAAAATTTTAGAATAAGTTTAGATGAGAATTTCAAAGAATCTTCATTTGGAAATTTTTTATGAAAAGCTTAGAGCTCGACTCTAATTCAAATTAGCTGAGTAAAGCATACTGCTGGATCCTTTTTAAAAGTATAATATACTCATGTCTGATCTCTTCAACAAAGCTATCAAAAACTGTCTTTTTTAATGCATAGATGATAAGTTTTAATTTAAGTCGGCTCTTAGTAATTTTTCAAATTTTTGAAGCTTTAGACTAAAATGCACTTATATTTTGAACTAAAAATCTTCATTTTTTTAGAAAATTTAATCATATATGCACCTTGTGAAGATTTAAAATTAAATTATGATGGATAGCTTTAATTCAAAATTAATTAAATCTTCGAGTTTTAGCAAGTACAGAAAGAACAAATGTAGAAAAACAAAATCACCAGTTCTATCAGAAATTTTAAATTTGGAAAATGCACCATTCGATTTTCATTTTGAGCCAATCGACCGAATTAGAGCCGAGCATCTAAAATCTCAACAATTGGTACCGGCATGCATGCCCATTTTTCGCCACTCGGACCAAATTTCCTATGACAGAGATGACTATTTTAGGGTTCAAATTGAAGCCGCTTGTGATATGGAACAATCGGCAGTGGACAATTCTCTCTTTCTGGCTGTTTCACGGGCACTTTTGTACAAGATTTTTTTTTTTGATGACAAATATGAGTTTGTTTTGCGCAAAATAATTTCTCAATATATCCAAGTATCCGAAAGTGACCGATGTTTTAATTCGGATACCATTCTACAGCAAAATCTTAGAAAGCTGTTGTGTGCTTACTGGCTTAGCTTTGTGGAAAATGGTGACTTCAAACCATGTTCCAAATATTCTGAGTAAGTCTATTCTGATCAAGAAAAAGAAATTCAAATCTAAATTTTGTGTTTAGAATGTTTTCCAATGTGTTGGAATTTATCTACCAAATTTACCAAATTAGTGTCAACAATTTTAGCAATAATATGCTGTTCAAGAAATACGCTGTGGAGGACCTATCAAATATTCTGAATCTCAAAATAATAGTCTTCAATGGTGAAGATGGTAAATTTTATCCAAAAAACAAAAAATTAAAAGTATGTGAGTCGTTTGAGAACAAGAAATTGCGCATAAACGATTGTGTATTTTTGGAAAAAGTGGGCGATAGGGAATTCAAATGGTTAATGCCTGAGACCAAAAGAGCTTTTTTAAATATAATTCTGGCTCCTGGAGAGACCAAGTTTTACTACTTTAGAGTTTGCAAAAATTATGCCAAGCAAAAAATTCTTACCGAAGCGAGTCGAATTAAGAAAGCACTTGGCACAAAGCTTAAAACAAATCAAAATTTTATTCTCTTTGAAAAATTTTTGAGCGAATTATCCGTTCATAGTTTAATTTCACTGGAAAAAATAGATTTTGATCTGTTGCTCAACTGCTCAGATAGTGATGAGATAATCAGCTATTTGAACAGTTTGTGGGGCAAAAATCACTTTAATTTAAAAAAAGTTCTCAAAGAAATTGAGCCAAATAGACAAGTAATTAAAAAATTTCAATGGTCAACTTTTTAAATTATTCATTTTTTAATAAGCTTGAATCGTCTAGTGTAGAGAGAAAAAAGCATCTTAAGTCTGAACAAGAGACAGACACATCTTTTTGCGATTTGAACCAATCGACCGAAGTACTGAACAGCTCAAATTTGCTCAAATTCAGCATCGAAAATCTCCTTAACGATGTTGAATCTATGAAAAATTTTGAAAGCAGAAAATCACGTAAAAAAGTCTATGAATATTTTCAGGATGAGGAAGATATTGAGTTAAGAGCTATGGGTCCATTGTCTAGTACTTTAGAAAAATTTGCCTACTTGAACAGTACTGTAAATGATTTCAATGATAGCCTGCAAAATAATTTATTAAAAGAACATGCACAAAAAGCTAATTCATCGGAATGCGGCATGGTAAACATAAGTGGGTCCAAGTCCAAGGCATTTATGCTCAAAAAAAGGTCACTTGACACATGCCTGAATTCTATAATGAAACTTTCGTCTTCCTCTGAGAAGTGATTGAAAAGATTTTAGTATTATTTTTATTTTAAAACAATGATAACGATTCAGTTAATAAATATATATGAATTGTTAATAAAATAAATTTTAATCCGAGTTGTTAACTAATTTATGAGCCGAAGTTTAAAATAGAAAAGAATTCAAATTAAAAATTTATTAATTTTATTAATTAGCATTGACTATAAATAAATATAATATCACTTTTTTATTTAAATTAAATTTAGTAGCCAAAAAAATTGTAATTTAATAAATATTTAAATTATTAAAATTTTTAAATTATCTTAAAGTCAATTTGACTGTTATTGTGATCTATTTTTATTTTGATCGAGAATTAAATAAATAATTATATTGTTAGGTATCTTTTAAAGAAAAAAATTAACCATATCGGTCAACTTCTGTGTTATGGTGAAGGTTAATGATAAATTTATTTTATTTTTCTGCAGAAAATCTAAATCTCGGACAAAATAGATACCATTCTATATTTAAATGTATATATTTTTAAAATTAGTTGATTTTTAATCTTTTACATAATTTGATCTGTCTCGACACCAGCAGATTTAGTCGCTTATCAAAAGCTTTTTTCTTTTTGGCTTAATCAAAGTTTTTTCTTTGCTAGAGTTTCATTTAAAATCTTTTTTGAATCATTTATTACCATAAATCATATTGTTTATTTTAAGTCAAAACCAGCTTAAAACAAAAGCATCGGAATCTTTTGTATTATTATTTTTAGAAATTTTTTTTTTATTTTTAAAATTGATTAGATTTAAAAATTTTGGAATCAAGTTTTGAGAGAAAAAATATTTAATCGAAAATCATTCTTTGCTTTTCTTTTATTTAAAATTGTAAAATAAAAATATTTTTAAATAATAATATGTAAAGGATGGATTGAAATTCAAGCACAATGTTTCATACTTTCAAATCTGAGCTAATCTTATATTTGGTAATATAAATAATCTTCGATTAAATAAGAATTTTTTTCCTTGAGCTATGTGAACATGAGACGAGTGAAGAACTTCTTCATTCTCGGATTTACAATCTTAATATAAAATTTTAGAAGGTTAGTTGATTTTTACATCATGATGAATTTTTTTGGTTAAGCTAAAAATTACAATTGATTTGTAAAGCATTAAACTGATTTTGATATTTGAATGCAAAATGTATTAAATTTTGAAAATTGTTATCTCATTTTTAAATTATTTGAAAAAAAGAATTCAAAATAATCTTCAGAATTTTCGATTTATTATGTAATGTAATTTTGAGATGAAAATGGTAATTGGACTTAAGAAATTTACCTATTAAAGCAAGAAAGTCTTCAAAATTGTTTCTAGATATTCAAAGCCATATCATGAATGACTCTTCATCTTTAAATTTGTTTCAAAATTAAGAATTAAATTAAATGTAAACCAAAAAAAGTAACAATGCTTTAAATTTGAACAATATGAATGATTTTATAGTTTTATCATTAAAATTAGATAAAAACTTAAATTTTCATTCTTAGTTCTCAAAATATCAGAAACATTCTAGATTAAAAAGGTTGATCATAAAAAAATAACATATTTTTTAGATAATTTTTATTCAATTTTAGATCTTTTGTCTTTTTGCTTTTTGATAGTCTCCTTCTTGATTTGCTAGTGAGCCCATAATCTCTTTGACTTTTTGTGATCGCTTGGCATCTCTATTTTACAAACGGTATCAAACTGATTTTTGATTAAATTTAATATTACTTTTCTAGTTGTTCCTGTAGCTGTACCCGAGCCAGAAATTGAGAGTCGTGTCTTATTTCTTTTATGGCAGATTTTAGTTCTTTTTTATATTTTCTAGCCATCAATTGTTTTTCACTAGTTACTGAATTATGATGTCTTGGATCAAACTTAGTCCTTTTTTATTATGTTTTTAAAATAAAATTTAAAATAAATAAAAAAAATACTTTGACTGAATTTTAGGCTCATGTAATTTGTTCGCAACCGGTTTTTTTATCAAGCATTTTAAATGCTGTCGTGGATTTTTATTTATTTTATCAATAAATTCAATTATATTTGATATTTTTTCCTTTTTTTATATATTAGAATAAAAGATAATAAGATAATAATGCTTAATAATACTTGTAATTGATTTGGATAATTTTCCGTAGATAAGCTATCTAAAAATTTTCCAGAAATACTAAAAACTTCTCTGAAAGAAACCATTTCTTGGTAAATTTTGCAAAATGAAGTCAACAAGTCAACTGCATATGCGACAATAGCTGCCTTTGTGGCGTCACCAATCTGACTTTTATCGTCTAAGCTTGTTTTGCTCAGACTCAAATCACCCAAATTATCGCTAAAAATAAATTCATTCAATTTTAAATTTTAATCTAATTCAGCATACACAGGAATCAAAGATAAAAGTTGTTAATATTTAATAAGATTTAAAATGATTCTTTTAAAAATATGAATGGTGGTAAGGTGTTGTATTTAAGTAAAATTTGTTAGGTTACATTTTTTCTTACCTTTTTTGAGAAATTAAAAGTTTAATTTTACTACGTTTAAAAGATTCAAAAATTGTTGACAGCTCAAAATCACTAATTTTTTCTTTAATTTTTGAATTTATATCCATTGCCAAAAAGATAACTCCGTTCAAAAATTGTACACACTCTGGAACATATCGTTTAGAAGTTTTTACAAACTTAAATTAAATTTTTCGTTTTATTTTTTTTTAATTTAATTTAGTAAATAATCACTTCATAGCATAAATGGCATAAAAAAATTCCTCTGAACAAATCGCCAATATTTTGTATTCGACTCTTATTTACGATAAAAATTTAAATAATTTTATATTTTGAATAAATTAAACAATACTTGAACCAGATATCGAGTCATGATTAAAATGCATGGAGTAACAATTTGGTGTCTATAATCTGATGTTGGAAAAATACTTGATATTAATTTAAACGTAAACAACTTAAAAAATTAAATAGATAATTTAACTACTTTTTTTTATTAAGCAAATTGAAATTATAAAAGCATTTAGAACTTTTTCAAATTATATTTTTAAAAAGCTCATAAAAAATTAATTTTAAAATATTTTTAATTCATTTTTAAATTATCTTATGAAAGTTTTAATTCCAATAATCTTATATTTTATATTTTATTTCATTATTGTATATTCAAGAATCTAGGGAAAAAGATTTTACTTACAACATCCAATTGAGGCATTTTTCGTTCGTTTATTTTAAGATTTAGATAATCATTATTTAGGTTGCCAAGTATTCTTTTAAATAAAGCGATGTATGGTGAAGGATCCTTTTTGGTAGATTTATTTCCGTATTTGAAAGTAAAATCATAAATATGCTTTGTGAGTAAATTTGCTAAATTAATATTGATTGAATTATTTGGAGATGGGTTGAATCGAAATAATGATTGATAATAAGATATTAAAAGTTCGGTCAAAACACATAATCTTTTTTTATTGTTTTCATTTTTTGAAGGATCCAATTTTTCAATTAATGATTTTAGAATTACATCAAATTGATGGTAGTCAATTGATTTTTGATCAACCTTTACACATAAATTCTCGAATTGTTTTATCCATTTTTCATTTTTGAATTCAGAAAAATTTTTATTTTCTATTGATTCATTTTCTACTTCTATCTCTTCTTCTGATATTAAATCATCTACTTCTTCTCCAGAACCTTCATTTTCTTGTTCCTCTTCTTCATCTTCTTCATCTTCTTCTTCTTTTTCTTCTAATTCTTCATTCATTTTTTTATTTTTCATGGCAACTTCTTGTCTCCTAAACATTTCCAAATATTCCGGGTCATCAAACTCAATATCATCAGGTGATACATGATTAGCCGGAGTTTTTTTCAAATGATTTTTTTTTTGTTTAGAATCTTCATCAGCTAATTCTTCTACTTCTTTGTTCATTCTTTCTTTCAATTCTCTTTCATTCTTGGTCAAAGAAGCAAGATGTTCTTTTTCTAATTCTTCAGGTGTTTTTAATTTATTTGTAGGCTAAACAAATTAAAAACTTCAATTTAAATTTAATATTGAATATTTTTTTTACTTGGGCTTTTTCTGATTCAAATTGTAGAGACCTAACTAAAACATCATAATCATCGGCTTTGGTTTTTTTTTGTTCTTCTTCTTTTTTCAAATCACGATTCATTTTACCAATTAATGGTATGATATGTTTCCATTCTTTATCAAGCTCTTCAGTCAAATCTAATGTTCTATCTTTTTCTTTTTGTTTTTCGTACTAATATAGTTTTTTTAGAATAAATATTACTTTAAGTCAATTAATTACCTTTAACATTTTTGATTTAGCAATCATTTCTTCGATCCACTCTTTCTTATTTTTTTTCTTGCTTTCTTGATCTTCAGAATTTTCATTGAAACCACCAAAAAAATTTTTTGAGACAAACTCAGCTATTGTAGAAATAAAGTTTCAGTTTTTTATAATAGTTTAAAATTAAATATGAACCATTTATTTTTCCTCTTTCTGGATCATTTTCATCATCTTCTTCATCGTCACTTAATTGAACTCTTTCAAAGCGTTCAATTTGAGACAAACTTTGACCATAATGGGTTAGCTCAACTTTATTGCTAGGATCATCAAATTCATCATCATTCAGATTGAATTTGTTTGATTTTTTTATTTTCTTAAATTTAAATAATAATTTCATAATATTTTCTTTAAGTTTATAAAAAATGTACTTGTCTTTCAGCTACAAAACGCTTGAACATCTTGTCCTCTAAAGACATGTTTTTATCATTTTCACCAATACGTTTGTCATTGAACGCATTTCCTTTAAACTGATTTTTGTATTCCACAAGCAGAGTTTTTACTCTCTTAATTATTATTGGATTTTATTATTTAACACTATTAGGAAAATTTAATAAATTTAATATAATTACTTTTTCATGTGCTTTGAACGACATTTCGTTGATCAGATATTTGATTATCTATTTAGTTTTAAAAAAATTCAAAAATTTTAGATTCTCTTTCAGTAATAATACGAATTAAGTGAGCACATGTGATGAAAAATTTTACATGTATTTTTAAAAATATATTATTATTTTTAAATGTTGATTTTAAGTCTGTCTTAATAAAAGTTAACAAAAGTTCAACAAAGAGCAATTAAAAATATTAATTAATTTTGAGAGTAAGTTTATTGATTGAATGAAGATAAAAAAGATACATCATATAAATATTAAGATTAAAAAAATTTAAAACAGCTTGATAGAATATAAAATTTATTTAATAAATATAAATTTTTATTGCTTTTCAAATAATTTTTTTAATTCATTGGTAAAAATTGCTAAATTTTTTAAATTCCTAAAGGAACCAGTTTCAGATGTTTTAAGTGAATGATAGTAAAACTCTGGATTCCATTTAAGTATCATATAAAGCTGATATAATATTTGGCCATCACATGGACTTAGATCGTTAATGATATTTTGATCAATATGTACTTTTCTCAACCAATCTTCAACTTGTTTTTCATTCCAATTACTTTCAATAGGCTCATTATTTTTGGTGGTAGGAACATATTTTTTAGATTCCATTTGATCAGTTTTAACAACTTCTGTTTTTGTTTTATTCAAGCTAGATTTTATTAATGACAGATTACGATTTACTTCAAACATAGCTTTTTCAAAGTCATATTTAGTAAAATCGATAAAAATTTTAGTGCCTAAAATAATTCCCAACCATCCATTTGGTCTATATCCTTTTTGTAATATTAATGGTATAAAAGATCGATTTTTCTGTACACAATATTCAGCCTCTAGACGACAAAAATTACTTTCTTTATAATTTTCAGTGATACACATTATCACACAAAAACTTGTTTCGATTGCATTTGCCATTGATTCCAGACTAGAGCCATAAATACTTTCTACATCAATCCAGACTTTGTAACCATTTTTTTCAAGTTCCTCTTTAATTCTTAGACAAATGGGTCTTGATTTAGAGTTATAGCTTATCATTATTTGGTTTTGATTGTCTGTCAATTGATTTGAAATTTGATTTTTTTCCTGCATTAACCAAATAATACTCTTAATCGGCATTTTTAACCAAATTTTTACTTTCTGTACTAGATTCTAATTCACTTAGTTGATTGATATACAAACAAATTTCTTTATCAGATTCAACATCCTTTAGAACTCTTTTGTCAAAACACAATTGACATAATAGTTTTAGAGAGATTTCTTTTTCGTATTTATTTCCTTTTTGAATTAAAATTTTAATAAGATATTTCATCGAATAAGTCTCATATATATCATATTTGATTTCATCATTTATGGCAAAATTAAAGAGAACATTTAAAAAATCAGTTAAATAATAAAAATTATTATTAACTTCAAATATCAAGACATTGTCTATAGATTGATTTTGATCATCGACTACCAGTGGACAACGATCTATATTTTGATCATTTTCATTTAATTTATTAACACAAGTTTTAATATATGTGATTAAATTTTCGATTACTTGTTTAATATTTTTGAGACGTTTTAAATTTAATTCATCATCAATTAATTCGGATATTATTAAATATGTTTTAAAGTCCAAATCACTTACATTGGTAAGTGCTTCGGCTATTCTTATTAAAGAATCAAAACAATTGTAATTAAAAAATTTCTTTTTTAAAGTCTGATCACTAATGATTAAATTGTAAACTAAATTTAACAAATCTCCATAAATATCCACTAAAATCATGTACGTATATTTCGAATCACTATCTTTTTTTTCCAAAATACTCTTTCTTAGATCATCACTTTTTAAATAGTCTAATGTCATATCTAGACCAGATAATTCATTAAAATACTTGCAAAATAATTTAAGAGTTTTGGACCAATTTTTAAAAATTGATATAATATAGCTTAAAAATCTTAATTTGTAACATTTAGGCTTTTGAACAAATGGTTTATAGTTGTTGATATGACCCGATAGATCTTGAAAAATATCCTTGATTACTTTAATGAGTATTTTAGTAAGAGTTTTTAGAACTTTGGGTTGAATGGTACTGAACAATTGGACCTTGTGTCTATTTGTAAACAGTGATAAACGCTGCAATATCTCGAGTGCCTCATACGAATTAAAAATTAAATTAATGTCATCAAATGAATTAATTAATTCAATGTTTAGAATAAATGAAGTTTTATTAAAATTAATTATTTTCTCTTGTAACTCTTTCATATTATTTATGTTCAATGTATTACAACTAATTTCCAATAAGGAATTCAAATTTGTGATAATGTCTGGCTTTAAATAAATTATTTGGTTAAAATCCAATCTTAACAATTTTAAATTAATATTTTTCTCAAACAATTCATGGTCCAAAGCTGTTATTAAATTTTTTGACAATATCAACTCCTCCAAATTAGTTAGATCATTGAATAAATTCTTGTTAAACGATGCAAGTTGGTTTTTGGACATATCCAAATAGTTCAATGTATGCATTCCATTGAATGATTCTTCATCAATTGTTTCGATTAGATTATTAGCTATGTCAATTGAAAATATATTTTCTAAGCCTTTAAAACTGAATTTGGTCAGCTGCTTAATTTTGTTCGAATGCATCATTATACGCTGTAAGTTAAAGTTATTTACAAAAATATTATCTATAGATGTTAAATTATTAATTGAGATAATTAGTTGCTCTAAATTTATTAAATTAACGAAAATTTGTTTTTCTAGACGACTTAGGCTGTTTCCTTTTAAGTTAAGTCTTTTTAAATTAACCTGATTTTTAAATGTGTCCTGATGAATATTTTCTAATTTATTAAATGAAAAAACTGCTACTTCTAATTGCAACAGATCACAAAAAGTATCTGGCTGAATATAAGTCAAATTGTTATAGGCTAAGATAAGTCGTTTTAAATTTTTTAAACTATTAAATGATGTTGGGTCAATTGATTTTAAATTACAATTAGCCATTTCAAATTGTTCCAATTGTGTTAAGGATGAGAATATATTTGCAGACAACAAATCGATTGAATTAAATGACAAAATGAGTTTTTTTAAATTTTTCAAATGAATAAATACACTAGAATTTAATGTATGAAGTTTGTTAGACGAAAAATTTAAAGTCTCTAAATCGGCAAGTCCATCGAATGCATCATCATCAATAGTCTCATAATTTTGATTTAATATAACCAAGCTTTTTTTTGCTGATGAATAAAATTCGCTTATTTTTTGTTTGGATAACATTGAGACTTTCGTAAATTTTTCCTTTCAAAAATTAGTTAAATTGATAAAATATTTAAAGAATTAAATAAAATTAAATAAATTATATTATTTTAGGTTTAACAAAATAAAACATTTTATAGGATCCAAAGAATTGTGTTCCAGCATTATAAAAGTTATTACCATGGAAAATTCTTGTTTATGTAAATTTATCACAAAAAAATTAAAATAAATTTATAACGAATCACTCAGAAATACATACTCAGAAACAAAGCTAATATTACTTTTTTAAATGAAAATTTATTTTCTTTTTTTCTATTTTAATTTTTAATGTTTTTAAATTGTTTTTGGTCAAATTTTAAGATATTACCATTTTAAAAACATTAAAGATTTCAACAATTTATTAAGGCTTTAATTAAAAGTATAAAAGAAAATGCTAAAATTATTTTAAAGTGGTTTTTAATGGCACAAATTTCAATGTGATTTTTTATTTATTTCTTAAAAATCTTTCTTTGAATACGTTTCATTGCACTAATTTTATTTCTATAAAAGTCAAAAAATATATAGAAAAAAATTAAATTTATTTTAAAAATTAAGATCTCTTTAGTTAATTTTATTTCTTTGATATTAATCGATTTATTTATTAAACTGATTTTTTTTATATCCTTTTTCAGTATGATCTTAAAACATTTGACTGAAAGGAAGGACTAAGCTCCATTCCAAACTGCCAAGGTACAACTCAAATTATTATTATTTGAGTTGTAGTATTGTGAAGGTAAAAATTAAGTTGACACTGTTACGCACAATACATTGATCAAACTTTAAATTACTTCACTCCTATTTCAAATTGATACAATGTTACAATAATTTTGCATTTGTATCAATGCTGCTGAATTATTTAAATTTCGATCAAACATAAGATTGATTTTCTTATGTGATAAAAAAAAATCCAGTAAAAAAAAATGATAAAATTCAATGGTTAAAAATAATGTAAGATATAGAAAAAATTTCATATGTTTTATATAAGAAATTTAGAAGCATATATGAGGCAAATTAAGGTATTAATAAGACAAATTTCAAAGTACATACAACAATTGCCTAAGATTCCAAAATTATATTCACTGAGGAAAATATTTAAAATATCATGACCATATATTTAGAAAAGCAAAAAATTTGTTTATTAAATAATTTAAAATACAATTTAACATAAATTCAAGAGCCTATCTTGAATTTTGGAGAACTAAAACCAAATATGATGAAATTTGAAATATAATCATGTGAATAAAGTTCGAAACTCTTTTTGAAAGATAACAAATAACAAAAAAACTTGAAAATTTTTCAAATAAAAAATATTTGATCTTAGCGATTATTTTTTTTTGAATTTAGAGATGAAAAAAATTGCAATAATTGGTGCCGGACGAGCTGGTCTAGTCTCTGCAAAATATGCTCTAGAAAACGGATTGGAACCTACCATTTTTGAGCGTACAAATCAAATAGGTGGGCTATGGTCACGCGGAAATCAAACTCATATTTGGGAAGGTCTATTTTCAAACATATCAAAATACACTATGATGTTCCATGATCATCCTTGGCCAAAAAACGTTCCAGTATTTGCCGAAGCAAAAGAAGTAGAAGAATACCTAGTTTCTTATGCTCAAAAATTTGAATTGATTAAGCATATTCATTTTAATATCAGGGTTGAGAAAATAAATCAGCTGAATGATAAAAAATGGGAACTAAATCTTCTTGATTTGAAAAATAATGTGAAACAAAAAATGGTCTTTGATTTTTTGATAGTTGCATCTGGTTTACATTCTAAACCAAGAATACCCATAATTGAAAATTCGACTCAATTTAATGGAATACAACTACATAGCTCTTCATTTTCTCTTAAAGATCCACAACTCAAAAACAAAAATGTAGTGGTCGTTGGTTGTTCACTAAGTGGTACTGAGATATCAGCGTCATTAGTTGGACACGCTAAATCAGTGACTAATATTTTCCCACGAACTTATCTCGTAACTCCGCGATTAATTAAATTTAAAAATAAACCAGGACAAGAATATAAAATTCTTCCAATAGATATTGCCCTTAACAGACGTTCTTTTAACTTTGGTGATTCAAGTATTCCCAAAGAAGAACTTGAGCAAAAAAAGATAGATATGTTATATCAAATTTTTCCCTATCAAACAGACAAAAGTAAGAGTCATCCAGATTTATATGTTGATTTAAAGATTCCAAATCAGGTACTCTTAAAATCAATATCTGATTACTACATTCAGCATGTTGAAGAGAATAAAATAAAACCTATTAAAACTAAAATCAAATCGCTTACCAAAGATACAGTTATTTTAGAAAATGGAAAAGAGATTCTTGCTGATGCTATCATTTATTGTACTGGATACGAGCTGGAAGCGGATTTTTTTGATTCAGATATTTTAAAAATTTTGAAATTTGACAATAGAACAAATTATAAATTTGCAATTATTCTTTATAAATGTGCATTTCATCCAGATTTAGAAAATCTTGCATTTGTTGGTCAAGCTGAAGGATCGTATTTTACGGGCGATGAATTGCTTGCTAGCTGGGCTTGTCGTGTTTTTACAGGTAGAACCAAATTGCCAGAACGTGATATTATGCTCAAAGAGATAGAAATTGATGAAAAAAGGAGAGAAGAAAATATTAGGATACAGTATACCCATGGATCTCATGCAATTTTAGTTGAGAAATTAGCAAAAGCCAGTGGTCAAATGCCTGATATAGAGACTATCAGACAAAAAGATCCCTATTTGTATGAAATTCTGTGGGATTCAGCAGTGACGTCAAATCATTTTTTTTTAAACAAAAATCAAATGAGTATTTTAGATGAAGTATATGAAATGAACAAAAGAAATTTTATTCATACTAAAAATTGGGATGAGATATCTTTAGAAGATATGGTAAATGAATTCTCAAAATTTTATGTGTTACCTAAAGGATTATTCAAAACTTTATGAAAATATGAATTTGCATTTTTTTCATAATTAAATTATTTATTTAATATCTTTTAATATTGATAAGAAATTTTAACATGATGCATATGCTAACTGTTATATTTTGATAAAATTGATATTTTATTCTTGGTTTTGATTTCATTTTTTTTTTTTAATTTTGAAAAAGTATTCTATAAATGACCAAGTCATCAAATATGTGAAAATACTAATATGATCTTAATAAGGTCTAAACTCTAAGCAACACTAAAACATTAATTGTTTTTTTATCATTTTCAATCTTATTTACATTCTTAAAATTCTTAGTTTCATATAGATAAAATTTCATATTTTATAAAACATAATATTTTAGTATTTAATTTAATAAATAAAAAACTTTCACTTATTAAAGTTTTTATATAAATTTAAATTAAATTTAAGGCTAAATTTAAACTTCAATATTTATCCTTGATTATTTAATAAAAAATATATTATATCAATCTTAATACTTTGGCAATGTTTATTGTCAATCAATTAAATATTTAAATTTTAGTTGAAAAAATTTTGATTAAGAATCATAAATAATCATAGATTTTCAACAAATAATTAATCAAAATTAAGTCAATTAGCTGTTAACAGCTTAAAATTTAGTTTAAGAATTTAAGAACAGTTAATCAATCAATCATAATTGTAATTAAAAAACTAATAACTAATGATTGAATGTGTAACTCATATCCTGGAACATGCTGAGACATTTCAGATATTACTTCTTAGGGTGTTTAGTCATGAAAAATTTTAAAATATTAATTTTCTAGCTTATTTATGGAAATTTATTTATTTACTCAAACACTCTTCTGAATATTCAGAAACAAAAATCTATAATTAATAATTATAACTTATAAACTTTCAAAAAATTTTAAAATGATAACCTCTTAAACTTTTCGAGAAAGTTCTGGCTTTGTATCTTTTTAGCCTTTTTGAATTATAATAATATTAATATAGTAATAGATAAAAATTACTTTTAAAATGTTCAATTTTTTATAATTTGTATTTAAACAATTTATTACATAGCGAGACTTAACATTATTTTTTTGTATGATCTATATCTAGTAAAGCGCGTAGCTTTTGTTGAAACAAGACCCGTCCGGAAGAACAGTTAACCAAGAATCGATCAACATTCAACAAAAAGTATTACATCCAGAAACAATAACATCTTAAAGAAAAGATTAGACGATTCAGAAGTCTTCGAAATGATAATTGTTGCTATAGCATGCAAAAGCTTGCTCTTTAGTTAACCTGTTATATTAATTACTATTTAATAAAAAGATTTTGTTTAATATCAGTTTCGACTTGTTTAATTATTTATCAAAAAAGAAACATAAATGAAGTGAAAATCTGTTTTTTCTTTCTATTTATAGTGACTGATGAACCATATTGTGATAAAATGTCTTAAAGAAAAAAAAATTTTTAAATTTCCCAAGACTTACCAATTAAATTATATCAAATTAATTTATTTAACTCATTTAATAAAAAAGACTAATCTTAGAAATTGCATGGTAAATCAGTTATTTGAAATGATAATGTAGAAATAAAATATGTATATAAAAATATTAATTTTTATAGTGTTTTATATGATATTCAAAAAAGGTGATCAAACTTTTAACGGTAATATACCACCGTTTTAGTGATTTAAATAAATTTCCATTTTTTAACAAAATTTTATCCATTTGCATAATTATTTTTCCGGTCTATTTAAGGTTGGTACATTATTAATGTTCGAATGGATGTAGCCAGTATTTACTGAACAAAATTTAGCCTAATTAACCATATAATTATAGTTATTCAAGCAGAAAATATAATCTGTCTAGCACTGAATATTTTAACGGTACAAGGTGACCAAGTTAACTCAAGCTTGAAGTCAGTTAATATTTGCTTGTAAAATTTTTGAATAATCATGACAAGAATAGTTATTAAAATAATCATCTTGAAAATTTCAAGAGCACGTTTGTCCAAAAATAATTACCATACAATCTTGAGTAATCCTGTTATTTAAAATTTGTTTATTTATGCCTGTAATTAAATTAAAATGCCAATCTTACTGATAAAATCACAGACTCATATAATCAATCTTGCGTAATAAAACCAAAAATAATCCATTCCGAGGGTTATCTGTTCATACAATGTCCCAAATCTAGATTAAGAGAACTTGTTGATGAGATTTTATTTTAAATTATATCTCGATAAGCTTCTCAACAAAATAAAAAAGATTTACTCAAGATTTATAATGATTAACAAATATCACCCAAGGCTAAATAAAGACAAATAGTAGTCCTTCAAGCTAATGGTAATAAAACAATAGTTCTAGACTTAATCAGACCCTAAAGCTCTAGCCAAACATTTTTTAATTATTATCTCATATTATCAAGGACTTATACTTAGTTTAAGTCAATAGCTTCATGTCAACAATTCGGAGTTATCTTAAGAATAGATTAAAACAAATAGATAATTTTTAAAATATATTTTAATATTAGTCATTAAAGATAAATAGCTGAGAATTAAAAAAGATCAAATGTGGATAATCTCATGCAATGTAAAATTTAGCGAGATCACATGAAGATCCGAATTTTATCATGCAATTTTAGAAATTATCTTTAAGTACAAGATTTGTTCAATTGATCTCTCAACAAAATCTGATTGATTAAGCTTGACGTTGATTTTTTTCAATATTCAAATTTACAGCTTGATATCTTCTACGGAATCCAATCTAGCAATTTAAAATCGCTTAAACTGATGAGAATCTAGAAATTGTTTTTGAATTGCTCACTTAAAGTAATCAAAATAAATATAAATTTGGTAAAAAAAATTAAGAAATACCTTTCTCAGTACTTATTTAATCTATTCAACTTAAATGTAAACAAGTATAAATTGTTTTCTTTTTTGCGTAATGTTTTTTCTTTTTTATTTTCTATTGAATTGTCTGAATAGTTTCCTTGGCTACTATTAGCCTTTATTCCTCTACGCTGAGGAAATATTTATTTGGAAATTGTTTTTTTAACTAATTAAGGCAATTCAAAACAGTCGGCTTTTTTTATTTAATAAAAAAGAAGTTAACTTGGTATTTAATGAGTAATAAGCTTGCCGTGAGTTTAAATAGAGCCAAAATTTGTTTGATTAAGTCATTAGAGTCAGGATTTGTTTATATTTTAGATAAAATTAGACGTCATACGTTTAAAAATTAATCCCATGGATGAGAAATTTCGATCATGTTACAGACTGGTGGTTTCGGACCGCGATTTCTTCACATGAAGCTTTTTCGAATATATCAATATTCAAAATTTCGAATATTATATAACTATCTTATCTATTATCTTATTTTAAATCAACTAGCTAGGAGATAACTAGCTTTCTAAAATTTCCAAAAATCCAAAGTCAAGACTGAACTAGTAGAAATACTTTTGGCTATGGTTATTTTATTTTCTCAATGGAATATATGAACGGTCGAAAATTCATCAAGCTGTCATTTTTTTCTAATTAATTAAAGGCTATCATTTGAGTCATTAATTTGATGGATAGTTTTTTTAATCCTTGCTCTTGGCAATTTTTGATTTTAAGTTTAAAAAAAATATCTTTTTATATTAGGTTTACTTAAATAATGATGTAAAATAATGTAAAATACATATTTAATATTAACGCTGTTTAGAGGCAACTATGTAATGCCAAGATTGGATAATGTACTGTCTTATTTTACCAACTGAATCTAATTAAGAATATCTAATCAACATGTGACCAAGTAGTTGGAAGGAAGGACTAAGTTCCATTCCAAGGACTGTCTAAATTATTTTTTAAATAAAAATAAAAAATAAGACTGGATAACATAACATGCGCTTGCCGATCATGACAAAGCTTAGTTTCCAGTTTAATGAAGGAAGTGGAATCATTATAATGTTATATCATAAAATGAATGTTTATTTTAATTTTACGGAATATCAGTCATGCAAATAAATATTAACTTTCTATACTATAAATACATTTAATTCATGACATCTAATAGCTGCAAGGAATACGGTAATCGCTTGTATAAACTCTTAAATATTTGCATATTCTCTTAGGAATACCAATGGCAAATAGAGATTTAGTTTTAAGTCTCTGTTGAAAATTCTAACTCTAGCGAATTTTCTTTCGGCTACTTTTGTTTATTTATATTTTTCTAATAAAGCAAATAGATCTAAATAAACGAGTTTAGAATAAGGTACAGTATGATTTTTCTTTGTAAGGATATTTTAATGAGTAAAAAACATGGTAAATTTATCGGCATTTAACGCTTCACTTGAAATATTAAAAAGCCTATTGTTAGCAATTCAAATCTACTAGGACTATCACTTTACCAATTCTCAATTCAGCACTATTTTCATGCATATAAATTTCGATTATCTCAATACTTATTTATTTATTCTGATATTTAGATTTATTAATAAAAATTTTAGTAATTGTCCAACGTTTTAGTAACGGAATGAATTTATCAATTTTATCTGCCATTTATTCAAATGATGATGATAGACAAATAGTTGCTAATGGAGATAGCAAGTCAACATTTTGTAGACATTCAACCCTCATTGTCCAGTGCCAGGTAAGCAAAGTAGCCAAATGGTTTTTATTGTTTATTTATTCACTTAATTTTTTTTTATCAAAAATAAAAATATTTGAATTTATTTTTAAAAAAATGTTTATTTTATCAATTGTTGAAATAGTTTCATTTATTTGAATTAATTTTCTATTGTCTTGTTAATTAGGGAAAAAATTAAAATAAAATAGATTAAGCTAAGTTTGTTAAAATAATGAATTCAGTTAGCTATTTAACAAATAATAACGAGCAGCGTGAACATATAGACAATTTAGAAAGACTTTATTAAATTTTAATTATATAGAGGTCTTGATTATTTTGATACATGATAACAATCTTTAATAAACCAAGACCATTATATGCGCCTTTAATTAAGACTTGTAATTACTTGCGTAATGACCATTAATTGCTATGTAGAGATTTTTATTTTATTATAAACCAAGTTTATGTCACAATTAAAGGGAAATAAACAACACTAATATTCCCAAATTGAGTGACGTAAAAATACGGTTCATTTGGTCTTATGGCAAGGGATTTGTGTTTAGAAAAATTTTCACATTCAAACTTTGAATCTTGTTGTTGTGTAAAATCAAATTGGCATTAAATCGTACCATAATCTGTAGAGATATAAATTTTTTTAAGTCAACGCGCATATAAAACATAATAAAACCCCTGTGGAGTTTTTACTAAAAAGCTTGAGAACTAGGAATTCGCTTGCTTTGGACTCTGTTTAACAGATAAATGAGATTAGGCAAAGACTGAGTTGAGTTTGTTGAGTTATAAACATAGAAAAATAAATACATTAAAAAGAATTCTAGTAAAAAAAATAATTCTATTGGTATCATTAATTTTATTTTTCTAATTTAATTTAGCGAATAAGAATTGATGAGCTTACGATTGGTTTCTACATTAACCAACCGTCTTAATTATGTTTAAAATTAATTCATTGACTATTGATTTAGCTATTTTTTCAATTTGTTGTCAAAATTTAACCAGCAATTAGTCCATCTTTGGTACGTGTCTTGGCAACAAATTTCAAAATATTTCTTTTTTGTAAGTCTTGTCAACTAAATAGCTCTGTCTTGTTGTGCAATTAACTTTAAGTTTGCTCACCTGACCATGAGTTGATACACAGAAGCAGGTGATCAATAAATTAGAAATATTTAATAATTTCTTTTTCCATCATTAGTTGTAGAAATTAGTTTTGATCAATGTAGCGTGATAGAACGACTTAAAGGTGTACATGTCTGAATTAATTGGAAAATCATTAGACTCTGTTGGTTAATATATCACGTGAATGACCTATACTCTTTCTGTATGTACTTTATTTGAATAGCTCAACTGAATTTAATTTCATTCAAGAAGCACTTGAAAACAATTAAAAATATTTTCGATAAGTAAGAGGAACTTAATTAATTTTTTTAAGAAGAGGAATTTGTTTTCTTTTCTACTTAAGTAAGCAAAATGTGTCGTTCTTGACAACTAGTCTTTTATAAATCAGAATAGGTGTTGATACAGGGGCGAATAGGTGAGCTAAATCTTTATAAAAACAGCTTGTCAATCAAGATAAAATGTGCCATGAATTTATAGACATAGTTTGAAGCCAACACTCACTGACATTTGCTGTACAAAGAAATATAACGGATAGTCCGAGAATCAATTTAATTAGAAGCGGTGATTTAACACACACAAAAAAATATTTATTTATCTAAAAATTAGGGAATTTAATTAAGTACGGGTTTTATATTTTAAATTCAAATTTTTTATATTCTTTTTCTATTTCGATAATTTCGGGCATATTGCACTACACTACTATCAGGCACCGCTACCAGCTAATACGTGCTCTTGAGTCCTGTTTCTTATCTTAAACTGATAAAATAGATAAGAATAGACTATAAAAATTTTACATTTCTCATTTTTATATCAAAATCAAATCTTATTTTTTATTTATTTATTTATTTTTTAGACAAGATCAAATTCTAATCTCCAATCTACACTGGTCAGCTCGACTGGTAAGTGAGACTTTTTAAACCAGCAGAAAAAAAAACATTATTTATTAATTTCTATCTATCTAAAATAGCAGGAATTCAAACATTTCGAACTTATCGAAGATTGAATAAACATCACTTTATATCAGGTATTTTGAATGTTTATTTTTATTCTAGAAATTCCATGTTCCGGCTGTTCGAATTACCTCGAACATACCAAATCAATTAGCTCGTTCGTCCCAGCGAGACGTCCTGTCAAGAAGGTATTTGAATAGGAAAAAAAGATATATAAGGCTCAACGTACATTCTAAGATTACGAAACGCTTAATAAACACTTGATAAAAAAGATTACGGTCTTTTGAAAAAATCTTTATTAATAAACAATAACCACCTTTAAATTAATTACATAATTAAGTCAACAAGTCTTTTTTATTTAGGCAACAAAAGCGCCATAAAATAATCTATCATGGGCGTAATATTTATTAATCAAACAAAATATAAACAAAAATTTGAAGTATTTTTTCAATTCAAACAAGGAAGTACAGGTTCGGGCTAGTAGTAGTTATCTATTATTAAAAAAACGTGTCGGCTTCGGATTGTCAAACAGTGTCGCTTTTTGTTTCTACATTACCAAATGTCTTTTTTTTTTGAATGTGTCTTGAGCAATAACAGATGTTTATTTGAGTATATTAATACATAGCCATGTTAATTTAGTGCCAACAAAACAAAAAAATAAAAAATAAAGAGAATATGAATTAATTTTATTCAAAAATTAGATATCGGCTTATGCAATTAGTTTGTTTATTGCTTTATCTCATGATACCAGGTCTGGAGTATAAATTTTATGATCGCAATCCGAGCCAGAAAATTAGATTTTAATGAGTTTTGTTTATGGCCTTTGATTTATCTGCACATTGTGAGAAACGATGAGCTCTTTCTGCTCGATCGAGTGTTTATTACCTTATTACCTCATGGAATTGCTAATTTCCGAGCATTTCATTTCTCATTAGAGATTTAATGTGTTATTAAGTATAAATTTGACAAGCTTAATTGGACCAATTTAGATTTATTCATGTTTGTCAAATTAGCCTACTTGGGATTTACGTGTATTTTCACATTTTCTAACTTTATTTTCACATTTTAGATTTGAAATCAACAGATCGAACTGAATTGGGACATTCAAATAGACAAGCTCAAGTATGTATAATATTTTTATATATAATAAGGCAAATTCAGTCATGTATAATATCTGTGTCTATCTGTGCCGACTGATTGATCGGCCAGGTAAAGTCTTATTAACTAAAAAAGACTAGCAATCACTTATCTGGCCATGAGTGTTGCCGGATAGTTCTTGAAGCGTTTCTAATCGAATGTTTATTCGAAATCTTAAGAAAAAAATCCTATGTTTTTTTTTATTTATTTGATTGAATAAAGATTTAATGAAGATTTTATCTTACTAAGTGTTAAATCTAAATTAAAAACAAGAAACAAAAGTTTTTCTAGTTGAAATAACAAACTAATTTTTTCCTAATTTTTTAGCATTTTGAAAAATATTTGAAAAACAACGTATACAATAGTCTAGTCTCATATAAGTAAGTTGCTCTTAAGCACAATAATTTGAATAAAAATTATTTATTCTACTTATTTTTTTAATGAAAAGAATATCAAATGAAATGAACGCTAAAGCAATTGAACAGACTCCCAAGATGGAAGTTGAGCATCGTCGAGATGCTTTGTTTAAGTTGAATACGAGAAATTTGTTCAAATTTTTTAGTAGAGGCAAAAAGAGCGAGCTCGTAGCCGAGTCGTCAGGCGACAATACGGGCTCGAAGAAGTCCGAGAATCTGAGAATTAAATTCAAACAAATACAATTGACTTTGGAGGTAAATGACAGTGCTAGCTTTGGCTTCACAATACACGGCTACTGTCCGTGTCAAGTGGGCAAAGTGGAAAAGAGCTCGGTGTCAGAGGTGAGCGGTCTGATGCCTGGCGATTTGATCATTAGAATAAATGGCAAGAATGTGAGCCGTGCCACTTGTGACTCAGTGGTCCGGTTGATCAAGAACAGTAGTCACGTATTGACGCTTGATCTAATGCGTCCGTGTAAGGTGAACGAGAAAAAAAGAGTACAGAACATGTACGAATCGATACCGATTTGCCAGCCGATTAGCGCGGTAAACTCGACCGAAAATGAACTATTTGCCGACTACAATCACCTGAATGAAATAGTACGGCCCAAAAAAAGCAAAAATATTGCCAATAAAAAGTACAAATACTTGAACAAGAACAGATCGATGCACAAAAATGGTAAAAAGAGCCACATAGAGCAGTCGGTTTTGCAATCGATGCCCTCTCCTATTCCACACATGTCGCCCGAGAGCAAAAAAACCTCTATAATCACAGACAGCGATTACAAGACACAGTCTTCGGCAGGCACAGACGAGCCGGCCAATGTTAGCTCAAGTCCATCGTGTCCCACATCCGATGACCATTTGTATTTGTGCGAAAAATTGCTCAATTTAGAAGAAAAGTTTATAGACATTATGCAAAAAGGCGTTCAACAGTACTCTAGACCGTTGAGACATTGTCTAATGATCGACCAAAGTCAGCATTGTATTATATTTCAAAATATAGAAAAAATCCTAGCCATTTCCGAGTACCAATTGAACCAATTGATCAGCCAAGACGACTCCATTTTGCTCGATATGTTCAACACAATTGGCAAATTGTACGAGAACAAAATGCGCATGAGCTGCGAAGCATTCGACATTTATTTGAACGGAATCGAGCAGTCAATAAACCTGCTCAATCAGCTAAGCTTGAACTCAAATCTGAGCCGATTTTTGACCGAAGCCAAAGAAGACATTGACATGGACTTGAGGACATTTTTGCTCATACCAATATTTTATGTCAACCAAATTGTCGAGTGCTTGAACAAAATAAAAGAAAACACTTCGCCTATATCCAGTGATTACCAATTTTTGGTCAATTTGACGCACAGTCTGGATTCCTATTGTCACAAGTCGAGTCTTGTATTGGCCAAATTTCAGCTAGAAGGACTACAAAATCCGCTCAAAAACATCGAAATAAACCTCGAAGACGAGGACTTCCAGGATTATGAAGTGTGCGAGTCCAAAAACCAGTCCAAATTGAACCTACTCTACTCAGGCTGTGTTCAGTACAGACAGTCATGTAACAAATGGAAACGGATCAGACTGCTTTTCTTCCAAGACAGACTAGTCTTGCTGTCATACAATTCAAATGTGGACAAGTTTTTGAGTCTTTTGTCCAAGTCTTGTTCGAATAGTTGGTCAATATTGGACTCTTTAAACGAGTTTACATTCAAATCAATTAGTTTTAAAAACGTAATGAGCGTTCATTTTGAGCAAACAAAGTCAGAAATTTCACTCAAGTACTCGAGAATGTCCACAGACTCGACCAAAACAAACAAGATAAAGCTCAAGTGTTCACGAAGTGATAATCAACAATGGAATCAATTGTTTACAAATTATCTGTGCGAATTTTAGGGGGTTTTATTTTTAGGAATTGATAAGTTTATACAATTTTTTTTATACCATTTTTTTTTTCAAAGCGTATTCTACGATTATTTATAAAACAGTTTTTGATTTAGAAGAAAAAAATGTAAAAAAATGTTTAAATTATTTACTAATGGGTTATTGGAGTCAAATGAGGATTTTTTTTTACATTTTTTTTTGTATAGTTTTATTTATATACTCAAAATCGTCTCCTATTTGTTTGTGATTGGTAATAAATGTTAGGTTTATAATTGTTTTATGTTCTCGTTTTTGTTTAAAAGTGATAAAAAAGTCAAAAATTACAAAAAATTAAACTTATTTTGAGCTAAACCTTTTGGTCAATGCACATACATTTTTGTTTGTTCTGGTTTGGGGTTTGCTTTTATTTAAATTAGTATTTAATTAATAATAATTTAATTTTATTTCTATTAACTAATTAAAATATAATATATTTTTTCAAATAAACATTCAAAAATTAAATATTTTTTATTTTGTTTAAATATTCAAGACACATAGCAAATTTTCAGAAATTAAAATTATTTTGAACTTAATCTTTAGATCTTTTAGAATTCCTAGAGAACCCTTAATAAGTATCTAAATTGTTTTAATTGATTGACTTGTCACTAGTTGCAGTTCTCATTTAAATCATTTGGTTTTGTTTGTGGTGATATTTTGTCTTAACAAATATGTATTTACATTACCAGAGCTATTAAATCCAAGTATAAGCAGGCTAAAAGAGACCAAAAATATGCGTTGCTCAGCAGCAAATATTGGCCCATCAACACACATACATTTTGTTTGTTCTGGTTTGGGCTTTGCTGTTATTTAAATAAGTAATAATTTTATTTTATAATTTTTTTTTTCAAATAAACATTCGGAAATTAAAATTTTTTATTTTTTTTAAATATTCAAGTCACATAAAAAAGATTATATTCAAGCAAAAATAATATTTGACAATTTATTTATTTTCAAAGTATGTTCAGGAAATTTAAATTAAAGATTTTATTCTATGTGAAATTCTCCCAATTAATTGAGAAATTAATTTATTTACTTTAGGAATTTTATTTTAGATATTACTACTAAATGCTTAGAATCGCTTACGAGTGATTATTCTAATTTAATTGTTTTCTAGTTCATAAAATATAAAACAAATCTAATAAGTAAATATTTTCTCAAATGTTTACTTATAGATACGGCTATCAATTTACGAAAACAATTTAGCAAGTGTACGTGAAATCAATAGTAAATAGTTATAAAATTTGCATAGTCCATGCCCATCAAGAGGGTATGATTACACAAAAATTTAATTTTTATGATTGAGTATTAAATTTCAAAACAAAAAATGATAAGTTAATTTATGTTTAATTGAGTTTCTCCATATGATGCCCATAAAATTAATGGATGAGAAATTATCGGCTGCGTGCTTTTCAAATTACAAAATCTCTTGCTGTACTCAGCACAAAATGTTTAATCAAGCAAGCTCAAAAGTACCTATCAGATCATATGGATCAGATAAAAACAAGATAGATATTTAACATGCTAAATTCATATGTATCAGATAAGTAGAGAAAACACGTTCTGTACGTGTTGCGGCTCTATTAAAATTAAGGCATATTTTTTAAATCTAAAGACTTTATCGAGATAATATAGTTAACAGAAATAGATTGTACAAAGATAAGTTTGATCTTTTGCATTCCGGTTCAGTAAGTAAATTCAAGTGACGGTTTCATTTATTTCTTATGCTTTCAATCAATTTTCCACTTCCTTTATTTTATCACAATCTTTTGATTCAAATGAAAAAAATAGCTACCCAAATCTACAAACAAAAAAGTCAAGATTCTCAAACATTCGAGAAAAATAAACTTGGAGCCTTTCTAAGAATTTTTTCCCGAACCCGGAAATTTTTATTAACGGTTACCAAATAATTAACCAAGATAATAAACAAAAAAAATCAATCTAAAATAAATTTTATGTTTCCCGCTGTTGGCTCAACTTGACAACGATTAATCCATCTGGAGTTTATCTGGACTTAGTTGGATACTTGAGTTTGATCTGTATGAGATGAAACCTCTGTTGGACAATTTCAAGTGATACGTTTTTTCATTAATCACTCTCTTGTGGTCAGCGTTTTAGCTGTTAAATGATTTTCTTTTGTTAATGATTCTAAATCGGTGTTTTATACACCATGTGAATTAATTCTATCAAAATCGGTATATAACAATAAAATTCTTAAGAACCCACTTTACGATTCACTTTATTTTTAAAACATTTTTATGACATATTTAATCTTGGCTAATTATTTTCGAAAATAATAAAAAAAAAAGCTTTCAATCAATTAATATTAAGTTTTATTTAAAAAAAATGCTCAATCCCAAAACAAACCAAAGTTTCAAAATATACTAAATATTAAATTTTGACTACTAAGAAATTTTAAAAATAATATAAAATCTATTCAATATATTTTAAATAATTTTAAATATGACAAATAAAATTCAAAAAATGCATTTAATTATATGCAAAATAAGTAAAAATGCAAGAAATAAATCTCCATTAAACTTGTTTTTATCTTCTTTTGTTAAAATTAAGAAAACTTAACGAAAAAAAAATTATTTCCAGCAGTTTTTTTTTAAATTACAATAAATCATGTGAGTAATCAATACAAGACAAAACTTTATTTTATTTAATTTTTTTCCTTTTTTTCCATCCTTATGGTGTTTACTTAATAAATAAATAAAATAAAATAATAAAATATAGAGTGATTTTTCTTTCTAAAATTGAAATGTCCAACTATCAATTTAAGTAAATATATGCTAATCTAAAGATTATTCTTAATTAATTCTACTTTTTTTTGTAAAATTCAATTTTTAACTTATTCTAATTTTGTAAAAATCAAATTTTTACAAACAAGAGGGTTTAAACGGAGGCTAGCGCCATTCGGACGAACCCTGGGGTCTTCCCCTCAATTATATATTTAATAAATAAAAAAATAAAGATTATTCTTTATGTTTAAAAATGATTCTGAGAATGCTGGAGCTTCTCTTATTATAAAAATTTTATAAAAATTTATTTCTATTTTTTGTTTAAAAAAATGTTTATTATATAATTTTTTTTGATGCTAATAACCATTTAAAAAAATACGAAAATCAGTTATAATACAAAAAAATTTCCACAAAAAACATTAAAAATTAAAACAAAGATGCTATTTCAAAACATTTTGAAAAATTATAAAATAATATTGTAAAAATAATCTTCATAAAAATGTGTGTTATGCTAAAGGTGTACCAGAAGACAGGGTCCCATGTTCTATTCTTTTCGTCTCCTACATAATAACATGCTGAATTTAATTAAACATCTCATTAAGTTTCTTGCCAATGGTAGCAAACTCATCCATCCAACGTTGTATCAACAATAATTTTCAACAATAATCCTTCACAATCGCATCCCTGCGAGTTTTTCATCCCGTGGCCTTTTCTACAACTACTTTTACTTAGGATGGTTGATTAAGATTCATTGTGTATATCTGAGACTTTTGAATATAGATAATGTGACCTGATCTTCATACACAAGTAAAAATTGTGCATTCTTAAATGTGCTACTAAGCTTAAGTCAAGAATCATGAATGATATGATCAAAATCGCCAAGGTAAGAATGAGCTTAGGATCTACACAAAATTCCAAAAAATGTTCTTGCAATTTTATCAGGTGAATAAATTTTTTAATAAAGATTGTTGAATATTAATATGCTAAAAAATGGTTTTATCTATTAAATTTTTTCATTCTTAACTAAATTTTCGAGAAGAATAAATTTTAAGAATTTTAACAAGCTGATAATATTTTAAAATTTTTAGTTTGTTTTTTCCTTTATAGTTTAAAACCCAACTAATTTAGTTAATATCCAAATAATTAAACAAAATAATCTGAAAAAATTATAAAGTTCTTATTAATTTAAATTCTAAAATATATGAAACAAAAAAAATAATTTACACTTGCTCTTTCGGATAAAAAATATTATCATATAATAAGTAATTAAAATTATTAGTTTCAAATGATCCTTGACTATCTGATAAATAACAACTTGAAATAATTTTTTTTGAATTTAGTTTTTGAGCAATTGAGAATTTTAAGCTTCTAGCTGGCATTGTCCTTTGGAATGTGGTGTTTTTAAAATTTTTATATCTAATTAAAATTATTTGAAGTGTCAATGAGTTTTTCAAAATTTTTAAAGCTTTGTAAAAATCATCTAAACTTTCAATGAATAGGTTATTTATCGCTATAATTCTGTCTCCTATCTTTAAGGTTGAATTCCAAGCTAACGAATTGCTTTCAACTCTTAATTATAAAATTTTTAAAAATATTCAAAAATATCTTAAAATAATTAAGATTACCTAATAACAACCAGTTTATTAGTTTTGTTTTCTTCGATTACAAAATTAAGTTTAAAACCAAAATTAACTTTCCTATGCGGTCTACTAAGATTTATCTGTGCATAATAATCAGGTTTATCTGTTAAAATTTTTAATTTTGAATTTGAATATCGTTTGACTTTAATGTTAAATGAGTCTAATGATTTAAAAATTAAAATGGCTTGTTGAACTAAAAATTTTGTCAAATCCAGTCCATTAACTGATATAATCAAATCATATGTTTTTAAACCAGCCAAATCTTCAATTATTACTAATTTAATCTCAGATTATAATTATAAATGAATATTTACCTGCTTGACCATTTTGTTCAATTTCACTGATGTAAATTCCGATCGGTTTAGTTTCACCTCCGTCAATACTAAAGCCGAAAAGCCCATTGTTACGTTTAACAAAGAATTCTAATACTTTTTCTGTATTTAAAATTAATTACAGAAATTAATAGCTAATAATAACTACCTTTATGATGATTCATTTTAGTGATGTAGTTTCGCAAAAAGCTTAAGAATTTTTTAATTTATTTTAATTTGATATTTATATTTTTTGTCATATATAAATATTTGAAAAAAAATTCAATTCAAAATAAGTGATCAATAAGTTTTACAAAATTTATTTTCAATCAAAAATATAACAGACTAAGGCGAAAAATATTTAATAAAGAAGAATTTAAATTTATCAAAAGGGTATTAATAAAAAAGTTGTACCAAACCCTATGGTAATTTTGCATGTGAAAGTTAATTACATTTTGATTTAGTGCGATAAAACATTCAATTCAGATAGGTTATTATACTCTAATATTTTTAAATGGATTTTCATAGTGATAAGTTAAATTCTATAATTGTCATAGACAAAAATCTATAAATTATAACTGATTGTTAAATGACTGACTAGAAAGCGCCAAAAAAAAATGATAAATTTTTTTTGGCGCTTTAATTAAATAATTTGGCTCTTAAAAAAGAGAAAAATTTAGAACAAAATTTATCTATATAATCTTTACCCTAAACATTTTATTAATTTATTTTAAAAATTAAAAATGAATTCAAAGTCCGTGTCATCCATCAACTCTTGGTCTTCCTCATTGTCATCATGGTCAGAACAGCAGCAAATTATTTCTCCATACAAATTTCAAATATTACAACCAAGTATTCCAGAATATGCACCACTTTACAACGAGCCTCTTCAACAAGAATATCACTCTCAGAGTTATATGGTTCAAATACCTTTAAATTTTAAGCGTCCAATAACGGGAACTCAACAACCCATAAAATTGAAACAAAATAATTCTCTACCTTTATTTAGTGGAATACAGTACGAACAGAAAAATCCTAATATTAAATATTCTAGAAAGGTATTTATTGGCGGTTTACCTCCTGATATATCTGAAAGTAAGAAATTTAGAAATTTTAAATATAAAATCTTAAAATTAAAAACAAATTAAGATGATATAGTGATACATTTTCGGCGTTATGGACATTTGATTGTTGACTGGCCGCACAAATCAGATTCAAAATCTTCTTTTCCTCCTAAAGGATATGCATTTCTTATTTTTGAAAAAGAAAGCAGTGTACAGGAGCTGATTAACTATTGTGTAGTTGATAAAGAAAAGTATTACATTTTTATTTCTAGTCCAAGTAGCAAAGATAAAGCTGTATGTTTTAATCAAACTAATTTTTTTTTTAAAACTTTTTATTACTTTTTTAGGTTCAAATAAGGCCATGGTGTTTGGCAGATGCAGACTTTTTGATGGATAACTCACAGCCAGTAGATCCTAGGAAAACAATATTTGTTGGAGGCGTACCTCGTCCTCTTAAAGCAAGTAATTTGCAATTATAAAAAAAATCAATTGCTTTAAACAAATATTATTTCAAAGGCGAATTGGCTACTATAATGAATAGACTTTATGGTGGTGTATGTTACGCAGGTATTGACATAGATCCCGAATTAAAATACCCAAAAGGTGCAGGAAGAGTTTCATTTTCTAATCATAACAGCTTTGTTTCAGCAATAAGTGCCCGCTTTGTACACCTTCAGCATTCAGAAACAGAAAAAAGGGTAATCTTTGTTATTCAAACAATAAATTTTTAATTTTAAAAATTAAGGCCGAAGTTAAGCCTTATGTTTTAGATGATCAAATATGTGATTTTTGCCAAGGATCTAAGTGTAATGGTAGAAATGCATCTTTCTTTTGTGCTAATATTTCATGTCTTCAGTACTTCTGTGAAGCTTGCTGGACTCCTCAACATTTAAAACCTGGAAAAGATTTTCACAAACCTTTAATTAAAGAAGGGGCAGACAGACCTCGCATAATTCCATATAAGTGGTGTTAATTCTTTGAGTTTTTTATGACTATTTTTAATTTCTACAAATTTTAAATTATAAATTTATTATATAGAAAATGTTTTTTTCGAACAAATTTCGATTTTTTAATAAACTGAAAAAAAAAAAATTTGTACAAAAATTTAATGTTAATAAAATAAATAAGTAGTTAAACATTTTTTATGACCGGACAAGAATAAAATCGATCTTTTTAAAAATTATTTACATTTGAGGTTACAATCTGTATAAACGAGTTGGTGTGGTCGTTGGTGGTACATAGCATATATGAAGATGTAATGGTCCTGTTTTTGAGGGAAGTATTTTTATTCTGAAAATATATTCCTCTAATTTTTCATGAACAACCTTTGCTTCATAGCCATCAGTGTATGTTGCTTTGCACTTGACGCTTCCTTTTCCACATTTTTTGGTATTCACTGAAACAGAAAGTAAAATTAAAAAACCAGAATATAAACAATTCAGCTTTATTACCAATAAATGATACATTTTTAATATCGACAATAGGCACAGTGGAATGCATTTTTTAAATTACAAAATAAATAAATCTAAAGAGTTTAACTAAACAAAATCGTATAGATTTATTGACTTTTAAATCAAGATATGTGTCAGCTTTTTGAAGCGTTGCTCTAACTAATTAATTAAAAATAAAAATATTTTCGGAAATGAATTAGCCAAATGAACAATAAAAAATTCCTATTATTTGATGATAAAATCAAGTTTAAAAAAAACATCGTCACTCATCTGATATTTTAAAGATTGAAATTTTATATTAATGAAAAATTGCTTGGTTCTTTTTTGGCAATATTTTTAAAATTCGCTAAAAAAATAATAAAGTCATTCATTTGTCATAAGCACACGAAAAGCTAAATGAGACCAAGTTTGACTTAATGTATTTTTTTCGAGCAAAATATTTTACAAATAAGCTAATTAAAAAAATGTCCTAGGGAGTTTTTTTAAAAAATACTCTTTACTTGTAAATTAATTTTTGATAAATTTAATTAAATATATGAACAACACAAAACACGCTTTTTCAAAATCCTCGGAACATATTATTAATTTTTAAATATTATTTGTTTTGTCTATAGAACTCATTTGGAAAAAACCCAAACAACCCAGATTTAGATTTATAAAAATTAATATAAAATTTTCTCAGACTGATCAGATAAAAAACAATAATTGAGTATCCTCTAAAGTTTATCAAGAATTTGTACGTATATTCTCATTTAACTAAACTATTAAGTTTTTATTTTTAATTTCCGAAAAAATTTTATTTTAAATACCTTACATGATTACATATTTTAACTAGAATTTTTACAAAGTAATTAGTTGATTGAATTCCACAAAAATATAAAAATACATGAAAAACAATTTGCTGTATCATGAAAATAATAATACAAAAATTTGACATAAGTATTCTAATTGGGACATTTGGCACAGATAAAAAAATTTCTCTAACCAAGCTACATGTAATTGTTTATTAAGTTTAGTTAAAATTAGTTTTAATTGAGAAATTTTAGTATATAATTGATTGTAAAATAAATTACTAAAGGAAAAAATGAGCCAAAGCACTCAAAGTTTTAAATTGGAAGATTGTGAATTACAGAATGATAAAATTGTAGAGAATTTGCTTCAAAGCAGAACATTTAACTATAAGCCTCCACGTAAACCAACTCAAATAAATCAACTGAAAGAAAAAGAGACCGAAAATTAACTTTAATCGAAAAAAGAAAATTTTAACTTTTATCTAGTTAATTCAACTAAATAAACTAAAATTTCTTTATAAAAACAAATACTCAATTTTTTTTTTATTTACAAATAAAACCTTTAGAAAAATTTTACTAAGACTTTGATTTGAAATATTTAAATTGATTTTATCATTCACTAGATAATAGTCTTACTTTTACCAAAACAAAAAAGGCAATTATGGTAAGAGCGAAATAAAAAATTTTTATTTTTTCCGAGTTTAGCTTATTTTAATTTAAAATAAGATATTAAAATACTTAATGGAAAAAATGAACCATTTTTAATTCAATGTTTTAGAAAAATCAAAACATACTTTGTAAATAATTAAAAATTCAAATGTTTCAAAAAAGACTAGAATTTTATAGATAAAATAATTGAATAATCTTTAATTTAATATTGAAACCAACTTTTTTGATTAAAACAAATAATAAAATTTTCAACAATCTCACTCGATAAATCAAAATATATTTCTATTTATTTTGTAAAGAGATTTTTAAATTGCAAAGAAGGTCTATTTATAATTTGGAAAAAATGAAATACTTTTGAAGAAAATTTGTCGATTAAAGTTTGTCTAAAGTACTTTTGAAAGCTTTTATAAAATTTATTTATTTTATTTCGAAAAAAATTAAATTAAAAACTCAATTTTTATTTTATGTGATTTTCTTAATGTTGGATATAATAGAAATTAGGTTTTGATTGAAATATTATTTGGTTAACTTAATTTTTAAATTGCTTTTTAAATCGAAATTAAAGTTAAAAGATTGAAATTTTGTGCTTAAATTTTGGTTACTCGAACTTCATCTAAAACTTAATTTTCCCACGGAGGTCATCTTTATCTAGTTTATATATCTTTTTTCTATCTGCCTGATGAAAATTCACAAGTTAATTGAAAAATTTTAAAAAGCGACAAATGTAAACTTAATCTTAAAATTTGCTTAAAAATGATACGTTTAAAAAAATTATAATATTTAAATAATTGAAAATATGAAATAATTTTTTTTAATTTAATAAATTAATGATAATGATCAATATAAGTCAATTTTTCGAAACTTTCTTATTGTTACTTATCATCAGTATATCAGTATACTGTATTGAAAAAAAGACTTATAGCCATGAAGCAAAGTCTATTAATTTGGAGAACTATAGGTAATTTAAAAATGATAAAGATTTATATCTTTAAAAAAATACCTTTTTTAAGAGAGAGAGTTAAGGAAATGTTTTATCATGCATATAATAACTACATCTATAATGCCTATCCATACGATGAATTAAAACCTATAAGCTGTCAAGGATTTGATACTTGGGGAAGGTAAAAAGAATAAATTTCTGATTAATTGATTGATTTAAAAAAATCTCTAATTCTTAAGTTATTCTCTTACTCTAATTGATGCTCTTGACATGCTTGTTATTCTTGGTAACAGGACAGAGTTTGAAAGAGTTTCTAATTTACTTGTGAATACTATTAATTTTGATAAGGATATTAATGTATCTGTCTTTGAAACGAATATTAGAGGTAAATAAAAAATAAATATTGTTCAAAGTTTAAATTATAATTTTTAAGTTATCGGAGGACTGCTTTCAGCTCATTTATTATCTTATAGACTCTACATTGATCAAAACAGCAGTGAAATAGATGTAACAAAAAACTCACATTTAGATCCAGAATGGCCGTGTAATGGACCTTTACTGAGACTTGCAGTAAAAGCAGCAGATAAAATTTTACCTGGTAAGAATAATAAAACTTAAGTTTTTACATTTTATTTTTGAAAAGATTTAGTTTATATTTGGCTATTTAAATTTAGATTATTTTTTCGTAAATTAACTCTTAACATGCAATTTAAAAAAATATAAGAGACTAATTATTTTTAAATACAATCTAGCCTTTAATACTCCAACTGGCATGCCTTATGGAACAGTGAACTTAAAAAATGGAGTCCCAAAAGATGAAACTCCAATTACTTGGTAAAAATTAAAAAAAATTCATTTTTTTAATTGATAAATTAGACATGGATTATAAGTGTTGCCGGAGTGGGTACATTTTTAATTGAGTTTTCGGCTCTATCGAGGTTAACTGGTGACGAAAAGTATGAGAAGGCTGCTATGAAAGCCATGAATGCACTATGGAATCATCGATCATCAATAAATCTTGTTGGCAATCATATAAACACACTGACTGGTCAATGGACTGGAGCTGATGCCACAATTGGTAGCGGCGTCGACTCATATTTTGAATATTTAGTCAAAGCTGGTATCATGCTCAATAAACCAGAATTGATTGAACAATTTCGTACCTTTCAAAGAGCTATAGATAAATATTTACTGCATGATGACTGGTTTTTTTGGGCTAATATGAACTCTGGAAAAAAATCTCTACCATTATTTTCATCATTAGAAGCGTTCTATCCCGGAACTCTGGTACTAGTAGGTAATTTAGGGCAAGCGATTAAGTTGGTAGATAATTATCATACTATTTGGCGCCAATTTGGAGGTTTGAGAAAAAAATTCAATATCTCATTTGTTTTCTAATCAAATTTAAAAGGACTTCCTGAATTTTTTAATATACAATCCAATTCTATTCACAATAATCGCGAAGCGTATCCACTTAGACCAGAACTAATCGAATCAATAATGTATATTTTAAAAGCGAAGAATTATGATTTAAAGTTTGTTGAGATGGCGATTGATTATTTGGAGTCAATCGACCGAATAAGCAGACTTGAATGTGGTTTTGCCACAGTAAGATTATTTTGTTGTTAAATTAAATTAAAATCAAGTTCTATTAATATATTAAGTAATTTAGATTAAAGATGTAAGAGACCACAAGCTGGATGACAGAATGGAATCATTTTTTTTGGCTGAAACTCTAAAATATTTGTACCTTATCTTTGACAAAGAAAATTTTCTACACAATGACATATCATCTAGCAATTTCAAAATTATAAAAAACAAAAAAGGTTGATAATTTTGGTTGATTTCGAAAAATTTAATCTATTTTTCTAGGCGAGTGTGTGATAGAAACTGGATTCATTTTTTTCAATACTGAAGCACATCCAATCGATGGTGCTACTTTAGATTGTTGCCAAACACTTAGATCTCAGGAAAACAATGAATTGTTGCCAGAAATAATTGACTGGTATGTTGATCTAAAATCTGGTCATCATTCATTCGGAGACTTTGATAAGCGAAAAGACTTTAAAACTCTGAATCAAGAATATGAAGAATTGAGAGAAATTTTAAGAAATGAAGAAGACCAAGAAGTTAAACAACATCAAAATTACTGCAAAAATAAACAAGAGTTTAATCAATTACCGATAAAAACTAGCCTGTCATTTTTAAGACAAATAGGACATGATTTACCATTTAGTTGCTTTTTAAATGATAGCTTTTTAAATCATGTTAACACTTATAATAGTTTTACTTATTTTCCATGATTAATCAATATAATTATATTCCTAAATAAAAGTTATATTTAAATGTTGTTTTAGTTCACTTAATCTGGAATAATTAACCAGAAAATTGATCAGTAAATTTGAGGTTATATTCAATACTTAAGATTAAAATGGATAGTATTTTCTCTCCAGTTTTTTACAAAGGTCCAATTACCAGCTGCGAATATTTGGACAATCAAAGAATATTAATTGGTAAAAAGATTATTACTTTAATATAAATACGATAGTAATTTTTAAACTATTTTGGAAAATTTCTATTTATTTAATAAGTTTCAAAATAAGTAAATACTTTTGATACAATTAAGGCTAATTTTTTATGTTAAACGACTTTTTAATGACATACTAAGCTAATATATTCGAAAGTTTGTTTGATTGTTCTATTTAATTGTTAATTTTGTTCCTGCTTCATAAAAAATTGAATTCATAATTAATTTTAGTTATTAATCACATATTTTTAATCAACTCGAGCATGTCATTTGTATAACTAATAAACAAAAGAAGCTTTATTTGTTATAAAAAATTTTAATGCTTCAATTGATCATCGTAAAAGTATTTGAAAATTTTAATCGTAATTTTTAGTTGCTTCATAAAGCTGGAAAATTTTTAAAATTTTATCAATATTTCTGTGAAAAAAATTACCGAAGTTTATTTATAGATTTTTAACTGTAAATTTTTCTAAATTAAATTAAAACTCACTAATTTTCAAAGAATAAAAAGAAACTTTAGCTATCTTTATAGATGCTATTTGGGAAATAGCTAATTTTTTATATGTTTTCTTCTATCTTTTTCCTTTTTAATTACATTAAAAAATCGAAAATTATTTTTAGATATTTCAAAAATTTTTAATCTAATTTTCTAAAAAATCATACTTCAAAATTTCTAAAATCTACTTTTTGTCAAAAAAATTGTCAGCATAAATATTTTAATATGAATAATAATGAGTGAATCTTATCTGTAACCATTTTTAGGATATGGACCATATATATCTTTGCTTAATGAAACTTCGTCAGAGGAAATATCAAAATTTATTGCCTTGAAATACAGAGTAATTCATAAGATTGTCATTAACCCCACAAGCCGGAACAAAATTTGTGTTTTTGGTCAAAAAGCATTTAATTTGGTCTCATTGGATGAAAATAATTTTACTAACCAGATTGAGCGATATGTTGAGTTAGATGATTGGATTTTTGACATTTATTGGATGGATTATGGCAAAAGCTTCCTTCTTGCGATTGTGCTGGCCCATAATAAATGTATAATATACAATTTTGATAATAACAGCATTCAAAAAATAGTTGAATGTGACCAAAAATGCATGCTGTAAGAATTTTAAAAAAATTTAAACAAAAATTTATTATCTATTTATAAGCTATTCAGCTAAAATTTTTGATAACAAGACATTAGAAGGTAGAGAAAACTTGCTGATTGCATCAGGAACAATATTTAATGAAGTTTTGATATGGTCTTTAAATGAAGGAACTGTGCTTTTGAACTTAAAAGGCCATCAAGGTGTTATTTTCAACATAGAATATTCCCATAGAACGAGCTCTGTCTATTCCACATCGGATGATCGCTCAATAAATGTATGGAAAATAAATTTCAATGAGAAAAGTGCTGAATTATTCACTCGATTCTACGGACACGATGCTCGGGTATGGAAGTGTAAGACATTTTTTAAAGACAATGTAGAATATTTATGTAGCATTGGCGAGGACTTGAAATGTTGCTTATGGAATGTAGAAGATAAGTCTTTAATTTACAGATTTGATGCTATGAGAAAAGGATCCAAAAATATTTGGTCATTGGCTGTGAATGAAGCCAAACTTCAAATTGTAACTGGATGGGCTGATGGAGGACTAAGAAAATTCGATCTTAACCACTATTTGACCAAAGAGAGTGTTGATGATTCAATAGATAAACGCCAAGAAAGTAATGAGCTTGATTTAAATTTTGAAAATCAAAATGATTTTATAAGAAGTACAGTTTTAATTAACAGCAGAGTAATTTGTTGTACAAACTTGGGCTTTTTGTACATGATAGATCTCATAAATCAGAAACAAAAACTCTTATTCAAAAGTATTCTTTTATCCAGTTTTAACACAATGACAAAAAATTATGTAGACAACAATCATTGGTGTCTTGCCATAGGAACACTTAAAGGATTTGTATTTCTACTTAATTTAAAATTCCAGGACAAAAATACCAGCGATCTCATTACTATTGATTGTATAAACTGCTTAGGAATTGAGGAAGAAATAGCTGAATCAAACGCGGATAATTCTACTAAAATCAATTTATTAAATCAGGGTTCTTCCAAAATATTTAATGTAATTTGGCTAAAATACCAAAAAAGTACATTTCTTTTGGTTTGTTTTAGCCTTTTAAATGGTCTAATACACTTTTATGAACTTAAATCGAGCAAACAATTAAAGCTTATAGCCAGACTAAACTTGCCTGTATGTAAACATAGATGGCTTACGTCGGCTACCATAATTACCATCAAATCACCAGCCAATGATGATGAATCCGCAAATAGTGAACAATTACGTCAAGAAGTTTACCTAATTGGCGGTGACAAATGCGGAAATTTACATTTATACATGTTCGATGTACTTTTGGACTCATCTAGTGAAGATAATGAAAGTACTAATGAATTAAAATTGGTAAAACCATATGAAAGTATTAGCAGTGTAACCAAGGAAAACTCACCTATTTCTGCTATTTATGTACGAAATTTAGATCCAAATGATAGTGAAAGTTTAAACTTTTTTATACTTTGCTGCTGTAAAGATGGTTTTTACCGAGTTTTTGATTTAAACTCAAATTTTATAGATGAAAACAATGAGGAAACAAACCAAATTGTTAAAACAGAAAAGCAAACAACAACAATGCTGAAATTAATCAATAAATATCAAGTTAATTCCTATATTGATTTAATTGAAGAGTTTATATTTGATTCAGATGAGCGCAAAGAATATGATTTGGTAACTAATTTTGACCAACAATTGAGTTCTTGGGAAAAAAATAACTTGGAATTAAGCCTAAAGTTAGCTCTTTGTTTTTATGGTGATAAGTTTATATTGTGGAATTTTCAATTAAACCGTTCACTATTTGAGTCAAGGTGTGGAGGAGCAAATCGGTCTTGGGACTTTGAGTTTACCAATGATCCGAAGGATGAAAATTTGCTTTTTAGATTAATATATGTTAAGAATAAAAGTATCTCAGAAAATCGGAAAATTCTTTTTAGAAATGAAGTCGAGCGACCCAAGTCACAAGCTAGCAATCATTTGTGCCAGAATTTCCACGGTAATACAATAACTATCAATAAATTTCTCTTTAGCAGTAAATATTTGCTGACTGGTTCTGAAGATACCCAGTTAATTGTCACCAAAATTACCAATGAAAATTTTAATCTTATCCATGAGTTTCATCTTCAAGGCCATGATTCTGTGGTTAAATGTATGGACTTTTATCGACTTAATCAAGCCGAAGTTTTGCTTGTAACTGCTGGCGGAAAAGCAAATATCAAAATATGGAAAATAATATTTGACCAAGATTTGCAAAATATTGAAAGAATTATTAACTTATATGAGTTTAAGAGAAAATTATCAAACAATGCCAAAACCGGACCAAAAAGCTTAAAAATCGAAAAACCTTGGCTATGCATAGACCTCGAATCAAATCCCGACATAAGATTCATGGATGTCTGTCTTATAAATTCCAATAAAAAAAGTGATCCTCTTTTATGTTTTGCATGTTCTGATGGATGTATCAGGTATTTTATTATGGATAAAATTTTTGGCAATTTTTGATTATATCTTGGTAGAATTTTTTGCTATTCAATTGAAACAAATAAATTGATTTTAATTAATAAATATGAGTATCAAAAATGCCTTATATGTATAAGACAATTAAAAATAAATGCTGAAGAATCGTACTTATTGGCGTTTGGTACTGATGGCAAGCTTTTATTTTGGAAAATAAATCATTCCGATGATCAAAAACCTCAGATAATTCCTGGTCTAAACCAATCAGGCATCAATGATGTGGATCTCATCCTAATTCCAGATTCTAGACAAGCTCTAATAGCAACTGTAGGAGATGATACTTGTTTAAGCTTGACAAGAATAGAAGTAAATTTTGACCAAGAAGTAAACGTTATATCACCAATAGTTAAATTTGAAATGTCACATGCATCGGCGATTGCAGGTTAGTAAATAGCTCTTTTAGAGCAAAAAAGTAATCAATTTATCTCAGAAATTTTTAAATTAACCTACTTTAGATTTTACAAATTTGATAAAATGATTTTCTTATTTAAAATTTTAAGGAGTTAAATTTTTACTTCCTACTGTAATAGCAACTGTTTCCAAAGATCAACGCTTAGTTATTTGGCAAGTGGATTTAGAAAATAAAAAAGTAGTTAATATTTAACTAAAAATATTTGAATAGGAAATATTCTTTTTTAGAAAACACCACTTAAAGTCTATTTTTCAAATGTATCAGATGTGTCATCATTAGATCTTGTCAAATTAAATGAGTAATTGTTTTTTTTTTGAAAAATATTAATCAAATAAATTATTATATTTAGTGATTTGTACCGATTTTCACTGGTTGGAGTCGGAATGGAAATAATTGACTTCAAACTAATAGATGAAAATTTAGTCATATAAAAATTTTATTAAAAATAATAATTTAATAAATAAAAAAATTTGATTTAGTCCTAACATTATTCCTCTGATTCATTATTTTTTTTGTCTTTTTTAAACAGCCAAAGAGCAGATACAGCACCAATGACAAAAGAAGCATTTAAAAAAAGCATTTTTAATGCAGATTCAGCTTCTGGAGAACGGGAAATTCCATTTCTATTAGCAGACACAAAATTCTGGCAATTATCATTCAAAATACTATACCCTGTTTCTCCTAGTCTTTTCTTACAATTTTCGAGTATCTCTTCGTTGTTTCTGAAATTAAATATTTAGCAAAAAATAATTTTTTATTTAAATTACCTTGGCTTATGTTTTGTGTCATAAAGGAAGTTGCCTTTATACAAACGTCTATAACCTGCTACTTCAATTACAAAATCTTCGCGAACACAAGCTTTTTCAGTTGGTGTACCTAACATACTCTTCGATGCAATATTAAATGAGGTTGGCTGCTCAGGCTCACCATATTTATGTATTACAGTCATATATGAAGAATCTTATTTAACTTAATATAAAATTTTTTTAAATGAGATTTAATTACCGGAAAAAGTAGCATGATGAGTGTAAAAACTTCTTTCGAAAACTATGACATCTCCCTCCTGAATTTGGTGAATTTCTAAAAGATTAGATTTAATAATCGCTACCAAATTTTTAATTTCCAATTGTTTGTCGATGCAAATATCTATAATATTTAATTCATAGCACATAAACTGGTAGTCTTTTTGAACAAAATCACAAAAGCTTTTGACATCATTAGCCTTCCATGTTTTGTTTTTCAAAGCTTCCTTATGAATAGTCTTCATGTTAAGTAAATCATCAAAAGCAGATAAATTTATTCCTATAGTTCTATCATAAAGACACAATAACAAATCGCTTCCTTTAAAATTTAAAAAAAAATGTAGTTTAATTTTTCGATGCTATTTACCAATATAAAGACACAAAAGCCAGTTTTTTTTTGATTTTTCTGTTATACCAATACAATATCCTATGTTTCCTTCATTTTCGATAATCATGGTTAGCATTTCTTCAGCTGATCGAAAACTTCGCATTTTATTAGCAAAAATTCGAAAAATTTTATATTTTTTCAATATATTTAAGAATCATTAAAATTTAAGAAAAAAAGTAATTTTGAAATATGATTATTGTTTATTTTATTTATATTAGTATATGTAATCAATTTTATTTTTAGTAAATTATTATTTTTCTTAACTGATTAAACTTTGCAGGCTTTAGTTTTAATTACATAATTAAATCATGTACAGGTAAAAACTAATATTCATATGATTCAAAAAAAGCATCATTATATCTTATTGAGATTTGATTAAAATAAAATAATATATTTTAAATTCATAATTCATAAATTTAATTTTTATGGTTGTTATTCTAATAAAAATCGATATAGATAAAAAGACCATCAAGTTTTATTGAGTTGGTAAGTTTCAATGGTCTAGCACGTTAAAAGTAAAAAGTACCTTCTGGAAGAACATACCATCCAGTGTGCTGCAAGAATTTTTTTTGTTTAATAGAATTAAAGATAATTGAGTTAATTTTAGGATTGTATCATTCAACAATAAAAAAATAATATCGAGCTATAATCTAGTCAGTGAATTAAAAACACTTAATCTGCCATAGCTTATTATTATCATTAAAAATTTAAATTAATGGTTAAAAATTTTATTTTGGAGAAAGCATTTCTTCTGGTCTAACCCAAGCATCAAATTGTTCACTGGTAACATAACCAAGTTCTATCGCTGCTTCTTTTAAATTCTTATCCTCCTTAAATGCTTTCTTGGCAATCTGTGCTGCCTTGTCATATCCAATTTTGGAATTTAGAGCAGTTACCAGCATTAATGATTCTTTGGTATACAAATCTAATCGTCCCTCTATACCTTTTATACCAATAACACAATATTTATTAAATGAACAAATTGAATCGCTTAATAATCTAATTGATTGCAGAACATTTCGAGCAATTAATGGCTTGTAGACATTTAATTGTAAATGGCCATTTGCTCCACCAAAACTAACTGCCACATGATTTCCCATTACTTGAGCAGCTACCATGGTCATTGCCTCGCATTGAGTCGGATTTACTTTACCTGGCATTATTGAGCTTCCTGGCTCATTTTCTGGAATACTTATTTCAGCAAGACCGCATCTTGGCCCACTAGAAAGCAATCTAATATCATTTGCTATTTTATGCAAACTTACAGCTAGTGTATTAAGAGCGCCGCTCACTTCCACCAAAGTATCATGAGTTGCCAGAGATTCGAATTTATTCTCAGCTGGTCTAAATTCAAGACTAGTTAGCATTGATATTTCTTTGCAACACTTCTCGTCAAATCCTTTTCGAGTATTTAAACCTGTACCAACAGCAGTGCCTCCAATTGCAAGCAAATAGAGTCTTGGCAAAGTGGCATTCAATCTATCAAGTGAGAATCTAATTTGTTGGGCAAAAGCTGAAAATTCTTGTCCAAGAGTCATTGGAACTGCATCTTGCATGTGTGTTCTACCAATTTTGATTAATTTAGAAAATTCATCACTCTTTTTACTCAAACTAGTTAAAAACTCTTCCAATTTTGGAACAAGTTTTTCTTTAAGCTCTAAGGCAACAGCAATATGCATTGCTGTAGGAAAAGTATCATTGGAACTTTGACTCATGTTCACGTGATCATTTGGATTGACCATTTTGGAGCCCAATTGTCCCCCTAAAATCTCAGTGGCTCGGTTTCCGATCACTTCATTTACATTCATGTTGGTTTGAGTTCCTGATCCAGTTTGCCATATTGATAATGGAAATTGATCTGAGGATAATTTTTGCTCAATGACCTCCTCACATGCTTGGATAATAGCATTAGATTTTTGTTCATCAAGGCCGTATGTTTGGTTTACTTTGGCAGCGGCCTTTTTCAGAATACCAAATGCTTTGATAATTGGAATCTTTAATATAAATAAATTATTCCTAATTGAAATTAATTTTGAATTATTTCTTAAATTTATTTTAATTTTATAATAATTCTTACCGGCATTCGTTCAAACTGGTCTCCTATATTGAAGTGAATTAAAGAACGAGCTGTGTTCGCACCGTAGTATTTGTCTGCTGGTACTTTTATTTCACCAAAGCTATCTCTTTCAATGCGGAACTGCTCCATTTTAAGAATATTAGTAGTTTTTATTGGCCTAAATTGTTCAACTAAAGATATAAAATAAAATTTTAATTTTTGATAAATGTTTGGAAACAATACAGATTTGGTAATGACTGAGAATTCCTTTAATTGGAACTCTTCTGTAAGACTTCATTATAAGCGTACAAAATTTAGGCATTTTTAATTCAAAATTTAGTTATTTTTTGGTAAGATACAAGAAAATATTTGGCATATTTATCCGTATAAAAATAGATTTTATTTTTATATGTAAAGTAACTTTACAAGCCTTGAACAAATCTTTTCGACGCTTTAACAAATGAGACATAAGATCAAGTAAAATAAGAAAAATTTTTAAATGGAATATTTCTGTGTAGTGTAAGAACCAGCTTTATTATAGCGTTTTTAAAAACTTAATTGAATATTTAAAGTTTTATTTTTTCATTTAGTGAAAAATAAAATTAACTTATTACAATAATTATTTTTTAAGTCACGTTCTTAATTCAACAAAAAAACATCTGTTTGAATAAAATTAAGTTTGTGTGAACTTATTCCTAGTATTTTGAAAGTGAAATAAAAAACACTAAATGTTAAATTTTATCTAGTTTAGTAAATTTTTATCTCTTTGTATTAATATTTTTTATTTAACTTCACTAAGCAATTTAAAATATTCAATGGCCTTTAAAAAAATTTTAAAATTTACTTTTTTAATAAAAAACAAACAGTTAGTATTCGGACTAATTCATGGTCTATTCTTTTGAATATTAAATTATATTTAAATAATAATAATAAATTTTTTTAAAAATTTATCTACACGTAATAATATTTTCACCTTTTTGAAAAAAATTGATTAACAGAACTGTCATGATAGCATTAGGGTCTAAGCGCATCTTTATCTTCATAATTTCTTTTGTATTGATCAAATCGATCATCACATCTTGGGAGCATGATCATCACCATGGACATGAGCACCAGGAAAAGCCTTCTTTCAAATACTCAAGAGAAGCAAACGAGCCTAAAAAGGACCATGGCCATCATCATGGACATGTTCATAGTCATGCACACTCTCACGATGAAAATCATGGACATCAACACAGTCACGGATCTCATGGCCATACTCACGAAGACCACCATCATGAACATGGGCATAACCATGACCACCATGATGGACATCATCATGGCCATTCTCATGAAACTAACCAAAAAGCCAAACGATCATCGGAAGACATTAACTTAAGGGACAAATTTAAAATTGCATGGCATGCATGTCTATCAACTTTTCTGATTAGTATTGCTCCTTTTGTTTTATTGTTTTTCATACCATTAAAAAACAACAATATCGAAAATCAATCATTGCTAAATGTTCTGCTAGCATTTGCATCCGGAAGTTTGTTGGGAGATGCTTTTTTGCATCTAATTCCCCATGCATTACATCCCCATTCACATGATGAAGAAAACCATTCACACTCACACGAAGAACATGATCATTCAGCTCAAACAGCTGTTGGCCTTTGGGTTTTAGCCGGAATTTTGGTATTTTTATTCGTAGAAAAAGTTGTTCGAAATATTAAAGGAGATGGTCATACCCATTCTCATGGCCATTCTCATAAGAAAGAAAATGATGAAAAAAAATCAGAAAAAGACAAAAAAGTAGAGAAAAAAGAGAAGAAAGAAAAGCCCGCTGAAAACCAAGAAGGTAAAATAAAAATTCTAATTTTAATCAAGATAAATATCAAAACTAAAAAATTAAGATATCAAAATTGCGGGCTATTTAAATTTGGTAGCCGATTTTGCTCACAATTTTACTGATGGTTTAGCAATCGGGGCTTCTTATTTAGCTGGTCATAATATTGGTATCGTTACCACACTTACTATTTTGTTTCATGAGGTTCCACATGAAATAGGTGACTTTGCAATTCTAATACAATCTGGTTGCTCAAAAACTAAAGTAATTAAAAATTTAAATAAATATTTTTTATAGTTATTTTATTCATATTTTAATAAAGGCTATCTATTTGCAATTAGTCACTGCTTTAGGCGCCTTGAGTGGAACAGTACTGAGTTTATTTTTTGAATCAGCAATGAGTGGTATCGCGACATCCTGTATTTTACCATTTACTGCTGGAGGCTTTATATACATTGCCACTGTTTCAATCATGCCTGATTTGAGAGAGAGCCCTAATTTAAAACAATCAATAAAGGAAATTATAGCTCTGATTGCTGGTATTTCTATGATGGTTGTTATTGCTTTTATGGAATAGGGAAAAACATTGAGAAGACTGCATACTTTGGAATATTTTAAATAAGTTTAAAAAAAAGTTGATCCAAATTCAACATTTAAAATGCATGTTAATTATTTAAATTTTTAAATGATAGTTAATCACAAATATTGACACCACTTGTTATAAAAAAAGTGTTTAATAAAAGTTATTTTTATGCTTTGATTTTATTTGCTTTTTTCTTTTAATAAAAAAAATCTTTAAATTATATCTTGAATGAAATCTTAAGCATTTGGATTATATTTTTCAAAATAAAAATTAAGAATTATTTCCTACTTAATATACAAAATCTTCCAGAATATTAACACAAGATTAATTTGCAATTAGTTATCATTATATTAATTAATTTAAAAATCCATCTTTATTTCATTCTTTATCTCATAAAATTTTTAAAATATCTTAAACAAAAAATCAAATATTTATTTAAAATAAGATTTCTCTAAAGCTTCGATTAAATTTTTATTTACTCCAAAAAAAATATTTACAAAAAATTAATAACTAATCGGATTATTAGTTATGTTTCCTGGTAAATCAGGACTCCTCCATTTCAACTTCAGGAATAGAATATTTGTCACGTTTAGTACGAGTTTCTGGCTTTGAATCCTCATCCATTTCTTCATTGGTTTCAGGTGATTGATCTTTTTTGGACCGAGATTTCGACATTTGTGCCTCGTCAAGCATATTAATTTGGTTCAAGTATTCATCCAAATTTGTATCACTTTCGATTAAGCTTTTAAGTGAGCTGAGTGATTGAAGAACAACCGAAAATTGCTTTCTTCTCAGATCTATTTTTCTATCATAATCGTACTCAGCCTTCTTTAAACCTTCTACTTTGGCTTCTAGACTTTTAATGGTATCCTGCATTTCTTTTCGGTCAGGATAATTTAGAATTTGCCGAGCTAATACGTCATATTCTTGGCGATTTTTACGTATTTTTCTTGCCTCTACCAATTCAGCTTTGTTTTCTATAATTTTTCTCTTCGCCTTTTCAATTTCATTACTTATTTTTTCATACAATACTTTATAATTTTCCTGTTCGTTTTTATTCATTTCAACAATGAACTGATTTCTGACCAAGCCAAACTCAGCATTTCCCAAATTCGAAACCAATTGTTCATATAAACTATCTGAATTTTCTTCTTCGTTTAGAATCCCATTCTCGGCATAAAAACTGTTTGTCCATTTGACAAAATTTTTGATAAGTTTATTTATAATTCTGTCCTCATTTCCGCTATCACCTTCAATCAACAATCTTTTTTTTATTATATCATCTTCGGTGCTTGACATTCTCAATTTAAAAAAAAAAGCCTAAAAATACAATATTTTAGAGCTGTAATTAATGCTGGAAAGAATAGATAATTAATTCTATTCGAGTATAATAAAGATTTATAAAAATGAATAAAAAATTTATTAAATTATTTATAATTTTTTTCACAAAATTGCTTGAATTTAGCTTCTAATCTCTTGGAATAAGCATCTAATTTATTAGCAGATTGTTCCAGCTCACTAACACATCTTTCAACTTCATCAATTTGGGACAATAAAGGTACTAGTGTGGCATATGATTCGTTTAACTTTTCCATTTCGCTGCTAATGCTAGATGTATATTTGGTTAAATTTTTGTACTTGTCACAAACTGTCCTATTCATTTTTGTCAGCAGTTTGTAGTCAGAAATGCACAAGTCAATCTCTTCTTTGATATAATCACCAGTCGATTTGAGCATGTCTTTGCTCAATTGTTCAAGAATTTTTTTTGAGTTTTTTAAAGATGGATCTTGGTTAGAGACAGGAGAAGCAATAGGACTCGAAAGAATATTAGTGTCTTCTGGATTAGCAAAGCTACCCAACTCATCCTCAGTTGGTTTTGCTGAATCTTGAGTGTCTGCTACCTCATTTTCATTTACTTGTGACATTGTTTAGCTAAAATTATGGATATTTTTTTAAAAATTAGAAAAATTATTTAAAAATTTATTGCATATGCATCTAGATCACATGCTTTTAAATAAAAATAAAAATACATTGCAAAAATTTATTTTAATTTTAGATATTTTTTGATCAATTAAAATAAGAGCAAACAAGCTAATTTAATTGTAAGAACAAACAATTAAAAGAAAATGTTTTACAATTAATTTTTTTAACTGAAATCATATTTTTGTTTTTATTTTATAATATATTTTGATAATAATTTGAAATAATTCAATTATAAATTAATTTTTTGATTAGTAGAATTTATATTTCATGATCATTAATGATAAATTTAAAGCTCAAAATACAAAATTCATATATAATGTTGTAGTCTGTTCTCTTGTTTCTGAGAAGGACTCTTAAGTTCTTTTCCCAAACCATCTTTATATCTACCTCTAAAAGATCATTTAGAATTTAATATTTATATGACGGAGACTATGCACACAAAATTTTTGATCGATCGGTCACTCCTAACGGAATTTGACCAATTTACAATTTACGGTTGATTTTACAAGATTTACCTATGAAAATATTTTTTTAATTTATTCCATCTTGGAATTAAGACTTGTCAAACACCCTATAAAATTGCTATGTTGAACCATGAAAAAATAAACATATCTCCAATCACCAAAAAGTTTTAATGTTTTAAAAGCTGTAAGAAGATAAACAAGATAAAAATATTTTTTAATCTCTGTGTATTCATCATAGGCCCAGTACATATTCACACAATTTTCGAGTAGAATACTATCATTCTTCTCAAAAAACGACTTAGAAATAGTCAATAAGGCAAATTTTTTAAAAGGACTAAAAATTAAGTAAATTATGATCAAGAAAAAAAAAATGTTTTAAATAATACTTAAATAATTTTTTATCTATATTTAAAAATTAAAATTTAAATTCTTTTTTGTTTTATAAAAAATATAATTATTAGGACAAATACATTTTTCAACATGAATTTGACATATTACCTCCAGATTTTTATTTACTATCATGTTAACTTAACATTTTACATTGATTTGATGATCAAATCAATATCAATGTAAATAATAAACTAAGTCTGATAAATAAAATTTTTTAAAGATTTTTTGCACAACTTTTGGTTTCAATATGAATATGAAAATAATTTGAATAAATATAGATGGATATTATAAATCATCAATAACTTCATGAGTTCCAGACTGATTTGCTAAAGCAATTCATTTTTCTTGAGCATTTTCAACTTCTGGGGCTTCCAGAGCTGCTGATATTTCTGTTTCAATATTTTGTCCAGGCGAGTCATAATTTTCACTAATTTCTAGACTCTCATCAATTTGATTAAAGCATGAATATTAATCTGGTGCTAAGATCGAGCCTTCTAGACTAAATTCACCATCATCTGATGACAAATTTTGAATTAGTCTTTGTAAAATTGAAAATAACTTATTTTTTGTCTCTTAGGATAATTTTTGGCTTTTGTTCCTTTTAATAAAAACATAATTTTTAATTTTATTAATTTGAGAACGTTTTTAAACAAAAATCTTTTTTATTCGTTCTTGAAGTTCAATAAATGACTTTGGCTCTTCATTAGCATCAAAACTCATTGGCACCTTACAGGATTTTGTCTCTGCTGATTTTGTCAAAATTTTCGCTTACAAGCACCACAGACGTCGCTCGATAATATCGCCCCTTCCGTTCTATAATTTTTAGGGGATATAATTAAAATGGCACAAAATAAAAGTAAAAAATTTATAAAAACAACTTAATTCTTAGATTCTTTTTTTTCGTCTTTTATTGAAAATGGAATATAAATTTGTCTAATTTAAACACTAAAAAAATTAAAAATAATTATTTATTTTGGCTTGAGATAGATTTTTAAAATTAGAAGTTTCACAAAGTTTAAAAAGATTCCTTATCTGCTAAATCTGGGTCGATTCAACGCAACTTAACTGTTCAAAAAATGTTATACATTTGTTAACAATTTCCTCACCATCTTTTAATTTTATAAATTTCGGCTCTCTTTCTTCGTTTTCATCTAATTCAACTTCAACTAAGGGAGCAGATTTTAAACTTTCTTCGACTACAACATTAACAATTATTTCTGATACATTAGGTATTTCAAAAGTCTGACAAGACGCATCTGAATTAAAATACTGTACGATTGTCATATCAAACTTTTTATTAATTTCGTTTATTTTTTTTTGGCAACAAAACGAATTGGTCGTTTTCAGAATTTTTAGATTCTGTTAAAATATTTAAATGTAGTTTTAATTGCTCTTCACTACAATTGTTAAAATTGGCTTCATCTAAAACAACATGAGAGTGGCTAACTCATCAAAACCAGACCATGCATATTTGTAACTGCAGCTAGTCGGTGTGGAGCATTGATGCATGTGATCAGTCAATATCCTGTGTAATTAATTAATTAAAAAAAGAAAAAAATAAAAATAAAATCTACCAAGCAAAGCTCTAACAAAATATGTTTTACCACTATTTGGATCATCGACTATAAGCTATTGTTTTCGTTAATTTTGAAAAGGCTGACTCTGAAATATTTTTTATTATTCTAAAAGGCCTTCAAACTCTTTTTTTGGATAGCTAAATTCAAAGTATGGATCCTTTATTTTCGGCTTCCCTTCATCAACGTATTGATGAGCCCAAATCCAGTCACTAATGCATCGTTTTTATATTTTAAAATTATTTAAGACATATTTTCTTCAAAAAATTTAACAAAATTTCTTGTGTCTTGTCTCTGATTAGATTTTATTACTATCAACTACAAAAAAAAACGGCATAATGAAGTTTATGATCAAATTAAAATGATCATGCTCAAAAATTATTTTTTGTTAAATTTTATAGAATTTTCTTAATTGAAAAATTTAATGCAGAGATAGATTTTAAAATGTAACATAACATGATAAATCATGATCGATGATTGTGCAAAATTCTGCATGGATTGAATTTTTGCAGAAATTTGCAGACATAAAAAATTAAGTTTAACATTGAATGTTTACTTTAAAAATTTGATTCTGCAGTAAATTTTTTTAGTCGAAAAAATTTAAAAACATATTTTTAAAATAATTTTTGAACATGATCATTTTAATTTGATCATAAACTTCAATATGCCAAAAAACTTGGTAATCTTATACATATAATTGTACAAAAACTATTGTATATGTTATCGTAAAAATGTAAAACACGGAAATCTATAGAATTACGTTCTTATACGTAATTTTGTAAAATATGAAAGAAAAAAAGAAATCTCAAAATTTACTGATATTTTATTTTTTCTCGTAATTTAAAGGAAATGTTTTAGTAATTTACGAGAATAACTGTAAAGTTTAAGTAAATTTGTAAAGTAAAATTTAAAAAAGATAAAGTTTTTATTTATTTTTGCATGCCTGATTTGAGCCATGACAACGGGAATTGCAAAGAAAATTTGATTTTCGACATGAGCATCGATTAGTTGAACAAGTGGATGTACAGTTACATTTAATCATCCCTTGGCCTCCACCAATTGAGAGCTCATTTACTGCCGCTCTTATGCCTTTAATTGACTTGCTAGTATTGACATTTAAATTCAGATTTGAGTCTTTTAACAAATCGAAGCAATTTCTTGCGAACATATCAGTAAAAACGCCTGCTTAACAAGCCAGTTCATACAATTGAAATTTAAAATCAATGTCTATGACTCGACATATTAGGTTTGGAGCTTCAGTAAGCCCTTTGTCAACATCGGGGATTGGCAATAATACATAATCTCCAATATTGACATCAGGCAAGTACTTTTTACTCCTAGTCCTCATTGTCTCAGCTTGCTTTGCTTGATTGTCACGAACAGTTTCCCGAATTCCAAGCAAATTATTAGCGGCCCTGTCGATCTCTGGTCCTAAATCTGACGGTTCAACTATTGGAGTCACTTGAGTTAACTCATCTAACTGGTACTCCTTTGGATCAAAAACGTCTTCAGGACCGTCATGCTCCTCATTGTCATCCCCTAACTCCTCTTCGCTATAAGAATACCCAACAGCATCAAACAATTGTTGCTAACATTTTTTTAATGTCAGCGTTAGCCCTCTCAACACTACCTTGTGATTGAGGGTGTCTAGCTCGACCATGGATGAGCGAGAGGTCAGGCCACATGGCTTTTAACGCTAAAACAATTTGGTTTCTAAACTCCCTACCATTGTCGGACTGTAGAATAGTAGGGATTCCTAATATTGTAAAAATGTCAAATAATGCATTAGTTACCTCGACGGCGTTTTTTGCACGTAATGCTCTCAAAAGAATAAATTTGGTAAAATGGTCTTGATAAACCATAATCCACTTGAATTCGCCATCAGGCAACGTTTGCATATCAATGAGATCCATCTGTGCACGACTATTGAAGTTTTGAGACAAAATCGGTTTTACAACAAGTCCAGTGGTTTTATTTCTTTTTTTGTTTAAGACACATTGTTGACAAGTATTGTTAAAAACTAAAAAATAATTAACTCAATTAGTAACTTTTTTTTATTCTACCTGTAAACTTACTATTAATCATCTCAACTGTTAAATTGATGTGATTTTTTTTACATACAGGTAACATTACGTCTCGACTCTTATGTCCTACTTGCTCATGAATTCGATAAATTGTATCAAACAAATGCTCATAAGGCACTAAAAAACGGATATTATCGTTTTCGTTTTCTCGCTTTTTTATAATTTTTTTAGTATCGCCTATATTGATCACGTCGTAATCACGTAAAATATTGTATTCGCTTTTTGTTTTTGTTCCGGATTTGTTTTTTGCTTATTCGATTGTAAGCAAAAGAGCATTATACTCTTCCGCTTTAATAAACGTATAAGTTTTTCTCTTTTTTTTGTCCGGATTTAGGAGGTCGTTTTCGACGCGCTGGATAGCCAATCGTTCAAGCGATTCATAAAATTTTTCTTTATGAATGCGGTTATTTTCAGCCGCGACAAGTGCGCTGTCATAATTTTCGACGTTGGTTTCCATTAAAAATAAAATAATTCCCAAAATAATTAGTTTTTAGTTTTTTTTTAATTAATTTAAGCAAAATTGTTCTCTAAATTTACGCATAAATTATCTAGTAATTTACGAGAAGAGATTAAAAATTCTATAGAATTCCGTTAGCATAGTAAATTTACTAAGTAAATTTGTAAATTTACTTAGTAAATTTTGAGAATCCAATATTTTTATATTTTTTTACAATTTTACGCATTGACACGTAATTCTATAAATTTACTTAATCTCAAAATTTACTATTACATATATTTCAAATAGATAAACTTTATTTTTTGTTTTATCCTATTCAAAATTATCTCGATTTAAAAAAATATATTCGCAAATTACTCTTTTAATTTTTCTATATTTAAAACATTTGATTTCATTGATTATGTAATTTGTTTAATAAATTTAAATATAAAAAAGTTTAGAATTATCGATTTTCACCTCATTTTGTGTTAAGAAATTATTTTTCATTAATTTTGTTCAATCTATTCACAAAAAATCAGGTAAAAAAATCAAAATTATTAAGTGCCATGTTTTATTAAATAAATAATTTTAAGGTAAAGCCAAAAGCCAACATGTAAGAAATGCATATTTAAATTAAAAAAATAAGTTTAATGAGTATCAAAATTTTTTTCAAAAGAATTTTGATGATTAAAATGGTACTTATGTTAAGGAATCGGTTTTTCACAAATTACCGATAGTTTATTTAAGTTTGATTCAATTACAATTTTTTTTGCTTATTTGATCAAATTAGACTAAAAATTATTTTGACGAACTAATTTTTCTATATGTAGTAAATCAAATAATAAAAAAGATAAACAACACATATAATAGAACTAATTGATTGCAAAATTTTTAAAAAAAATACTAAATCGATTGTTTCTACCCTTAGTCTATTATTATTTCTATTTTCAACTGGATCAATAACTATAGTTACCTGATCGTTATTATACAATGCTTTAGTATCTATACTTTTTTCAAATTCACTATCTCTTGAGTCAACATCTAAGGAAATTTTTTCCGTGTCCACACTTTCATCAATTGATGAATATTTCCCAATTTGCTGCGAAAATTCATCAATGTTTAGACTTGATTCATCTATTTTATTTTTGAAAAAAATTTTCATGGTTTCTAAATTAGCCAGTTGGCTATTACGCGATATTAGAACTTTATTGAGTCTAATGGCCGCATTTAGTTGCTCCATGTTTACAGGGCATTCTGTTTCAATCAGTCCATGTATAAAATCTCTATTGATTAAATCTAATGTGTCCCTAAGCTTAACAGAACTAATAAAGTCATAAAAAATTTGCAAATTATTTATTATTTTTTTCTTTTCCTCTTGATTTGATACAAATATTTCAGGCTTTAAAACGTTCCAGATTATCTTAGCATCAAATTTAACTTTATTTAGGTTTTTTTTCATTACATAGAGAGTTTTCAAGTTTTCAGTAAAATCAAAATTAAAATCAATTATCAAATATTCCAAAACTTGCTGATTTATGTAAAGGGCTTCAGATTCGTTTATTAATTCTGAAGATCTAAGTTGATTTATTAAACGTATCAGAAATTCTTTAAAGTCTTCCATTTTTTTCTCATGTATACTTTTATCATCAACTTGGCTTAATAAAATTTTAAATTGAAATTCTTGACTTTTAAATTCACTATAATATTCATGGCCAAATATCATATAAATTTCGTACAAATAGTTAAAACATTTGGCACTTAATTTTTTAATATAACTAGGATCATTAGTTATAATATCGTCTATCAAATTGCTGTTTAAAAAATTGGAGGGGAATTTTACCGATGAAAGCTCAAAGGAAAGCAAATATTCAATGTTCGCTTTCAGGGACATTTTTGGTAATGCAGGGTCATTTTCGTCGTCATTTGGAATTAATAAATGAAATTGAATGATCTGGTTCGGGCAATAGCCATGAAATTTTTGATTCAATCTTTTAACCATGTCAAGACCGTCGGAATCGAAGATTGTTTTATTGATACTTGAACTTTCAAAAAGATATGTTATAACTTCAATGCTAATCAATTTATTCACACTGATGTCATTAATTTGCATAGATAGATTTTTAAAAAATTCTAAAACAGTTAAGCCTGATCTATGACCAGAATTGCTGCGGATTTTTTTTTGAAAAGATGAGTTGTAAAGTTTATATTCTGCAAAGTTTAGGTCTTCATATTCTTTTATATTTTTAATGCGATTTTGGATGCTTTTTTCGTCTTTGTTTTCTTTGACAGAAATGTGTCTTTCCTTAATTTTTTGGTCATCCTCAAATGGATAAATATACTTAAGTTGATCGAGCAGGGTTTCAGTAAATTGATCATTTTGATTGATCATTTTAACACAAAAAATTAAAACCTAAAAAAAAGCTTAAAACAAAAACACTAAACAAAATTCAAATTTTTATCCTTAGACAAAAATTAAAAAAAAACATATAATTTATTCTCTATGGATATTTGTTTAATAATTAAACTAAAAAAAATCTTCAAAACGAATATATCATGATATTTATTTTTAATTTCCAAATAAATTATATAAAGTAAAAAAGATATTCACTTTTTTAATCATTTGTTTTAGAATAAGTTTAATTTAAAATTAAAGTTTTCAAAAATAACAAAATAATACGAAAAATAATATAGGTCAGACTTACAAACTGTGATTCTGTCATTACTTGATAAATTAATATTCTTATTTAAAAAAATAATTTAAGATAAAAATCACGTTAACCAAAACTTAAGTTAATTTTCTTTGAAAAAAAAAATCAACAGATTTATGATTAGGTCGTTTTAAAAGCATTTTTATTTTTTAGTTGAAAAGAAATTTTATATGATAATTTTAATCACATTAATCTTAGTTTATGAATAAGAGCTTTTTAAATGGTTGGTGCATTCTCTTTATATTAAACACAAATTTAAATTAAGAAAATAATTTCAGGTCATTTATTTTAAAAGAATGCTGAAATTTTATTTAAAAGAAACTATCGCTCAGAATGAAAACCTCAAATCGTTAAAAAAAATAGAAAAATTTTTAACAAAAATTAGAAAATGAATTCATGCTAATTATTTTAGATAGGTGATCGATAAATATAGAAAAAATGATATAAAAATTATATTTTTCCTCTAAAGATTTAGGGATAAATTAATAGAATCCTGATTTTTGTGCCTAAATCCTAAATTTATTTTGTTTTTTATTAAACAGATATAATAAAATTAATACACATACGGAAATTGCACAAGGGCATAAATTTATGTTTTTTTTTTCTTTTTTTGGTTTAATTTTTGATATTCTGGTTTGAAACAATAATTTGGATCAACAAGATTTTTGTTCTTTTAAATAGATAAGCCTTAATTATTTGCAAAAAAAATCTAACTTTTAAAAAACAAAAAAGCCAAGTAATTTTATTAGCATTAATTTTGTTTTATAACAGCTATATGTCAACATTATTTATAAATAATTAATTTTTTCTCTCAATATCATAGCCATTTTTATTCTAAAAATTGATTTTTTATATTGAAATTTTTTAAATTCTTTAATCAGAGTTGATTGTGTGATTGTGAAGATGATTTTTAACTTTAAAAACGTGTAAATTATCATTTAAAAAAAAGTGATAAATTTAAGGCATTTTTTATAATTTCAAGTGATAAAGTTAACCTTGAAATTTTGGTAAAAAAAATCTTAAATCAAATTTTCGACCATCTGATTTTATTTTATTAAAATTTAATTTATTAAAAATTATTAAAATTTTATTATTTTTCTAGTTTAATTTTTGGGTTATTTTTTAAAAATGAACGTAATTTGGTGATCGAATCGACTTTTGGTAATGAGTCATGGCAAAGTCTAGCATGTTTTAAGATCCCATTCTATCTCTGAATGTGTATATTTAAATAGAGCTTAAAATTGCGCGTAAAGCAAACCTTTTCGTAATAAAAAATAATAAAGAATAAAGTTTAAATTATGTAATCACCGATTGAGATAAAAACTCAAGGTGACAAGATTAGGCTTAGTTTTAGAAAGAGCCTTTTTCTATTAATAAAAATTAATAAAAATTATTTTCAGACATTGTGAACAGCGATGTTAACAAAATTATGAATGTACATAATTTGTTGCTAATTAACTGCCCGACGAGAAGAGGACACTAACTTTTTGTCAGCGTCTAGGATCACATGCCATTATCATCTGCTTGTTTATCTTTATACCGCTCAGCTCAACCAATTTAACAACTTCACTGTTAGACTTTTATGCTAATTATCTTCACATAATAAATTCTCTAATTAGTTATTCTAAAGTTGAGTAAGAAGCACAGTAGAGAGCGAGAGAAAGAATTTTTTCTATATAGCTTTTTGTTCAATTGCGCAACTTAATTTTATTTTAAAATTATGAAATAAAAATAAAAATAAGAAGATCATTTGATTTATTTCGAGAATTTTTTATTTTAAATGATGATTCTTGTTTAATTTCTAAACTTTTGCGCCATTCTCTTGCTTTAATATTAAGCATTTTAACATTCTTATTTTAGATAATACATTAGAAAAGCCCAAATACACAAAATCAGACAAAAATGGCTTCAAGAAAAAAAGTTCTATTAAAAGTGATAATCCTAGGAGACAGTGGGTACGTTTAGAAGTGCTTAACCAGGTCCGAGGGAGAGAGAGGACTAACAGTTTTTTATTTAAGAGTCGGCAAGACCTCACTGATGAACCAGTATGTGAACAAAAAATTCAATAATCAGTACAAAGCGACCATTGGAGCAGACTTCTTGACCAAAGAAGTAATGATCGATGATCGCTTGGTTACCATGCAAATTTGGGACACGGCCGGACAAGAGCGGTTCCAAAGTTTGGGTGTTGCTTTTTACCGCGGAGCGGACTGCTGTGTTCTAGTCTACGATGTCACCTCGCCAAGCTCGTTCAAAAATTTGGAAAGCTGGCGAGACGAGTTTTTGATCCAAGCCTCGCCAAGAGATCCGGAAAATTTTCCATTCGTGGTCATTGGCAACAAAGTTGACTTGGCCGATAGCCGAACTGTGACCACCAAAAAAGCACAGCAGTGGTGTTCGGAAAAAAACAATGTTCCATACTTTGAGACAAGCGCCAAAGAAGCTCTCAATGTCGAACAAGCATTTCAGACTATAGCCAAAAATGCTCTCGCTCGCGAAAAGGAACAGGACACTTATGAGGATGTGCCGTCTATTGTAAGTGTTGGTAATGATCAAAACCGACCACAATCGTCATCTTGCAGCTGTTAGCCAACTTAAACAACATTTTTCCTATTTACTTTGTTCGATTTTTATAAAAATAAAGAAAAAATTTACATTTTTTTATATTTGGTTACATTCAGTTTTATACTGACCCTTTTTTTTCATTATTTTCTTTAACATTATTTTGAGCGAAATTTTTAATTAACAAAAATGTCATAAATATTAGTAAAAATTTAAAAAAATTTAATTTTTTTATTATTTAATTAGAACGACACAATAATTAAGATTAATTAATATTGTGTTTAGCTCGGATATTTTTTGTCAATTTGCAAAAAAAAGACTAAGATATAAAAATTTAATTATCTTTTTTAAATCTAATATAAAAAGCACTAATTAGTTCGATTATGGTAATTTTTCAATAGAATTCCATTTTCTAAGATCCCAAATATTCATTTTTTACTATTCACTCAAAAATAGGTTAAAACAAAATCACTACCATACAATCGACACAATTTATTTAGCATTTTAAATTTATTTTTATATTCCTAAATTAAAAATAAAGTTTCAAAATTTTTAAATGAATTTTCAAAATTCCTTGCACCAGCTTTCAAAAAATTTTTTAAAACTTTTTAACAATCATTTTTTAGTGCATTCTAATTATTCGAATTTGACCATCTTTGTCCCAATTTTTACTCAGTCGAATGCAGTCGCCTCTGTATTATTGCTTTATAAAATCATTAAATAATTGAATTAGTAAATCTATAAATAAAGAATTTTTCACACCGATCTTTATTTGTAAATTTATCGATTAATTCATTTAAAATAAGGCAAATAAAAAGTGGGTTTTTGGCTAATTTTTGTAAATTTTAGCAATTTTTTTAAATATACTTGAAAAAAGTTATTACGTAATTTTATAAGTTTTTGAGTAAAATCATTGTAAAATAGTTTTTTTTTTTTAAATAAAATTTATAAATAATAAGCTTAAAAAACGAAAAAAATGAAAAATGTGAAGCAATTAAACTTTTGATTTTTTATTAGGGAATCCTTTTTATCCATTGATCAAGTGATCACCAATACCATCTTAGTTAATTCGGAAACATTAAAAAATCAAGGAACGTGGAACAAAAAAAATTAAAAAGAATAATTGAATCAATAAATCAAAATTTTTGTTTAAATGGTCATAATAAAAAAATATTTAAATAAGACTTAAAAATTCTTTTATAAAATATAAATTAATTGCAAAAAAAAATCCAAAAGGATATTTTAATGGTCAAAAATTAAACAATACAATTTAAAAACTAGAAAGAAATTTAAGGTAAGTGATATGAGATTATATAAATTAGATTTTATTGAACAACAATACTTAGTATATAAAAATTTAGTGATAAATTAATTATTATTTATTATTTTTAAAAAACGAAATTTTCCTAAGAATTAATTGAATCTTATAAAAAAATATCTATATATGAATTATAAATTTGAACAATTTTTTCGTCGCCTTGCTCTTTTTTCAACTGGACTTGAGAGCAGCACCATAAACAGCGCCACTCATCCGACACAAGGCTGTTATCTCGTCAACTATTCAGACTAGCTTGGAACCAACTTTTCTCTCACTTGAGAAAAGTCTTAATTTAAGGCTGCCAAAACTGTACAGCAGATTCCCGCTCCTTTTAGATTCTAGCGGCAGTCTCATACGACAAGACTTGAACAAAAGCTCGTAGGTCTTTGTACACGCCATACAGCTCTTTTATGCAGACTACATGAAAAACCACATACACATACATATCGTATTTATACCTTTTGTCTACATATGAATTATTTTAACAAATTTAAATAATTTACTTATTTTATTTATTAAAATTTAAAATGAAAGCCAGGTTGAGTAATTCAAATTTGAGCTTTGCTCAGGCAAGTGTCTCAAAAATCACCAACAAATCAGTTGAGCCTGTTTTCGCCAAATTAAATTTGTTTAAAGATACTTGTTTTATATTTTACAAATAAATTAAATAGCAGTGAAGAACATCAGACGTTTTTGTTTACTCAAAATTCAAATGATTTTTAGACTTCCAAATTTATGAGTTTTGTTTTATCTAATTTTTACAACTCAAATAGAAATTTAAGAATCGTTAAAATAAACTAAAATAATTAAATTAAATTTGAAAATTATATCAAATAATAATTTAAAATATGTAATTTTTAGATATTAATTTTTGTTCCAAAATATTTCGGTTTATAAATAAAAATTAATATTTAAAATTATTCAAATAAACTCAAATAAAAATCAAAACAAAATTTTAAAATAATTAAGCAATACTTTATCAAAGCATGCAAATAATTTTTCAACATCTTAATTCAATGAATGCAAGACAAAAATCATAAAACAACAAAATTTAAAATAACTTTTTAGAATTTTAATTTACAAAAATTAGTTGAAAAAATGTTTTCAATTGAACTCGGCGACATCACTGTTCATAACATAAAACAATTAAAAAAAATAAACCAAGTAGTATTTCCAGTTTCTTACAATGACAAGTTTTATAAAGATGTTCTCGAGTTGGGTCCTTTGGCTAAACTAGGTGATTAAAATTTTTTTAGTCCGATGACCACTTTGATTTTACATATCCAAATTAGCTTATTTTAATGACATTGTTGTTGGTGGTGTGTGCTGTCGAATCGATTTAAGCGAAAACAAACGAAGATTATATATCATGACTCTTGGTTGTCTGTCAGCTTACAGAAAATACGGAGTAGGTATGTCTTTTTATATCGTCATAAAACAAAATAATTTGGAATAATTCTTAATAAAGGCAAACTAATGCTCAATCATGTTTTAGATTTTTGTGAAAAAGATGGAAATTTTGAGAGTGTTTATCTGTAAGTTTAGAAAAAATCAAAAAACTTTAATAATTTAGAAATAATTGTTTAGCCACGTTCAAGTAAATAATGATGGTGCCATCGAGTTTTATAAAAAGTTTGGATTTGAAATAGTTGAGAGAAAAGAACAGTATTACAAAAGAATTGAGCCGGCTGATGCTTTTGTTTTAAAAAAATCACTTGATAAAAAATAGGTGATATAAGCCAATAATTTCTTTTTCGAATTTGACAGCCATTTAATAAATTCATAAAGGAATCAATATTTTTAATATGCTCTTAAAATTCAGATCAATTTATTTTAAAAAAATTATTCTTATCCCTTAAGCTTTTTTACTAGCATTGGATTTTTTTCATTACATAACAAATAACCTTAAATAAAAAATTAAAATACAGGTAGAAAAATTTTCTTTATATAAGAAGCACCTAAATTTAAATTAATGACTAATTGTAATGTAAAATCTTATAAAAAATCATTGAATTAAAAATTGATTAGTTAAAATATTCTTTAAAAAATTGATAAAATTTTTATTTATAATACAAGTGATAAATAATTATTCAATAGATAAAATAAATTTTTTATAACAATTTTTTCACTCTAATTAGAGTTCACTATTAATTGAGGCTAATTTTGACGTAATTTTTTCATTTGGTCCGAAATATGTCATTAAATTTTTTGAATGCAAACTCTCAAGTAACTTGAATTCATCTAGTTCCAAAATTGTTTGATGTTGCTTCTTCTGATCATGTCCAAAGTTACTTGATTGTTTAGAAATTTTTCTATTATGACTGTTATCTCGGTACAAATTGTCAAGAGAGAATCTTTTTCTTGGGCCATCAGTGATGGTACGAGGATCTTCCCAGGTTTCATTTATAGAGTTCATAGAGGTTGGTAGCGAAAATGTTTCCAGATAATCCAACGATTCAGCTGGATTTTCTTCGTCTATGTCATATAAATTGTGAGATTTGATAGAAACTTGACCAGGGGGCTTAGTTGCGTATTCAGGATTTGAGTTTTTGGTCAATGGATTAGATGCACCGGGTTTTAATAAGTAAACAATGTCTCCTGGTTTTAAAAAAACGTCACAATTTGGATTTATCAACACATATGAAAATATTTCTGATTGATCTTCAAAATTTGCGTATTTATCAGGATCGATTCCGAGCTTGTTCATTTTCAATAATATCATTTGTTGAATGTCTTGTTTTGACTTTAAATTAAAAAATTTTATTACAAATAAATAAAAAATTTTAATTTTATTTTTATAAAATTTTAATTACAGAAACTCTGGTGTACTTAGAATTCTGACTCTGAGTTCGGTAGAGCCCGATTGGAATCTCTCCAGTGGTTGTAACCAACTTTTTATACAAATTGCCATAAGTCTTTAACCACATATCTTCTTCAGTCAAAGGAATTGATGTTAAATTTCCTGAACCTTTCAGAATATATTTTCTTAACTTGATCTATTATTTTTTTTTATTAATAAAAAAATTTACCTGGCGATTGGCTGATACCTATCAGAAGTCTCAACAGCTCAATGAGATATGGCTTACCAAAAGTTTGGTAAAGTAAAGTATCTATCATAGATGCACTAAATACATGTCCAGAAGCAAAAGGCAGCCTAAACATATAGGCCATATTCGAAGATGTGTCTTTAATTGTCTGATAATTAAATTAAAAATTTGTTTTCCAATTTTCAAAAAGGTTTAAATTACTTCTTTGGCCCTGAATTTCATAAATCTTATGTTCGTTGCCTTGGTTAGCTCTGAAACAACTTTTATCTTAGGAAAGAGGCGGTACAAATTCTGCACAGAGACAATGTTTGTGCAGTCCGTAAGAGAGTCGTCATTTATGTGGGTGTTTTTCTCAGGGGAAACTACAACAACAGTGTCCGAGTCCATAATCCCGGCTTTTAATATAGTACTTATGTTATTAATGCTTCCTTGCATCCAGTATACCAGAGGAAAACAACTTATTGATTCTAAGAACTCAATTGTTGGTCTAAAAGAAGAATTTTTGAAAAGAAATTATAAAAAAATAATCTTTGACTTACGGATTTTCTAATAGTAAAACAATCGGCCTAAGAAACATAATCGATCTAACCTGAGCACGTAATGGTAAAATAAAATTAAATAAACCATTTGTGGCAAATTCGGCTACTACCAAAATGGACTTATTCTTCCACTTGTAATCAGAAGCTTGAGTAAAAGTCTTGTGATCGCATTTTTTGTTTAACTCCAAACAGCATAAATGACTTGGATGCTTGAGCAATTTACATAAGGTTGGATTACAGCCAATGTACAATGGATTTGGTGGTTTACCAATTATTAAACTGATTTAATTTAAAATTTTAAAAAACATTAAAATTAATAAATTTTATTTATATACTCAACATTTTTGGAATCTTGATCATCGATGCGAGTTTGAGGCTCAAATGATTGTCTTGTGTCACTTGAATCGTCCTTATTTGATTGATATTCAGGTGCATCCATAAACTCTTCTGCATGCGCTTCCAAAACCTTTCAAATTCATTTAATTAAAATCAAAAAAATTAAGTTTCTTATTAAATTTTTATTACATTGTAAGTTTCATTTGAATTCTCTTCATTGGATCTCTCATTAGCCTTCCTTCTCATTGTCAAATCTGGACCAGAAACTAAAAGAGTTTGACATAAATCTTCAACAGCAACTTTTTTAAGAAACACATTTAAAAACATCATTAAGAAAGTTTATTTTTAAACTAAAACTAATTAGCTTTAGAATAAAATGCTCTCATTAGGGAAGGCTAACAATTAAGGACTATATGAGAACATTTATGCAATACCAAGTAATTTACATAATTTGACCCGTGCAGCTTTCCAGTTGTAATTTTCCTCTTTAACCAGACTAATGTAAAAACAGGTATCGTGTGGCTCTATTTCATAATTAGGTCCAGGATTGAGTAAAATGTATTTATTAATAAAATTAGTGCTTTGTAAGTTATTGCTTAGTTTTATATGATCATCGTGTTTGTTGTTAGAACTCAAATGCTGCCTTGATGAGGCAACTGAAATCCTTGGTCTCGCTTTAGCGATTCCGATTAAACACACATTATATCTTAAATTAATTTATTTAGACACTTAATTGGATTTAATTATTTTAATTTTTTAACTAAAATTTTTAGAATCATACTAAAAATTGATTACATAAATAGAAATGAATAATTCAAGGACATTTACTTTTTATGGGCTGTAAAAGAAGCTTCACCAAATGACTTTCCAATAAATTCTTGAAAAAATTTGCTGTTCTCAGCTATTATCGAATGAATTTCATTACCAGCTAATTTCGAGTAATGTTCATTCCAATTATCCAAATCATTTTCTTCTTTTTGATGACTAAATTTAAAATAATAATTTAGATAAAAAATAATTGTTAAGATTACATATTTGTTGATTTATGAAGTAAAAGGGTTATCAGTGTTGAAATGCCAGGACATAAACAATTGTTGGCCAAAAGAGCATATTTGAACTCATCTTCACATACTAAATATTCAGCAAATTTAATGTTTATTTTATTTTCTGGTCGAAAAAGTTGGACAAATTGTGGTGTTTGTGGAGCAAAGTCTTTGATTGCCCAAGAGCGCAAAATACTGTGCTGATCGGCCAAATCTTTGTTAATACCCCTTGAAGCCTTGAGAATATCAGTAGAAAATATTTTTGGACAATTAAGAATTTATTACTATTATGAAAACTGCTTTAGCCTGATGAACCCTTATGAATAAATTTTCACTTTAAATTTTTTATCTTTAAAACTATTTGTTTTACTTGGCTCTTTCCAAATCATTGTCTCTCAATGCTGATCCATGAATGTAAAAGACTCGCTGCTTCCATAATGGTGTATGTAAAAGACTACGCAATTGAATATCGAGCTCCGAAGAAGACAAAAGTATGGTATGGATCGACTTAAAATAATAAGAGTATCAAATTTTTATTAATTTATTGAATGAATAATCAAATAAAAAATATTTATATAAAAATATTCACTTGATTTTTTCTATGAGCATAAAATTCATTCAAGAAATCAAATATCAAATCGTACTGTAAAGCAGTGGAGCATACAACTATGTGTCTTTCATGAGCAGCTCGGTGATTACCTTAAGATTAAAAAGTAAGCTTAAAAATTCATTAATGAATATTTACTGTATGACGCTCCGAGGTTTTGTCTTTCGAACCAAAGAGATGCTAAATGTTCCAACTTAAAATAAAAAATTAAAAAAAAATTTTTCCAATTTTTTAAATTTTACTTGAGTTGGCACGACAACTAATGCAACTATAATCATCACTGCCATAAAAAGTTTTGCTGGCCAAGCACTTGGAGTTATGTCACCTAATCATTCAAATAGATAAAATCATTGGCAAGAAAAATAATTTTTTTACCATAGCCAACAGTGCTTTAATAAAAATATTTTTTCTTTGATTATTATTAACATTTAACTTTACCTGAAAGTTATAATAATGTAGTAAAGTGAATCGAAAAGCGAAATCGACTTCTTTGGGTTGGCCCGTTGCAAATGGTGAAAACCACACGAGCTTTTGGTAATTGTAAAAAATATGAGCAAACAAGTTTTTACTTTACCTTGTGAATATCAAACAAGAAAAAAGTGTTCCCAGAGATATAAGATGCTGTCCAATAACTGAGTTGTGATGCTTTATGTTTATATTATTAAAATCTCTCTTTTAAATATTTAAAATTGTTATGTTTTAGATAAAAATGAAATATTATAAGTTTATTACGAATATATAGTTCAGAAGACGCTTTAAAAGCCAGCAATTTAGAAAAACAGGGATGTAAATACCTCTGGCTTTAGGTACACAGTACTAAAAAAATTATTTAAAAAAAATTATATTTTTATTTTTAAAAAATTCTAAATAAATACTTCAATTATCCAAGGAATCGTTGTTATTAGTTCGATAAACAAAAATATATCTTTTATTCGATCAAAAAAATTACCCTTTAAAAAATTTTTTCTAATTTGATTATTTAAATTTATTTTAAATAAAATTACATTATAGCATAAAAAAAAATAAAAAATAGTTTCAAATAAGCCATATATGGCAATAGCTAGCTGAATATTGCGTATAATTGGATCTCTCTTTACAAAAAAAATATTATTCCAATCGATTGAATTAGAATCGGACAAATTGGGAAAATCGGTCAAATTTTGATCAAAAAGATCAATCGATGGAACAGGGTCTCTATTACAAATTTATTAAAAAAGTTATATATTTTATTATTTAAAAAAAAACCTTATTAGCTTGTGACTCATAAGGAAAGTGTAATCGGGAGCATTCGGGTCCATAACTACTTCCACCACATACAAAACACATGTCATCAATTTTAATATTAGGTTAAAAATACGAAATTTGATGGCCTTGCTGTGGTCCTTGATGAACCAAATTTCCAATTTTTCTTTGAATGTTTTGTCCGATGCATACTTAAGCCTTTGACAGTGTATTCTCATTTATTTGGCTTTAATTTTTACCACATCAAATTGATTTCTGTTCGATAGTTATTATACTTAAGTCAATTTTTTCTTTTCACTATAAATAAAGAAATATTTTATTCTATTTTCTTAATTAATTGATATGAATTTTTTAGTTTGCTTTGCATAACAAAGCAATGAAATAAAAACTGGTTCGAATTCTTCATCTATTTCGTTTCCTTGATAGCTATCTTCATTATAATTTCAACAATAAATAGATGAGAAAAAAGTTTATTACAAATTCTAAGCCCCATATTAAGATAAACCCTCGCATCTTTCAGTTTTAAATTGAATGCTTTTTTTTTATCTCAGCTAAAGCTTTCTTTAAAACATATTGTTTGTAATCAAATATGTTTTTTTTGGAGAAGAAGTTTCAAATTTTGAGTTTTGATGAATATTTTGGAAAGAATTAGTTCTGTGAAACTATCAATATTGGATGTTGGAATAAGGTATTGCGTGCAATCAATTCAATATGCTAAAAAACGTGGTAATTAAATTACAGAATTGACTTCAAGTGTTCAAAGAAATAAAGTTATTGAAAAGATTTATGAAAGTCGAGAGTGCACCGCTTCTAAATTTAATTTGTCTAATTAGCTTAGAAATCCAAGTGTTAAACTCTGAGCCTAGAATTTTTTTATTTATTTTTTTTATTAAATTAAAATATTTGAAAAAATAATTTTCTATATTTAATAGAAAATAAAAATGAATAAAAACAATAAGAATTGTTAGTTATTTATAAAATACTGTAACGTGTCTGTTTAAACGCATTTTGGCCGGAATAATATGTGAACCAATAATCCCTTAAACTTACCTTTATAAGAAATTTGATATTATATGCGAGCAAACAGGCACGCAATAAAATAAACATCAACAGACAATAGAATGAAGGCGGTAAAAAATACTGATAAATTAGCTAAATCTCGTTAAAAATATTTCATCAATTAATTTTCTATTAAATTAAAAAATTTGACAAACTAAAGATTTAATGTTGAATGTTAGCATTTTAAGATCCAAAATAAATAAAAAAAACTACTAAGAAAATTTAATTGGTATAGAATACTACCAATATTCAAATATTATTAAAATTAAAAATATTTAAATAATCAATATTTATTAAATTTATCTTAAATTTTAAAAGTAAAAACAATGTTGGTATTGCTTAAACAAATTAAATCATTTTTTTCAACATATTAATTGAGTTGGTAATAAAAAAACAGATAATATTTGAAAAATAAATTCTATTAAGGTCCTATTTCCATTTAGAATTAATTATCGTTTAAGATTAATGGTTTTTATACAAAGAATTCGTTAAATTATTTATTAATGCGAGAATTGAGTATAAAACATGATAAATTATTATGGATAATGGGTGTTAGGATCGATACAGTTTTAAAATTCTACTCTACTAATTTAAGTCATATTATCTCTTTATTTGATTAATAGGCTAAGATTTACATAAAATTGCTTTATTTAATTTATTTATTATTTCAATGAACGCCTTTTAGGCTATGTAAAAAAATATTTAAAATAAAATATAAATAGAGATAAATGGTACAATTTAAAAATTTCGAGTGCCAAATTTAATAAAATTTAATAAAAAATAAATTTCTTAATTTAGTTATATTAAATCTAAAAAAAACGCTAAATTGATTCAATTCGGTAAAAATAGCATTATAAAAATCGTAAAAATTAGACTCATAACTGACAAAAAGAAATAATTTCTTAAGCAATAAACAGGAAATCAATATAATATTTTTAATTATCATCGTTAAATATTTGATAAAATAAATAGTCAACTGACATAATAGTCAATTATTTAGCTAAAACTAGAATAGAATTCCAATTCGGTATTTATAAAGAAATTTTTGCTGTTTAGCAATAAAATAAAAATTTGGATAAATCGAAATGAATATAATTCCATATATAAATAAACAACTAGGCTTTAATAGAATACTAATCCAAGTCAGAACTTTTGTTGGATTTCTAAACGAAAATAAACTTAGTATTTGCTAAAAACATATGCATCATAAATGAGAAAATCATTAGCTTTCTCTATCAGATCACTTTAAGGCACATTATTTTGTACTTAGGGTTCCTTAAAAATATTTAATCTGTTAAATTCAATTACAGATTCTTAGTAATAAATAAATTTAAAATTTATTTCGAAATTTTTATTTATTAAAGATACGCTGGGACTTACCAGCTTTTTGAACTAATTAAAGAATTTATCTTATTGAAGTGATTTTGATACATTGCATCACATGATTTGTTTGAGCGTTTTTGTTTAAAAAATCGTAAAATATCAAATATAAAAAATTAATTTTCTTCAAATTCTCTTAAGTGTGTTGAATTAAGAACTCGCGCTTAGTTCCATTTTGATATTTGTGTTCTGAAAGTTGCTCGTAAGAAGAAAAAAAATCAATTTTAACTAATTGAAAATTTTGATTATTGAAGTAAGTTGAAACAACTAGTTTGCCTAATTTTAATTAATTACCATATATGAGCAAACACATAAACACATATACAAAATTATTTGATTTAGAAATGGCATAATCTGTAATCTTGGATAAATATATACTTATAATAGAAAAGGAATTGAAAATAAAGATTATTTTAATATTTTTATTCAAATTTTGCTTCTAAATTATTTGATTTTATGGGAATTTCTTTAATTAAAAAAAACGTGTCTTTTATCATATTCACCTTAATGATGTCTTATTATATTGATTAAAATTAGCAAAAAACTAATTTAGACGAATAAGAAATTGATTAGATTATATTTTATGTATTAAAAAAATCAAATTATTAAATTAAAATTAGTAAAAAAATGTATTTTAAAGTTATCTTATTTTGACCTAAAAATTTAAACAGGATTTCTTTTTTTTACTATTTTTCTATGTGTTATGTACCTAGTAGTAGGCACATAACACATAGAAAAATCCACCTGCGCAAGTAAGTCTTGCTGTAGCTTATACATATTATTATTTTTATTAATTAGTAAATTCAATAGCTAATTAGTCAAATAATTAAAATATCCATCTTTTTTAAATTGAAAATATAAACAATAATTTAAAGCTAAACAAATTACAAGTCTAATATTATATCTCATTTTTTAATGAATGATATTGATAATGATTTAGAAAGAATTTAGACCTGATATTTGATCCTTTATTTATCAAAAAGTATTAATAAATTAGCATTGATAATTTTGAATAGATTGATTATTAAATTTTAAAATCAAATTTATAGCTGTTCTATAGTTAATTGAAACTAAATTTTAGTAATTATGTTGACAGAATAAATTCATTATAAGTAAAGTGGCTTTTTATTCAAGTGAATGATTGATATTTCCTGTTTTTATTTATCCAAAGTAGTTGCCATTGGTTTTAATCAATTTTAAACCAAAATTTTATGCGATTATAAACCTTCCTTAGTTTTTTTTAATTTCATTTAAAATTGATTAATGAATTTTTATTAAAATTTTTTATTCTTCAAAATTTTTTTATAAATTGATTGCTTTGAAATGATTCAAATAAAAAGAAAATAACAGAAATATATTTTTGACTATTATTAAAATTTTATTTTTAATTTTTCAATTTCGAGGTAGTGCCCTTGTCATGAAGACCGATTATGTACCACTTCATTCATTTTATTTTCATAAAAAAAATTTAAAAAGTAAAACATTTAAATTAAATTAAATTTTCTGAATTAGAAATTAGAAAATCTGAAAAATAAATATTGAATGCTCGAATGTTGTTCAACATTGATATCTTGATCAAAAGCCATTTTTAAGTTGATTTACCGAGTGCTTTGAAATTGTTCGAGTTATATTTTTAACAGATAAATATTTAATAAAATAAATAGATTAAAGAAATATTTTAAATTATTAATAAAAGTTTTTTCTAATAATTAGTGAAGAAATTTGCTTAAGATTTATTTTTAATGACTGTTCCTAATTTATAAGCTTTAATTTAATCTATCAATTATTTTATAATTTTCAAATAAATATTTATTATTATTTAAAAAACAAAAAATATTCTTTATTTATAAAGATTATCTTTTATCCTTAAAGCATTTGATTTGTAAAAAACTTTTTGGAGTTATTAAATAGATAAAAAATTGGTTTTATTTTTAAATTTTATTTTAATAAAATAAATTTTCGATTATACTCTTCAGCTTTTAAACTGTTAGACAATTTTAACATCTTATAAGATAGAGAAGACCATAAAATAGTTTTTCTAAGAACAAAAATAGTTTTGATTCTCATAGAGAGTTTCGAATTAAAAAAAAAAAACATATAACAGCTTTTTCAAGAGATGCTTTATACCCTTTTTATAAAAAAGTAAACCGATATAAAATAGATTTAAAACTTAAATTATAATAACGATTCAGATTATATAAATAATTCTCACCGATTAAGATTGAAAAATAAGAAAATCGAACCAAAGTAACAGAAACTGTCTTTTTGATTGCCACACATTTAAGAATATAATCGCGAAAATTTATTTTAAATTTTTTAAAAAATTTAGTCTCTTAAATAAATAAATAAATAAATTTTTTTATTTTTTAAATAAATAAGCTCGCTTTTTGTTTTTAAGTCACTATTCCTTTTTGATTAACATTTATTCTAGATGGTCTATTTGTGCCATGGTTTTTTATCAATACCTCTATTTTTTTTGATATGCTCGTAGTGGCATTTATCACCGTACAAGCAGCCAGTGGTACGCCAAAAATAACATTCATTTCCATTTACAGGCCCACTTAGTTTTAAACCATTGCTATCTGCTATTTTTGAAATATTGTCAGTTTTATTTGAAATTTTTGAATTATCTATTTTCTTATCATTACCTCTATAAGAAAAAAGCCTAAATTAGAATCTTTTTGAAAAATATACTTTTTACGTTTTATTGGATTGATTTTTTGCGAGTAATGTTCCAAGGATTGTTGTATTGGGGTTGTCAGGATACTTGATCAAAATTCTCTGACCTTCTAAATTTTTACCCTTTTAAAAAGCACAATTATTTAAAAATTTGACCAAAACTTGTCAAAAATTTTAAAAACTTGTAAATTTTGCATTGCTTTATGAGCGTCTTCTTTTGTTTTAAAGTTAACAAATGCACAGTATTTTTCCGGCAAGCATCTTACATTCGACAATTGTCCAAATGCTGAGAACAATTCACTGAGCATATCTTCATTTACGCTTGGATCAACATTTCCGATCCATAGGGATGTAGAAGGTGAAGTCTGATTAGTAGAATTTGAACTAGATTTTGTATTATTAGTGTATTCAATGATTTTTTCTGTCTCTATAGAGTTGGTCGTAGAGCTACTACTGCTATGATTTCCTGGTGTTTTTATTTTTAAACTAATTGAATTAGATGCAGGCAAAGGTTTTAATTTGGTATTTGACGAAGCGTTAGCTTGAACTTTTTTGGCAAATGTATTCACTAGGGAAAAAAAATATTTTTATTCCAATGCAAACAAAAGATGGAAAAAAATAAAAACCTTCTTCACTATCTATTTCATTTTCAACGTAATCCAATTCATTATTTTCAATATCAGAACAACTCTCATTAGCTAAAAAATCAATTTCAATTTAATTTTAGCCTATTTAATCCCAGAGAACAATGAAAAAAATTTTTAATTTTTTTTGAAATTTGAAAATTTTCAAAATTTATCTTATTAACAATATTAACTCACATTTATCTGTATCACAGCAAGCTAATATAGCTTCTAAAGCAGCTTGAACTGTACCATAACTTTTAATAGCGTTTTCCGACTGAGCTCTAGAAAAACCCATTTCCTAAAAAGAAAAGTTGATTAAGGTCCTCAAAGATATTTGTCTTTCTTTTTTACTTGCAACTGAAGCGATCGAACCTTGTACAATTCCTCCTCTAGTTCAGGATCATCAATATTTTCGATAGTCAGAACAGTTTCGTAAGCTTCTTCGGCTTCTTTATAGTACTGAAAGAAATAAGGAAATTTAGCTTGGTCAATGGCTTCTTGAAACCTACTTTAAGACCATACAAGGCCCTTCCTTTGCGGAAGTATCCTTTTGCCCACAAGGGCTCAATAGCTATCGCCTTATTAGCATCATTTAAGGCCCTAATTTATAAAAAAATTTGCTTTTTTTTTAAAGAGATATTAAGCTTTACTCTTGGTACTGGCCAATTTTATCAAAGCAGTATGACCGATTTCCGTAAAGTCTTAAATTTATTTAAATAATTTTTTTTTAAAATATTCTAAGTCTCATTAACTACCTCTGATCATTGCCGTCATATTTCATGGCCTCAGTAAATTTTTCTACTGCTTTTGTAAATTCACTTTGTTTAGCTAGTTCATTTCCTCTCAATGCAAGATTTTGTGCCATTTTTTTTGCCAATAGCTTAAACGAGCAAAAAATTAAAAGTTCAAATCAGAGTTTTCGTTTAAGTGGCCAAAAAATGGTTAAATTACATTCTGTTCGACTTGGTCCTCCTTGCGGATCAGACGTATGTGGTTTTCATGATTTTCTTCATTGTTATTTTTATCGTTTACTTTTAGTCTACTATTTTTATTTGTTTTGTCGACTTGTTTTTGATTTTGACTAATTAAATTTTTATTATTTATAAAATCATTATTATTATTCAACTCTAGTAAAGTATTTTTAATAGTGTTTTTTAATTCACCGTTTTGACTTTGGCCATTTATTAGTTTATCTAGAATTAATTTATTAACCCAAGACTCAAGATTAACATTCAGAGTACTTTTTTTTATGCTCTCGTTTTGAAATACCTGACGATACTGTTCGAACATTTCTTGTAAAGTAATATCCTTATCGTTTCTTTCATTATGTATTAGCTTTCTGAATGCCAGATTGATTGATTTGAATTTCTTTAATAATTAATAAAAAAAATAAATTAAGATAAATTTTTTTTGGTATGCTGTACTTTAAAAGCATCTTGGATGTTTTTACTAGAGGTGTATTTTTCTGGGTGCCACTTTAGGGCCAATTTTTTATAACTCTGCTCAATGGCATCTTTGGATGCACCTAGAAAGAAAAATTCAATCTTTTTTATCTCAAAGTTAACTGTCAGTATTTGACAATGTAAATTTTCCTAGCTGACAGCTGAATTCTGCTTGGCACAATAGTTACCTAGTGGCAGATTCAAAATTTCGTATGCTTTTTCGGTTGAAATCGCCATTTGATTATCTGTCGAGAATTTTTATAAAATCGCCAAACAAAAAAAAAGAAAAAGAAAATTTTTTAAATTTCTTCTTTTTTATTTTCAACTAAAAATTTTCTAGTTCAAAAAAAAATTTTGAAAAATTCTAATTATTTCTTAAGAATCGAGTGATGAAAATTAGACTGAAATAGAACCAAAAGAAAAAAGAAAAAAGAGAGAGAGAAAGAGAATAATTTTTCTTGAAGCAACGCTTTTGATTCACTTGGTTATATACATGGCTAAAAATTTTCAAAATTCAAACTTAAATTACAAAAAATTTGCAATCACCTTTTCTTAGGTAAAGCTATGGGTTCTTTTAAGCAAAAAAAATTATAATAAAACGAAGCTAATTTAGATATGTTGACAAAAAAAAAGATACCATTCGGCTCGATTGTCTAATATTTTAAGAACGAGACCTGTTTATTTTAAATTATGTTTTTGCTCTATCAAATTTGCCAATATTTACTTTTTGGACAATAATTTTTGCTTGATACTTAACAATAGACTTCAAGTCTTTTTTGTCAAAGCTTAGAAAAAAAAGTGCTTTCACTTGAAATTTGTGAGCTCGAACCAAAGATATCCGTGATCCAAAGAAGGGATGCAATCTAGTTCAATTCTCAATAGCATTATAATTCTAAATTTTAATAATTAATTCTTTAGATCTCTTCTGCTTATTGCTCTAAAATACTTTATAAATTATGAAAATAAGCATAATATGCAAAAACTTGATTCAGATTCGATTAAAATCTAGAAAAGGGTGCTTTTTAATGAATACAATTAGCGAAAGCGGACGACTGAATTCATATTTTTATCAAAAAATTAGAATCCATATTCTAGGCAACATGCTTTTCTTACACATTGGCTCACTAATCTAAAGGTTTGCTCTCAATTTATTGGTTATATCCAAATTATTATTATAATTTTTCAAAATTTGAAATTATTTTTTATGATAAGAAAAAAAAAACTCTAGACAGGCTCCCAGTTTTATAATAAATCGTAATGTTGTAAAGTATATACATAACATTTGTTTGTTCAGTACAAATTTCTCGGCTCAATTGAAAAACTCTATGAGAAAAAATAAATCCAAAATATTACCTAATTTTACATAAAAAATTATGAGTTTTTTTTTTCTAAGAAAATTATTAAGATAAACCCAATTACCAAATTTAGTCTAAATAGAGGTTAGATATTTGGATTTATTATTTTTTCTTTTAAATATTAAAAAAAAATACTCAACATTAAATACATGACATAACAAAGCCAAACAAATTCTTCCTTTTTATATAATCTTGAAAAAATAACAATGATTATTTTTGAACTAATTTAATCATAAATAGTAGTGGAATTGGTCTATTTTTGTCTCTTTTTAAAATAAAAATTAAATAAAAATTTACCAGTTTATGAATCTATCAGCATACCACAAAAATAAACAAATTCAACTTGAATTTATTAGTAATTAAACCATTCAAATTTTCAGGTAAACACGTGATAATAAGATTTTTAGTAACACTATTGAATTATTGGTATTAAGTACTTACCATATATATTTGGTTTGATAAGGTGATTCTTTACTAAATATAAGTTTATCTTAATTTAAAATTTAAAGAAACATAATTAATTATTTAAGTCAGGTATTTAGACACTAACATTAAATGATTGTAGCTATGACAACATCATCAAACTAGCTATTGCCTATTTGTAGTCATTTTGTTCAATGATTACTAGATTTATATTTATTTCATTAGAAACTATCCTAAGTAAAAATAATCGCAAAATTTGGAATTATTTTTAGACTTAATATTTTAAAATAAAATTTTAACAAAGCACATGTTAGCTAAATAATCAAAGTATCTAAAAGTAGCATGATTTATGATTATCAAGCATAAACAAACGATTTAAAATGATGATGTTTTAAAAATGTATTTAAATGATCATGTAAAACGAATAAGACATTGTTAAGACTTTGGTCAAATAAAGCGAGGCTTAACCTAAATAACTATTTATAAAAACTAAATAGTAATCACTTTCTAATGCTAATATGAACTTATATGCTGATGCACAGGCAATTTTAAATCTAATAAATATTTTATTTGTACTTGTAATTTTATCCTTTTATCTATCATAGTATGATTATTGATTCATTTAGAAAAAATTTGGGACAACATCACTTGAAAAACTGGACTAAATTTCATATCTTAAAATAAATGTTATTTATAAATCATCATTGTTTTAAATTTTCGAAATATAAATAGTTTAACTAGGTTGAAAATATGAAATTTAAATTTATTAAATCTTCATATCATTGTGAAAATAATAGTTTTCATGCATCACGAGTAGTTATTTTTTTGAAACTTAACTAAAGACAATTAAATGACCAAAAGCCAAAAAGCTAAACAAAAAACTTAAACAAAAATAAAGAAAATGTTGCATAATTAATTACACAAGACTTAGCTAATTTTTTTTGTATAAAAATTTGTAAATAAAAATTAAACTTGATTTAGAAAAAAGTAAAACGTAAAATATTGTGGATTTTATATAAACCTGATTTTTGAAAATTAAATTTGTTTCTAGACCAAAAATATTTTCGCTTACATAACTTAAATTCACTACTTTCTCTATTTAATAAGAAAGAATTATTTTTGATTTATTTCGAAATTTAAATCAAAAAGGATAGCTTATTAATTTTATTAAATTAAAACTTTCAATTATGCTGAAGAAGTAACAATTAAAGGTTTTGTGAAATTCAGTACAAAATGGCAAAAAGAACAGAAAAAAGTGTAAAAAAATTGAATTACTTTTTTCCTAAAGGTTTAAACCTAATTCTGTAAATGCAGAATGGTGCAACATTCAAAGTTGCATCAAATATCTATGTCTGCTAATTTTGCAGAGTTCAGCAGAAATTAAATTTCAATATAATCGAGTGTAGTGCATTTTGCAGAGATTTTGCACATCATTAGCAGACTTTTACAGTTGATGCAACTTTGAATGTTGCACCATTCTGCATTCACAGAATTAATTTTAAACTTTTAGAAAAAAAGTAATTTCATTTTTTTACACTTTGTTCTGTTCTTTTGTACTGAACTTCACAAAACCACAATTAAAAAAATGTTTTAATACTAATTTAAACAAAATATGTTTGAAATTTCTGCGTAAATCATTTCTTATAAGGATTTTTTCTATTCGAGTCAACAGGAAAAAATTAATCTTTTAATTTGAGTCTAGAAAACAGATTTTTTAAAATTATTTTTTTAGGAAATTCTGTTTTACCTTTAGCTATCAAAATAATTACTTAAAATAACTGGTTCAAAGAGTTAAACAAAGCTTTATAACTTAAAAAATACAATTTTGTTTTTATTTTATGCTACTCTACAAATTTGTAATAGTTTTTAGAATATTTTAATTTTCAATTTTACTCACAAAATTTTCATTATTTTTTTTTGAAAAAAAATTTAGCCTTTATTCAAATTAAATAGCTCATTAAATTGATGATCTTACAAATTTAATTAGATTTAAAATTAATATTCCTGCCAAAATTCAAAGATAAATAACCGTCATAATTTTTATATGGCTAGGCTTTTATTTCCCATACCTTAATACGAATTAAATTTTTGACCTATTTTCTTATTTTAAATATTGTTTCAAGGGTTCTTAAAGAAAAGCATACCGCTTAAAAAACTACTTTTACTAACCCCAAAACTTTATTCAATTTTGAATATTTTTATTAATTTATATTTTTTATTAGTAATAAAATGTATCTATAGAACATATAAAGTTGGAAATAAAAAAAGCAAAAATTATTTTCAAAATAAAATGAAAATTGTCAAATTTAAAATTGACATCTTTGAGCTATAGTAATCATTGATAATAAAAAAATAGAGACACTACTCGATCAATTAGACAAGTTTTGGAAAACCATCACGCAAGAATGATAAAATAATATTTAATATTTAATAAGATTCTCCATTTAAAATTTAAAGACGTATTTTCAAAATATCATAATCGAAGAGTGACAATTTTTTACATAAAATTTAATAAAAAAGAAACAAAAATGAATATGCCTGAGAATTCATAAATGTTAAAGGCACAAAAATTAAGTCGATGAAATAGAAATTAGGTGAGAAAACTTTCAAATATTAGAATTAAAAATAAAGAAAATAAGCTAAAGAGATTTTACAATTATTTATAAAAAATATTATTTAGGTTACGGATTCAGTAAAACCTTATTTAAAATGCCGAATAGTTTTTTTTTAATTTTATAAAAAAATCGAATTAATTACAATTACTTTTTAAAATCAATTTAAAAAGAATTTTTAATTTTTTGAAAAAATTAAAGATTTTTGAAGAAGAAGATTTACTTTCAATTAATGAATTAAATTTTTCTGGACTCAATTGTTGAATATTTCAAATTTTCAGAAGGTTTCAGAGAGTTTTTTCGCATTTTTATTGTAAATGTACCAAATAATGAAACTTTTAAAGATAATTGCGAAATCATTTAAAAATGACTTTTTGAGTCAAATCTATTAATTTCATTCAATTAATTACTGTTCTAAATATTGATTTCATAGAGGCCTTCAAATTTAACTATTTGTTTCAAAGAGTTATTTGATAAAACCATATCTTTTAAGCGTATATAAAAATAATCTATATGATCCTATCTGCGTATATTATTATTTATTTACATTCGTTGGTTATAAAAGGGCTGTATGAGGTGCAACTATAAATAAAGATGCTACTCGTGCTGCTACAGGAGCAGCAGATATTACTACGTATTAAACTATGGGATGCTTAATCTTGTGTTGAAATTCATTCATTCTCTCACAGTCACATTGTTAAAAGTGTTTCCTTTTCATAAGTTACAAAGCATTTAGTTACTGGATGCAATGACAAACATCTTAGATGATATGGTTTGGAAAATTATGCCACATAACCAAAAATTTTTTTCATGACATAATTCTAATATCAAAAATTGCATAATAGCTAATAACAAATCTGATGATAAAACATTAACAGTTTGGGTATCCAACAGTCAATTGATTTGTAAGGTAATCTATTAGATATGAGAAAAAATAAATGGGAATAAATTATGCGAAAATTTTATCATTTTATGTGAATAAAGAATAAGTGAAATTATCAATCTGATTTATGAGAATTTAAATTGTGAGAATAATTTTTTTTATTTAATTAGTCAATTTTATATATATATTAGTAGTGGTCAATTAAACAATTATTTATTATTAGGTGTTAGTAAAAATTTGATGTCTCAATTTTTTCATTCTCGGAATCATTTGATAGAATCTCCTTTTTTTGTTTGTTATCAAAAATATGAATTAACTCATCCAAAAAATTAAGCATAGAAATCTTTGTGTAAGTCTTTAGATGTGCCTTGATTCTCTCATCTTTTAGCTTCTCTTTCTTACATCTTTCAAAAAATTTTCGAGCTTTTATCTCATCAAACAATTGCTCAGTTAAACGTTGCTCTTTATGTAAGTGTTTTAATAATTTATTAAAATTTCAATGTCCTGTGCTAAAGATTTGTGCCAGGCCTCAATATTATTGTTAGTTCTGGGTAAATCTTTAAGAATTCTTTTGTGAACATTCCAATATTTTATTGGATAAAATGGTAGAGCCCGCTTGCTAACATCATTGTCTAATGGCTTGCCAATGTAAAACTTTTCAAAATAATTTAATAAAACACTAAATTCATCAGGTGAAATTTTTTTTATTAAATGAAAACCATCGATAACATCTTGCACAGGAACGAAAGCCAAAAATTTCAGATATTTAAAACATTTTCTGAATCTATTATCTGTCCGACTTTTATAAACAGTTACAAGACCATTAGACTGAACATGTTTATATAAATTTGAGACCAGATGATACCAACAACCACTAATATTTGTTCTTTTATAACATTTTTCAATTGAATTTAATATGCCTTTTTCAAAGTCTCAAAACAAATTTTCCGGTTCATTGTCTACTTTAGATTTAATAAATTCAAATAATCTTGTATAAATTTTTTCAGTTTTATCAGCCAAAAATGCATAAAGAACCGGAAGATTTTGCCTATTAACTAAAACATTAATTGTAAATAATTGCCTAAACAAAGATGGGCTAATATCAAATGTTCTATCTATGCACCACAACTTAGATAAATTTAAAAAATTGAGATTTTCATCTGTTGCTAATATAATTAGCAGGTCAGGATCATTTTCACCACTATCTAATAAAACAAATTCTGAACCGGAATTTGTCTTTCTAAGGTCTTCTGGTATGCTTATATCCATTCTATTTTTTGGGTTTGACTTTGACAGACCATTTTGGCGTCTTCTTACCCTGCTTATTTGTTGGGTAAGGTCTTCTTTTGATGCAATTAAATGAGTTGATGAGCGAGGTAAATTAGATAAGGCATCATTAATTATAGTACGTGGATTTTCAATTGTCTGCTTACTACGTTCTTTTATTTTATTTATCGCGAGAATATTTTCGATTTCTTATGGATCATCTGAGTCATGATTATGAACCTTTTTAGTCAATTTTAGTGATTTTCCATCCAAGTCTGTGTGTAAGCGCTGTTTACAATGTTTTTTGCCTTTTTTTAAACTCTCATAATTACAGTGTCAAATTTAAAAAAAAAAAACTTTGAGCAAAGTAAAAGTTAATGTGCTTAAATAAAAGCTAAAGGGCTGAACTTTAATTTGATATACAATATTCATCACTGGTCCTTTGTGTTTTAATAAATAATTAAAAAATAAGAAAAAAAATTCTTTTTTAAAAATTTATTAATTATTTGGATAGTTTCCTTTTGAATTCTCTACATTACGAACCCTTTTAGTAAAAGAACAAACTGGGTTTTTTACCCCTTCGATTGGTACTTTATTAATTGCTTTTTTAATCTCTTCAATAAGTTCAACTCTGGTTTCGAATTTATTCATCCTCATTCGCGTCACAATTGCATTCCAGAGATAAAAATCGCATGGGTTCAAGTCAGGTGAATTGGGCGGCCAAATTTCTAATCGAAGAGGTAAAAAAATCAGTTTATTCTTTTACTAAAAGGGTTCGTAATGTAGAGAATTCTAAAGGAAACTTTCCAAATAAATAATAAATTTTTTAAAAAGAATTTTTTAATAAAAAAGAATTGATAATAACAAATCATCTAATTTCTAATTCTAGCCTAAAAGTTTCAGAGTGGAAAAATATATATCTTTATATCTTTAAAAAAAAATCTAATAATTTTCTTTAGTTAAAATTGAAATTTTTTTAGATATAATTCCATTCAAATTTAACCACTCTAAAACTTGAGTTTATCTTATTTTTTAAAATTAATTTCAGACCTAAGAGAAGAAAATCTCATGTAAGGTGTTCTTGCAGTCAATTATCTTGACGATTTTCGGTTTAACTAAAATCTTGATTTCTTGATTATAATTTATTCGAATATTTAATAAATCTTTTTTAACAAAAAATTTTAATCGAATAGTATTTTTATCTTTATCATAAGTTTTTTATTAAAATTTTTATTAAAATCAAAAATTATTTATTAATTTCTTTGATTGTCTTTAAATTATTTTATCAAATTCATTTTATTTTATTCAATGAAATGAACATGAAATGCCAATAATGAATTAAATTACCATTAATAATCCATTAATCATTATTTGGAATTGAATAATGTCCTTTTTGAACCAGTTACAGTCTAAATCTAAAATTTAAATATCATGATTGAAATAAAAAAATCCTAATTTGAATTAAAATAAAATTAAAATAATTAACAAAAATAATAAATTAGTATTTTTAGTGGTTAGAAAAATGTGAATTTGTTTTTTGGTTTACCAGTTTTTTTTAATTCTTTACTAGCTTGAGAAATTTCTTGAAGTGCCGTAGAAATTTCTAATTTTTAAAAGGAAAAAAAGGAGTTGAACATTGAAATAATACCATTCAATTGATGCAAATGGTAAATGCGAGGGCTACCTTGAATTTATGTTTTTAATTAGTTTTTATTTTAATTTTAAAGATTTTTTACAATTAAAGCGAGTTGTTTCCAATGAAGATGTTTGAGGAACTAAAAAAATTTTTGTCATAAAAAAAAAATCAAAATACTTAAATTAAAATTCAATAATTACGCTGTTCGACAGTTTTTAGACGAGGATCTAAATAAAGCATAAAGGCTTTATTTTCTTCATATTTCTTCAAAACTAAAAATAAAAAAGTTAAAATTATACTCAATAAAAAATATTAAAGAAATTTTTTAAAAATTTAAAAAAATAACGCTATTTAATTGAGCTTACTTTTTTATTTTGCCTTTCAAGACTATCCAAACCTTAAAAGAAGACTATAAAGTTTTTAACTTATTAAATCATTTAAAATGATTTCCAGAAAATTATTAAAAATACAAATAAGTTTAATGTCGAAATTTTTCAAAAGCCTTTTAAAATATCACAGTACAATCCAAAACAGAGTTAATGAAAACTGGCTAAATGTTTACATATTGACATGCAGATTATAAACTGTTTCGGAGAAAAACCAAAACAGCACAAAAACAAAAAAAAGCATATTTAATAATCAAATCAAAACAAAACAGAACATAACACACTAAACAATACAAAAAATTGGAAGCTAGTTTTGATTTGTGCATTAAAAAAAAAATTTAATTATTTTATAATTTTATTTGCATAAATTATTCGATGTTTATTTGTTAAACAGTAAAAAACAATTAAAACATCTAAGACTAGTTGAAAATCATTTCGAAACATGTTTTGAAACATGTTTGTTTTAAAATGTTTTGTGTTCTGATTCGTTTTGTGCATACTTCGATCAAGAAATGCTTAAACTGAGCGCTTACTTTGTTTTGGATTGTACTGTAAAAACTAACTTTATTTATTTAATTGAGCTTATTTTTTCTATTTTGTTTTTCAAGTCTCTCCAAACCTTAAAAAACGATTTTAAATTTCTTCACTTATTAATTTTTCAAAAAATTTTAGAAATATAAAAAATTAATTTTATTAATCTAATTGAGCTTACTTTTTTTTTATTTTGCCTTTCAAGTCTCTCCAAATCTTAAAAAAAGATTATAAAGTTTTTAATTAATAAAATTAATAGATTGGGCGAATAAATTTTATTTTGAATTTTAATCATTTGCTCGACTAGATGATTTGCATTAATTTCTTTTTCCTATGCAGTTAATTTGCTGATTTGTGAATTTAACTCAATTAACTTGATAATAATTTATTAATAAGAATTTATTGATCAAATTTTACTTCGCTTTCTGTTTTAATTTCACTCATCTTTTTTAAATTTTAGATTTTTTTTTCAATTTTAGTTTAGAAATAATTTTACATGTGGTTAGTACTTAGTTCAAGGTTTCAATACTTAAAGAAAATTTTTTTTTGAAATCCCTAACTTATTTTTTTTAACACGTTTAAAGTTATTCCCAATTTTCCTTACATTAATTCACATATTAAAATATTCAAAATTAATTAAACTAGTACTTTTCAGAAAGAATTATTTTTTTTTAGAAAAAAAACCTTCCTTCTAAAATGACTTTTAATTTTTCTAAAAAGTTACTGCCATTTTTGTTAATAATTGTTATATTAATTTTCTTCTTTAAAATATTCTTTTAAATACCAAAAGGTTTACCTTTACTGATAAAAGATATTTTCCATCAGCGGATCAAATTTATAAAAAATTTGATGCAGCAAAAAGAATCGCTTGATTGACCAAACTATTTGAGGGATTAAATTGAGCTTTTTAAAAGTTTGATAATAGCATTAGTAAAGTTGCACAATTTTTAAGGAAAATTAACTTTACCTTTAGTGATAAACTTTCAGGAATAGAAGATAAATGGAATTTTGTTAAAGAAAATATTTTCCTGTCCATTGATAAATGCTGTCCATTAAAAAAAAAATAAAAGAAAGGATAGATAACCAAAAATGTCCTTGGTTTTGTTTCGAATTAAAAACCTAAAAAATGAAATCATGTTTTGAGTCTAAATCCTCAAAAGATTTCAAAAATTCCAAAAAATTCTGGAATTTTTATAAGTCATCAATTAAAACTAGAGGAGATGCTGATCTTGGCAGCTTTCCAGAAGAACTAGCTCACCTGGATATATTGGTATTCATCCTAAAATACTAAAAGGTCTACCAGATTTTTTTGCTCCCTTACTACTTTTTCTCTATAATAAATGCTTGAGATTAAAATCAATTTCTGATGACTGGAAGTTAGCCATTATTAATCCTTTATTTAAAAATAAAGGTAATAAATCAGATATTAATAACTACAGGGCTATTTCAGTTCTTTCTCCAATTGCAAAATTGTTTGAAAAATTAATGGCTCGTCAAACTTCAAGCTATGTTGAATCTTCAATATATTTTTTAATCGAAAGCATGGATTCAGACCTAGGCATTCATGTCAGACTGCTTTTCATGAATATCATAGAGAATTAAATCTAGCCAAAGAAAAGAAACTTACTACCTTATCACTTTGTATTGACTTTAGAAAAGCTTTTGACGTGATTGATCCAAATCTTCTTCTCTTGAAATTATTTCACTATGGATTTGACAATAATTCTTTAGGTCTTCTTTCATTTTGTCAATAGATCTCAAATAGTTCATCTTGGAAAGGAAAGATCAAAACCTATTTCTTTAAAGTTAGGTGTTCCACAAGGTTCAGTTCTAGGTCCGCTTCTTTTTCTGACTTTTATTAATGATTTTCCTTATCTCTTTGAAAATTTGAAATTAAAATGTTTGCTGATGATACTACGATTAGTCACTCTGAAAAGGAATTAGAAAGTGTTTTAAAAAATTTTTCGGATACCATCCACAATCTTAGTGATTGGTGTCATTTTAATAAGGTTGATATAAATTGGTCAAAAACCTATTGTATGGTCTTTTCAAATAGAAAAACTATTATTCCCAAAATGATTAATCTTTTTGGAAATGAAATAAAAGTTGTCGATGAAATAACTCTTTTAGGTTACAAAATAGATCAAAATCTTAATTTTTCTAATTTTGCTTGTAGTATCTCATTAGTTGTGAATAAAAAATTATTCAGCATTAAAAGACTATTCTATCTATCAACATCTGTAAAAATACAGTTTTTTAAGACGTTTATATTAACTTATTTTGACTATTGCTTGACTATCTTGTGTTATTTCTTAAAAGAGGCAATTATTAAATTGGCTAAGAGTTATTATTTGACAATATTTAAATTGTTTAAGTTCAAATTTGAAGTAAATAACTTTAACGATATTAATAACTTCTTAGAAAAGTATGACCTATATGCATTCCAACATAGAATACTAGATAGAATGTTATCTTTTGCTTATATAACACTATACTTTCATAACTCTCCTGAAAATCTTAGGCAGAATTTAAAGAAAAATAATTCAAGAAATTTAAAATATAATTTAACGAACAGTGAGAATCTGATAGAACCAACATCTAAATCAGTAGATGGTGAAAAAACTTTTGGATTTTTCTATTTACGACTTTTAAATTGCTTTGTGATAAAGAGATCAATGTTGAAATTTACAACATTTAAGCATTCAATTTTTAATAGCATTAATCTAATTTTCTCGCATTTTGTAAAAAAAATCAAAAAATTTAATTTAAATATATCAATGTTTTATTTTTTAAATAATTATATAAATAATTAATATTTTTTAATTTGTGAAACTTATTTTTTTAAAATAAATGGAGTGTTAATCGGTCTTTATGACATGGGCACTAGGCTGTTGATTTACCTAAAAATTGAAAAAAATTAATTATTTAAGTCAGGCATTTAGACACTAACATTTAATGATTAAAGCTATTAAAACATCATCCTAACAATCCATCCTAATGATGATTACAACATTTTTGTAATTTGGAATTATTTATAGACTTCATTTCTTTCATATATTCCAGTTTTGATGAATTAACTTTTAAGCTGGTAAGAAAATGAAAGATTTTAGTAGTTTTTTTATTAAGAAATTCACAAAATTTTTATGTAAAAGGAGACAAAACGACATTAAAAATGGAATTATTTTACTAAAATTTTATTAGTTTTATTTGAATATATTTGGAAAAAATAAAATTTTAAATAATTAAAAAACGTGCCGATCGTTTTTGAATATCTTAAATATTATTTACTGCTTTTTCACAGGCTATCTACAATTTACTATATTCTAAATTAAATAAAAAGAAAATAAATGTAAAAAAAAAGATCAAGTAAAATTCATTTAAAAACAATTTTTTTACATCACTTTACCCCAAAAATCGTCTATTTGTTCATATTTTGCTACCTTAAAAGTCCAAATTAAATCATTATTTTTCTAACTGTTGAGAATAAATAATCTTTACAACAATTTTCAAGTTATTGATCAATAAAATTATTTTTATAATGCACCAAAAAGCCTTAAACGAAAAATTTGAATGAACTTAAAATTGTTGTAAAAATTTGACAATTTTAAAGTTGTTTAATTCAACTTACTATTTATTTAATTGTTTAAATTGATACAGGTTTCTTCGTTATTGTTAATACTGTCGTACCCATTGCCATTTTTCACAAAACGATTTTCTACTTTTGAAAAATTTTTCTTAATAGCTTTGTTTGGTAAATGGCTTTGGTTGAATAACAGAAGCTTTTTAAAAATATTGTGCTTGTTTAAGATTAATTTAAGGTGTTTATGGGTGCACGGTAGAGTTAAGAAAGAATGAATTTTTTTTAATGTAGCCAACGATTCAGACGATATGTTAAACTCGTCTAAATTACAGATTGAGCCTTCATCTTCACTGTTCAAGCATTTAGATAGTTCACTAATTGTATTGTTTATGTATGCCATTAAATGATCAAGCTTATAAAAATTTCCATTTAGAGTATCCAGGAAAAAGGTGGAAAAAAAACTTTTCTCTGATACATAACCATCAAGATTTTCACATATTTTCGCTTCAAAACCATTAGATAAACACTCTTCACAATTAAAAACCTGAATAAAATCTGGTTGAAGGATAATTTCAATAATTGACTTGAGCCAAGAATTTAAATTAATTATTTTCAAAGATGAATTGTTTGGTTTTGGCAAAAGATCTAAGCTATGAATTAGATATTGAGGATATTGCGAAAATTGTTGGTGATGTTTTACCAAAGATATACTATTGAACAAAGCATTGTCGTGAAAGTCTGCCGATAGATCATTAAAATTAAATAATTTATTATTTAAATAGGCATAGTTGAGCGGATAGGCTAGCGTATTGATATTATTAATAAAAATGCTGGTGTTTTTTGGATCTACTCTATCAAGCAAATGAGTTCTTGACTCCAATAATTTAAAAGACAAATATACAGGCTAAAAATAACTATTAAAATAATTCTTAAAATTTGATTATCTATTTACCTTATGATCGCCCATGCAAATATTTTCCCCAATAATCGCGTATTCCGCACTGTCAAAATTGTGCTCTATTAGTTTCATAAAGTTTTTGTTCATGATAATTCTGTCACACCATGCAGGACATCTAGACTCCATATATTTGTCTGGATTTTCAGCTTCTTCCATAAATGGATAAGTAGGTGGAAAATCTCGTTCGACTTCGAACAAATTCTCTTCAAACAGTGATAATTCAATATCATAATTCAGAAGCTAATCAATGTAAAGTTTTATGTAATTAAATAGCTTAATTTAAAACTCATTTACTTGTTTTCTAACATTCTGGATTGTTGATTCATAATGCCATTTAAATTTTTTCTCTTCTATTGTAAATATGTCTTTGTTATCTGAAGATTTACAGATAGCTTTTACCAATTTTTGACTATTGTCTTTGAATTCAACCATTTTTTGCTTATTTGAAAAATCCTTGAATCAAATTATAAGCCTATTTAAATACTTAATTTGAAATCAAGCATACTTTTATCAGGGTTGCCAAGTCAAGTCTAAAATTAAAATCACCGAATATGGCAAACATGACTTGATCTCTTCCGTTGAGAGTATTTTCATTTATCTTATTAATTGAGTACTCTAGGGCTCGTTTACGGTTTGAGCTGTAAACAGAGGGCGTTGTGGTCATGGCTATGAGGTTTGATGGATCGTGGAACAAATGTATATTTATTAAATCTATTTCTCTAAGCAAAAAAGCTAATTTATAGAAATTAATTATCAAAAATAGCTAATTACTGATTTTTTATTTTCCATTTTGTTTGAATGAACCCTTTTCTCGACCATTGAAACTATTTTTAAATTTTATTAGATAATAAAAAAATTTTTTAGAAATTACATCAGAAAAATAATGTTTCATAAAACGTTCCTTGTAAATCAAATGATTATTATTCAAGTTTCCGCTGAATATCTGTCTTGAAGTATAATTAAAGTAGTATTTTTCTTAAATAAACAAAATAAATATTATTTTAAATTTAAATTAAATTCTAATACCATTAAAATTGAACAGTTGAACTTGATCATCTTTCAAATTCTTGTGGATCAAATAAACATTACATAAGCTCTGAATAAAATTTAAAATAGTTAACAAAATCGAATTGAAATTTTAAAAAAAATTGAAATAAATAATAAATAATTAATATTTTCAAGACATCTTAATTGAAAAAAAGGTATATATTCGTATGAAATATTGTTCTAATATTTGTTATCCGAGTTAAATATCTAAAAATTTAATACTTACATTCGGTCCTTTTTGAGTCAAATTTTTATATATTCAGGGGCATTTAAAGTAGAATTATCATTAATACAAACTGAAATTATAGTTATAATTAGAATCTTAAATTTATGATGTGATATTAAATGATGTGATTATTTTTTTAATTTTTATGAGAGAAATTCACATTCGCTAAAATATGGACTTAGATCAAATTTTAAATTAATTATTTTACAAATAGATAAAATACATGTTTAAAATCACAGTGATAGTATAACACAATCAATCAATTTCTTATATTTCAAATTAATAAAAATTAAAAACAAGAATTTTTTTAAGCATTTTTAAATTTTTTTTTCTTAAAATTTGAGTCATTCCGTTGACTAAAATTAACATTGACTTATATTAATTAAATTAACATCAAAAAAATATTAATCATTAATAATTAATATTTTTAATCATGAAATAACTAGAATTATTCATTTGAATTAAAAATGGAAATTATTCCGTATTTTTGATCCAAAAAAAGGACCATTTCGGAATGCTTAATTTTTTAATATGTTAAATAATTTACCGTAAAATTTTTATCGTCCGTGAAATCAGAATCAATTACAATTAAGTATTTATCATACTGTTGAATGATATCATTTGTTAAAAATTTCCTTAAAAATAAAAATAATTAAATGTGTCTAGAATTCGATTTAATTTTTATTTTACTTAAAAAATGAATCAACTGATTGCATTGAGGTCTTGTAATTTTTTCCGCCTATTTCTTGCATGTGCAAAGAAACAAATTCTGACTTAAGAACTGACAATTTCTTTTGAAAATTTAATTATTCAAGCAGTTAAAATATTTTTTCTTTACTTACATTTGTGAACTCATTTAGCCAAGGTTCCAGCAAATCGTCGAGCTTGTTAGAAAATAAATCCCAAATAGATCGAAAAATAAATTGAGCTTACATTTTCAAAAATGGTGCCAACATTGGCTGTAACCAGAAGGACATTAGTGCCCGATTCTGAATGCTTGGAATTCATTTGTTTTCTGTAATTTCTACCAGCGCACTTAAACTGCCCACAAGTGATGGTTAAGCTATCTAAATTAAAGCAAAACTGATAACATTTTTATAATTATCTATGAATGTTTAACTCAATAGATAAGCAAGTTGGTTGAAAATAATAAAAATTTTATGATAATTTTGGATAAATTTTAACATAAATCCCTAAGATTAATTAGTAACCAGCACTGATTAGGAATAGCATAGCATAACATGAATTTTTTAATAAAAATTAATCAAACCACTAATTCGACGTTATCTTGCAATTCTTTCGAGCTCAGTCCAATAGATAACTTTTTGAATAAACAATTTTATAATTAATTACCATAAACTCTTGATTTTGGATTAAAAAAAAATTTATGAATTCAATAAGATGAAATTTATTATAATTTTAAATAAGACTATTTGAAAGCAGTTTAAATCATGTAGTGAAATGCTTTCAAATCTTAATTTTACTAGAGCTTTTTAATTTTCTATTGATCGATTGTTATTTAGGCTTTTAGGATAGATATATGCCAATGGAAATAATTTTTAAAATTTTAACGACGAATAAATTATGCTCAAAAGCTGTTGTACCTGATTTTGGATGAGACATATTGTCATGTCATAAAAAAAAACTATTAATCATTTCTTGAAATTATTTTTTCGAGGTGCAAAAAAAAATTTTTTTGATTGATGCTTTTTCCCAAAATTGAACAGATTCAGAAATTATCTGAATCTTTATATAAGATAGCCAGATTCATTTTATTTATGACGTAAATTTCCTACGCTAACTTAATAATCCGATTGACTTGAAAAATTTGAATAATAAATAAGCCCAACTTCCCTGCATTAAAATTTAGCTAATTTCTTATTCGAAATTAGCTAGTTTAAATCGTGATAAAATAAAATATAAGAAAATTTTTTAAAAGATGCTAATTTCCAATTTAATTTTTAAAAGATTACTTTTATTTGAAAAAAATCACGCATCTATTGTTTTTATTCTAATGGAAAATGAAATAATAAATTAACCATTTAGATTAATTGTTGTATAAACTTGATTTTTCGAATTCACTAGTTATCTAAATTAATAAAAAATTTCAATCAAATTAGAAAAAAAAATTTTAAAATCGATTTTTTGTTTAAATTTTGTTTAAAGCCTGATCCTTGTTAAACATAATGACGAAAATAAGAAACAAAAGCATTTAACTAATGCAAAAAGGTAAGGAAAATAAATTGTCTATTGTAAAAATTAACCTAGATTTTTACCCGATGGCAACAAAATACTCGAATATAAATACTTGAGTATTTATTCAACATAATAAATAACTTTATTAAGACTGATTAATTGAATCTTGTTCAAAATTTAGCTTAACCATTATGGCTTGGATTTAATGATTTAAGTAAAATCAATATTTTTTAATATTTAGATATATGGAATCAATTACCAGACTTATGAAGTTATAATTCTAGATTAGTAATAATTCCTTATCAGCCAAAAATGAAATTTTTTTATCAAAAATATCAGCCTAATGATTTTTTTATTGAAACAAACATGGGCCATTTATTCTACAAAACTAATTGATTAACCTGATACTTCAGGTTGGTTTGAAAGAGCTCATTTAAAATCTTAAGTAAATAGCTTATAAATTATTTATTTAAATTCGTGCATTTAAATTTTAAGTATTTACGTTTGATCTAGTATTTATGATATCTAATCATAAACAATCTTGAATACGTTCTCGAATGTTTTGTTCAATACTTTGATAAATAATTTATTAGATTAAAAAAAAAGTCTTATATAAAAGGTTAAAAAGCAAGGCAAATTATTAAATTGATCTTAGAAAGATTCTACTATTTGAATTAAATTTATTTGATTTTGATTTTTTTAATTAAAATCTGTTAACCTTAAGCTTCGCTAGGTTTATGAAAGTATAATTTTGGATAAAACATTTACTCTTTTAAATAACAATTCTTGCTTTTAACTTATTTTAAAAGCTCAAACAGGTTTTAAACAAACATATCTGTTTTTTTTTTCGATTAAACAGATTTATTCTGAGTTTAAAAAAAAATATCTTCGTCGATATTTTCTTAAAATTAATTTAAATTGTTATATTTTCTTATTTAATAGCTAAACTCATATTCAAAAATTGAGATTTTTTATTTTACCATATAGTAACTTTAGCTTGAGAAATTCAAATATTTTGCTCAAAAATCGAAGATTTTTAAAGATAAGTTGATGATGCAATCAATTCGTTTATAAATGCTAAAAAAAATATTTTTGAGTTGAGATTAAATTCAATAGAAAAAACTGCTGAGATTTTAAAAAAATAAAAAAATTCAAAATTTAAACTAATATTATCTATAAATTTGATAATCTCAAATTTAAAATTGATTTTCTATTTTTGAAAAATAAATTCTTACTTATTGCTTTATAAATTATTTAATTTTCTAAATTATTACCAGTTTTTGTAAAACATTATTCAAATGTTTAACTTTAAATAAATTTTACACTTTTTTTACAGATTAGCAACAATAAAATTCTAATGAGATTTTATATATTAATTTTTTTAAAGTGTAAAAACATGATTTCTCAGAAGTTTAGCTAATTTTAATATATTTAACTTCAATATAACTCATATAAAAATTAATCATCTCTATTGATAGAATTTTAGTTTTGGTGTGGGTTAGTAAAAATAAGTGCTTTACGTAACATAAAACAATCAATACTACTCGCTTTAAGCGTTCAAACTAATTAGCTAAAAATTCATGCCATAAATCGGTAATGATAAAATTGATATTTAATTTAAAATAATCCTAATTAGCAAATTTAAGCCAATTTTTTAAAGATTTCATTCGACTCAAAATCATACTTTATTTTAATGATTCAAGAAGCTTAATAATATTACTGCTCATTTTAAAATCAATGTACATTGGACATTTTAATAAATTCAGCCAGGCTTTAATATCTTGGAACGCATGGTCAAGCCAGCTTTAGTTGCTTGAGTGAAAATGATGATTGCCATAAATGGTTTTATGCTTAATGAAACTTAGATTGAAACATAACAAATCTTGGAAAGGTAATGTAAAGACGCATTAAAAAAAATAGTGTCTCTGGTAAAACCAAGACATTTCTCATATAGTGATAAAGGAATTTATTCCTTTTCTGTTAGATCTCATCTTTCTACGCAATAAACTAATAAATTATCTTCACTACCATCACTATGCCCAAATCTCAAAAGACTTTTCCAATAGATCAAAAAATATAATTTAAATCACCAATAAGCATGGGATTTAAATCCCAGTATTTATAGTAAAAATCAAGGTAATTTTATCATATATCAATTTTTTTTTGTCGCAGAAAATTTGTTCTCTATCAAATTATCGTAATTTTTTTTAAACATTTAAATTTGATCATTGTCCAAATTAACCAAAATAAAATGTTTTGATGTGGGAATCCAACTTTTATTGTTTGGTTATGGCTAATAAAATACAATTTTTAAACTAAAAATTATATTTTCAAAGTTTTGAACTTTTACGTATCCAATTTATTTGATAAGAAAAATTATTCAAGTAATAAATTCTAAAACTAAAAATAGATTCATCATGTTCTCCTCTCATTCAATCTGATTCAATACTCAAATTAAAAACTATTCATATTTAAGTCGTTTATAGATCAGTTTTGATTGCGATAATTCTAAATTTTATTCAAGAAAAATTTAAGTCAAATAAATTGTTTTAGAAAATTAAATTGAATTAAATAAACTTTTCTGAAAAATCAATTATCAATACTTTAATTAATAATTATTTATGACCAAAATTGCTTTTGTGAGCCATCTTTGCAGTCTCTTAGATAAACTGAATGGCTTGAACCATCATTAAAAAAGAATGTTACTTGATCATTTCCAGTTCCCCAGCCATCAAACGCCCAATATCCATTATTTCCTCTATGTGCACCATTAATGCCTCTAAATTTAGCAGAAACTACTAATTTTTCGTTCGTATTGAAAAGGCCAACATTTCTGTAATAGTTATTATTTGTTTCACCAGTAGCATGGTAACATTGATAATCAGAATTTCTAAAAATATTTCTATTAGACAATTTCACATTGCAGTATGTTTGTCCAGGAGGTTTATTGCTAGTAGCTAGATCCCAAGTAGACGCGTAAAGATCTAAACCTCCTCCCAAGTTTGAATTGGTTACTATAATTTCATGTCTTCCATGACCACAGTCGATTTCCAACACATGGCCACAAAATTTTGGATCAAATTTCAAATTTCCAAGTGATTCGATATTTCCTAGAGCAACTGGTAAACGAATTGAATAGTCGGCTTTTGGAAGTTCACAAGCACCAACCTCATATGCTCCGTGCCTAGTAGTCAAGACATTTCCTTGAGTCGGTCCAGATCCTGATCCATCGGATGAAGTGTCTAAAAGACCACAAACTGCATTTGAATTGTACAAGCTAACTGCATTATTTTTTTGTATTGAGCCTTTCTTTAACCAACAAGTTCCACCGTTGTAATTTGTCCAAGTGAAATGAGTACAACCGGGCGTTTGTCTGCATTTAGGGCCGCATTGCTCGCCAGACAAGCGGTCATTTTGAAAATCATTTCCAAAAAAGTCACAGTCAAGAGCCCAATTAAGCTTATTGACGTGATCATAGTTCCAATTAAAGCCATTAATGCCTTTTAAGATTATCAAGACTTTTTGTAAAAGAAATTAAAATTTAAAAAAAATGTAAAAATTCAGGAATACTTGAAAATAAATTTAAACTTTTCATTTTTTTCGCTTAATGATTAGAAACAAAAATGAAAGACATTTTTAATAAATAATTTTTATGTCAAAGTAATTTATTTACTTTGATATATTAAAATTTTTGTTGAATTTAATTAACATCATTGCTAAATTTTTAAAAATTTTTAGTCAATATTAATTAGCTTTGAGAAATGGCATGACCATCGATATGAATTTATTGCATTATTAAATTTAATCTAAAAATTTTTTGATAAATATGTTGAAATTGTTAAGATATTTTTTTTATGCTACAAACTAATGTCGAATTCTTATGTTGAATAATAAAGGTTCAATTATTTATTAGATCAAATTGGATCAGTAATTGGTTAAACATATTAAAATTTAAAGTTTAAAATCAAAAATTATTTTCAGATCTAGGTTTAAAATAAAACAAGACTAGGAAGGCAAAAGTTTGATTCTAAACAACAATTAGTTTCGATATCGACTTTGATAATCTTTGCTCAGTTTATCTAATTGGTTTTTTAGTCTTTTATTTCCATTTGAATTAGCATTATTCAAAATTTGAGGATTTGTCACAAACTGCTTTTCTAAAAGGGTAATTGGTTTTAGCCTTGGCGATTGAGATAAATTAAAAAGTTGATTTTCAATTTGATTAATTGCAGCTTGATTTTGTATTTGATTTGAAACTACTTGAGGAGCATTTTGGACCAAACCATTAAAGTAAATTTGAGGCTGTTGCTGTAGTTGCTGCTGTTCGCAAAAATAAATTTCCGATTTCAACCTATCATCTTCATTTACCTCTACCATATCCAATATTTTCAATTTTTTTATTTTAAAAACCATAGTAATTCTATAATGAGGTCTTCTAGAAATCTAAAAAAAAATCAAAAAAAAATCTATTTTTGACTAAAATTATCAATAAATAATATTACTGGATTATTAATCATTGAAATTTCATACAAGTTTGTTATTTCCATAAGTTTCTCAATGTCAGAATAGTCATTCATTTTATTGTTGGCTACAAACAATTTTTGAAGATGTTTTAACACTTGAATATTATTCAAATCTCGAATTCGATTCTCTTCCATGTGTAACTCAAGTAATCTACTTCCTTGTCCAACAAAAGAGTTTTCTCCGATGGCCTTTATTTTATTCTTGTCGAGAACCAATTCCCTCAATTCGAGCAGTGTATCTATACCTTCTATTTTCGAAATTTCATTTCCTTAAGATTTAAAAAAAAAAAAATTACAATTTAAATTATTTTAAACAATTTTGTTCAATAATTTTTTTACCTTGTAAAAATAAAGCTTTTAAGGATGTTAATCGACCTATTTGAAAATTGACGAGATCATTAATTCCATTAAAGGCTAGATGTAAAACTTCTAAATTTGGCAAGATTTGTTCTGGAATTGATTGGTTTAGATTTTTTTGTTTGGGCAAGATTCCCTCAATTTTGTTATTATTTAGGCATAAAATTTTTAAATTTCTCAAATAAATGAGACCAGAAAACGAAGTAAGGTTATTGTTTTCCAAATTCAGAGAACGCAAGCTTTCGAACTGGTCAGCAACTAGTTCAGCCGTAGGGCCCAAATCAACTAGGCGAATCGAGCATTGAGGAAATTCCAATGATCTGATGTCATTAAGTCTAGTGTGGGTGAACTTCTCAGCAATAAAATCACAAGTTAGTTTTCCGCCAAATGAATCTTTTGATTCAATCATCTCGCTTGTTTCAATCAGTGATCCGTCAAGCGATTTTAGGTTCTTGAGGTGATAGATTATAAAGAGTCTATATTTGGGATCCATTGAAACTGGATTGGAACACATATCTAAAATTACCAGACCACCCAGATGCTTTAAATGGAACACCTCACGCAAATTCTTAATCTTGTTCATGCTGCAGTAAAATTCTATCAAAGATGGAAGCTTGCTAACAAACTTAATGCTTGTTAAATTGTTGTTATGAATAGATAAATAGTTTAATCGTGGAAGATTAAGTTCCCAGTTTTTTATTTGTGTTTCACTATTACGAAAATTCATTTCGTCAAAATAACTTATTTCATTGTCATTTACATTCAGTTTTCTTAAATTTTCTAAATTTTCAATTCCATGTAGTGATTGAATTAAATTATTTTCCAAAGAAAGCTCTTCAAGCTTATAACAATGGTTGATGCCCTTAAAAAAATTAAATACTAATAGAAAAATAGAAGAGCCCAATTTACCTCTATTTCAGTCAAATAGTTGTTGTTGAAAGATGCATATTTTAAGTTGACAAGATATTCAATATTTAATAATTTTACCAATCCTTGGTCATCAATATTCAAAACTGTTATCTGGATCAAATTTTTTTAAATATTATGAAAAATTTAAAATATAAAAAATAACTTTTTCAAAAAAATTTGCCCCTTCTAAAAACATATCGGTATCCGAATTGAAACTGTAGTTGGTCTCATTATTTGTTAGTGTGTTCAAGTGTACTCCTCTAATTGGAACACCATCGGTGAATAGATCAGTTACAAAAGAGTATTTTAAGCTGCGGGGTCTTTGTAGAAGAGAAAATGAGAAGTTTTTTATCAAATCTGGATTTAATTTAAGCTTTTTTTCATCAAAATCGCGCTCATGGTCATCTATCTGTTCTTTGTTAAATGTAGATAGACTTCTTAGTACGTAAAGTAATAAGTATCGAACTTTTTTTTCCTGAAAAAGTTTTAAATTAATAATTTTTAAATATAATATTCATTTTAATATAATTTAATTTAAAAAACAGAACATTTTTTATCTTTTAATAATTAATTAAATTCTATTCTGAAAAAAATTTAAATTAAAAAATATTTAAATTTTTTTTTGAAGTAAAATATCTAAAATAAATAATCCAGAGGAATAAGTCAAGAGATAAATAAATTTTTAAAAAATTTATGCTCAGGCATTTTTTAAATGTTAAGCAAACGATGTTAAACCTAAGCCAAGAATTGTCCACAAAATTTATTTAAACATTTAATGTTTCCTTTGAAAATATGCTTATGCAATTAATTTTTTTTAATCAAAAATGTATTAAAAGCCTTTTTCTAATGAAATTGCTGAATATGATCATTTTTATTTTATCATAAACTTCCGCTTCCGTCTAAATTAAATCAATTTAAATTTAACTCTTTAAATTTAAACTAATGTTTTTAAATTTTTTGTGAGCTAAAAGTATACCTAAAAAAATAAGGAAAATCGGGCTTTACACTTTTGGTCCAATTTTTCTATTTTTGGCTTCTATGGATTTTGATTTAAACATTGATAAGATTTAGATTAAAAAACTGTTTATGAACATATTGATTATTTTACTTTTTTTTATTAGTCTTAGAAAAGTGTTTTTATCTTCTTCTTTTAGATCTACTAATTAAATGATAGTTTTATATCTTTATTTATTTTAGACATTTAACTTAAGATAACAAAGTTTTTTAAAAGCCTTGAATAATAATTGAAAATAAAAAAAATTAAAAATTACTTTTTTAATTGGATTTCGACTAATGTCGATATGGTTCAATAAAGGAAAATAGGATTTCAAATCTTTGCAAAACGATCCAGATTCCTCAATTTTATTATTACTCAGATCTAGATAACTCACATGAGTAATTTTCTTTAAAGAAATAAAATAAACAAAAATATAATTTGATTTATAAAAGAATAGATATTACTTTAATGTCATTTATTGTTTGAATTTTGTTATAAGAAACATCTAGATAATCCAAGTTATTCTTCAAAATCAAGAATAAACAATATTCCAAATTTAAATCATCCTAATAATTTTACCAAATAGCCAATTTCAGCTATTGAAGTCAATTTATTAAATGAAGCTATCAGTTTTTGGATATTTTTCAAATTGACTAAAGCCGATACGTCAAGAGTTGTCAATCCGACATTATGAAGATTTAACTCTGTAATTCCTTCGGGTCTTATCTCTTCGTGCTTAAAATGTTGTAATTCTATTTGATTAGAAATAATTGATTCTAAATCAAGATTTTCTTCTTCAATTTCATTTTCTTCATCGGATGCGTCTTCATCTTCAAATAAAGTTTTATCATATAAATTCAAGTCCCTGTCAAACAAGTTTTCCGAATTATACTAAAGTCAAGGTGTCATTATTCATTCATTAGTTTAAAATAAAATTTTACTTTGCTTAAATATTCAAATTCGATTATGTACTCTGGCAATGCTAAATCTTTACTAAAAAGAAACCATTCGTTTTGTTTAGATTTACAATCACATTTTTTAAACTCTCCATTATCTTAATTTTTCAATTTTGCTTTTTTATATAAAAATTACCATCATATAAAATGTTACCATCGTTTGATGAAAAACCAAAAGGTACAGGGCGCTTAACTCCATAGCTTTCTCTATAAATTGAGGGCGAAATTCTAAAAAATTAAAGTTAAAATAAGTTCATCAGAAAAGAATGAATTTTAATGATGCTTCATAAGTACTTTTGATCAGGTATTATATATGAGACTTAAAAACTGAAAAAGGATATGAAACTTAAACAAAAGGAAGCAATGTGCTTAGATTCAAAGTTTTATTTAATTAGGTAGTTTTTCCAAGCATTATTTGTGATATTGAAGTGATGCAACCACATTTGAATTTAGATTCACTAAATAAAATGAATATCTTTTTTAACACTAGAAGCACCAAGGTGTCAAAATGACTCCTTTTGATTTTTTACTAAGTTATAATTCAATAGTCTGAGAAGATAAAAGCTTGAAATTGTAAAGTTAACATTAAAAAAATTTCAAATTTAAAAATTTTATATTAGCATATTCACATGATGCATCAATTTTTTAAACTGACTAAATACTACTAGAAGCACCAAAAAGAGTCAAATGACTCCTATTCTACCCATTCTACACCCTGAACACCTAAAAGTGTAGGTAAAAGAGTCCAAAGTTTAGATGATCAAGAAAACAGTTCTCCAAAGCGTGTTAAATATCAAATTCGCTTTTGCAACAATAATAAAACTAATTTAATTTGTAAAAACTGTAATAAATCAGTATGCGGACAATGTACAATGGAACGTGTGATTATTTGTAAAAAATGTGAGAAATAATTTTTATAGGAATTTTTTTTTTATTACATGATTTAAAATTGATATATGATTAATTTAATATTTTTCTTTTATCGAATAAAGCGTTAAAACATCTTTAATTTAAAAAAGAGTCATTTGACCCCATTTGGTGCTTCTAGTATTTATTTTTGTTGGTACTTCTAGTGTTAACCAAAAATTTATTGATTTTTGACTCAAATCCAACCTGGAATATGCGGCTGTTTTCTGCCCCCCTCCCCTGACAAGAAAGACGCAAAGATACTCGAGCGGATGCAGAAAAGGGCCACTAAATTGGTGCCATGCGTTAGAAATTCGCGCTACGAAGACCGTCTTGCCGCACTTAGACTAGCTCCCCTTAATGAGCGCCGTGTTCGTGGAGCCTGATACAGATGTTCAAACTCATCAAATGCATCAACTAAGTGAGCTGGGTGAACTCCTCGGTTCCCACAAGTTCACTATCTCAACCCGGACTCTCTAGAAGTATCAGAAGTCATGCAACAAGATTATCCGGTCAGGCCTGTACCAAATGTCTACAACGGGCAAACAGATTCACCAACAGGATAGTCAAGTGGAACGCCCTGCCAGTTACATTGACAGTCGCCGACTCCGTCAACAATTTCAAGAACGGATACGGTGCCTTCCGGTAAACTATCAACTATCCTGAAGATGATCATTTATTTATAAAATTTTTAGACTTTTTTCTTTAAAAAGAATTTCTTTTTTCAGTATTTTTCTATGTGTTATGTGCAAGGAGCTACCATAGGTGAGCTCCGCAAGCTAGTCTTGATGTAGCTTATATATATTATTATTAAAATTATTATTAAGTTGCTTTCATATTTTAATTGAAATTATTTGATGAACTTGAATATGTAAAATAAAATCAAATTAATAAATAAAGATAACAAATTATTGAAAAAATACTCGAAAAAGAAGATAAATATTTAAGAATGAAAAATTTTTAAATTTAAATTTTTTCCTGATCCTAATTTTTAAACAAATAAACTAAACTGAAAAAAATCTAACTCCTACATTCGAAAATGTTTGGAATCTTTTCTATTTTTTTACTTAAATATTATTTGATAAAATTTAGAATCTTATTAATGATATTAATATTTCTTTAAAGAATAAAATTTTTATAAAATAATTAAGCTTACATGCCACCAGAATGATCCTCTAATTTGTTCGCAAATATTTTACATAGAAGAATATATCCGTTTTTATTTGCTAAATTATTTTTCGAATTAGACAATTTTTTAATATTCTCGATTCTAAGTGTATCGCTTGTATAAAGATTATTCGTAAATGGTATCCCTTCTTCATATCCTTTTAACTATTTTTTTAAAATTTAAATTCAGCATTAAATTGCTTTTATTAATAAAAAATAACTTTATAATATGATGGATCATGAAATCCATTGGAAACAATTTGAATCAATTCATCTACTTGAGAACCCATCTTTGGACGCCAACAATACATTAAGTAGTCAATTTTTTTTCTAACTGATGGTCTTTGGTAAAATTATATTTCTTATAAAAATCTATTTTTAATAATACTTGTTATTTATGTAATCATTTTCATCAACATTTGTTAGCAGTTTTTCTTCAAATTTTGCTATTAAAACACGGTTTGTTACTCTGACCACTCTTTTAATACGAATTCCACTAATTGACTTTGGTGCAAAGTCTAATGAACAAAATCTTGATGTAACCAAATCATGGCATAGTTTAAACCTTAAAATAAAAATTGATAAAAAAAAATTATTTCATCTTAGGCTTGGTTATACCAAGGATCGCTTTTGCTATTACTAAAGTCAAATCTAACATTTCCTCCATTCTCAAGCTCCATCTGAACAAAATTTTTCTTCACTTCCATTTCAAGGTTTAAATTATCTAGAAATTTCCTATACTGACACTCAATGCTTATAAAAATTGATTAATTAAATTTAATTTAATATATTGACTTACTTTTCAATATTTAAGTCTATTTCTTTAAGTTTTTCTTGAAGTGGACTGATTAGACTTTGTTTTTCTGATATCTGTGTTTCATTCTGATCCTTGAATATTTTCACATAAAATTTTTAGAATAAAATTTTCGAAATTTACTTTGTTCATTGATAAAATTTTAATTTGTCTAAATAGTTCATTAAGGTGCAAGTTAATGTTATCTATTTGATTATTGTAAGATGAGCTATTTTTCACTTTGATTTTCTTGGCTAATTCTGCCATTTCATCATATTCTCTCATAATTGTTCTAAGCTTCATATAATACCATAATTTTTTTTTGTTAATTGTTGACTAATTAAATTATTTAAAAAATATATAAGATAATTTTTTGTTTAAAATTACATCTGCTAACTCTTTGACTATTTTATTTGAAATAGGTAAAGTATCCAAACTAACAAGACTGGGTAAGTGATACATGATATAAAGTGAATAATTGCATAAAGTTGTAACCGCGTTTTGGCCGTATTGGGGATCTTTAAGGCATAAATGCTTTAAATTTGGTAAGCATTGAAGATTTGTCACTTCCTTTAAAAATAAAGCTTAATTTGTTCGAACAATAATCACTTAATCAATAAGTACCTTTAAAATCTCGATTTTGTTCCAAGACAAATTTAAATTTTCTAAATTTCTTAGATTAGAAAATGAAGTTCCTTGTTTGTTTATATTTAGTTTAATAAAATAATCTTAGATTAAAAAAAGTACCAATTTTTGAAATATTATTTTTAGCTAAGTTCAATTCGACTAATTCAGTCATATGATCGATACCCTTTTAAAAAATTGATTAGCAAAGAACAGAAATTAAACTTAATCAAAACCTCAATTGTAGTTATTTTGTTGTCTGCTAGCCAAAGTACTTCCAAATTGACATGTTCTAGATTTTCTATTTTGCTCAAATTGTTCGAATATAGAAACAATTTTCTTAAATTGCGGCAATTTTTTAGACCACTTATTTTCTAAAAGCTCAGTATTAAAATTTGGAAAAAAAATATTTTTCGAGTTTAACTGTGATTTTGCATTCAGCAACCCAAAGTTCAGTCAAATTTAAACTTGTTTCAAGACCACTGATGACAGTTAGCTCTTGGGCAATTATTTTAAGTTCAGTTAAATTGGGAAATTTATCAATGTGTAGTATTTGCGGATATCCATTGAAAAACATTTCTATATATTTTACATTATCATTTGTTTTTGATGTTTTCAAATCGGCAAAATTGAGACCATTCGCAAAACACTTGAAAATTCAATTATCAATTCACAAAAAGTAAAAGATATAAGAAAAATTACAAGGTCCTCTAAAATTTGCTCTGCTTCAAGTGCGCTGATAGTTTTCGCGGAACTCATTTTTACGGTTTGTGGTACAAAAAAAATTTAATGCCGAGTTTATTATAATTTTAAAAATCAATTCAAAAAATTTAGTCGCTATACATCTAAATTTTAGTTGCCATGGTATCATTTAAGCATTTAAGGATCTTTGAGAGAAGATTTTATTTAAATAAATGTTATTTTCAAAATTTTACATTAAAAAAAGAGTAATTAAAAAATAAAATTTCAGTAAATGAGAGGCTTTTAAAGATTAAGAGTTTTTTTTAAATAATTGTTTTTATTTCATAAAAGAAATATTTTTATTTGGGGTAAAAAGGCAAATTGAAATTTTTTATTTTAATTATCTAAAAATATCTACATCTAAGTAAATTAAAAACTTTTTTAAAAAAAGGCTTGATGAATTTCGGATATTTCTTTTAAAGCGTCTGATATTATCTCATTTGAATTAACTCTAACATTGGACGACACTTCTCTCCATTTACTGGATGCATTCTTTATTTTAGAATCAAATATGTCCTCTTTGTCATAGTGAAAATTCCAAATCTCAGCTTCGACCCATGCGTTATCTGTATTTCTTGGATCATCTATGTAACCCTTATAAATCATGGTTGGCACAAAGCCTACATCATTCAATATATCTACTAGAGCTCCGGATTGATTATCTATTGGAGTTTGTGAAGTGAACGAGGCAAAGAAAGACATCATGTCATCCTCTTCGAAATTTACACATTTTTCAACATCATTCTCCTCAAAGACCAGTTCCATAAAAGTTCTGCAAACAACACTATATTTGGATTCATCGCCGAGTATTCGATCTCCCGGTATCTTTGTCAAACCAGTCAAAGAGTCTTTTACTGCAATAAACTCGAGCAGTTTTCTTCTTTCCACATAAATTGGCTTATTTTTCTGTTTCTTCCATCTGGTCACAATGGCCATTATTTCGTGGTTAGGTCCATAGCGCAACAAGGCGCCTCTGCCACGCACACCTGTTCTGCCCATTGGATTTCTCGGAAATCCAATACTATCCAAGCTGTAAATCACTGGATAAGACTGTGATGTTTGCTCATCAATAATTGTTATCCAAGATTTTCGGTCGATGGTTATTTTTTTTTCCGGATACAATGGGTTGTCTATGTAACAAACTGCGTTCCACAAGTAAATATTCTGTTTAGGCTGACCTAGACTTGTTTGGGATGATTTTTTTTGCAAATTGGATTGCTCTGAGATTTTTGAATCTGTTTTATCCTTTAAAACATTTTGACCTGACTCTTTGTTTGATGTTTTAGAAATTGATCTCTGAAATGCTGGCGTATTTAAAGTTGGAGGTTGTGGTATTGGAACATGCAAAGGAGCCTTATTTGAACTTTCTATATTTATAATTTTTATTTCGTCTTTAATTTTTAAATTTATTTCATGATCAATAAATATTTTATCTAATTTAAAAGTCTCTGGAGTCAGAACCACAAATGGTGGATCATAAAATTCAAATACCATTTCCCATGATACAAGTTTTTCATAGACGAAAAATCGCGGCACACTAGTGTTTACATATGGAGATTCTCTGGATAAAATGTGAATATAATTTCTTTTTTTGCGGTCTGATAAACCTGATTTAGATTGTTTTTGGACTATTAAATTCTTAATTTGTTCTAAACAAGATTGATTTTGAGTTAATGCTTTTTCCAATGATACGACTCGGTCATTTAGTCGTTGCATTGATTTTTTTTGATTGCTCAAGTCTTCTCTCACCTTATTAAAATTAGTTTCTATTTGCTTATGTTTTGACTTTTCACTAGTATCTTTTTCTGCCGCACATGAATACCTTTGAGCTACATTTCTCCAATAATTGAACGAATAGGATTCCTTAGACGACGATTCCACTTTGGCATTTTTTTTATCCGAATCTGCATTAGCCATTTTATGCTCAAAACAAAAACATTTTGAGCAAACTTTGCATTTGGTGACCATTTTTTTTATCTTTATAAAGACTTTTTTTATAAGATAAAACAGATATAGTATCACTGTAAATGGTGGTGGGAAGCAAAGTCTATTCTCATAATCCAAGACTATTTCATACCTCTGAAACATCCATAATTGCTCAGATTTTTCGTTAATTCTTGCTCCAGTAGCGCTGAACATTGCTGTGAGAAGAGTAGGTAAAAAAAGCTTTATCAGTAAAAAATATTGAATTAAGATGAACCATGCCAATAGACTTAGGTTGTTGCATTTGGGACTAACGCCGTAACTTTCAAGTCTCTGTTGGTTGTAAGAAAAATCCAGACCATTTGTCAAGTTGTAGCAAGAATATGGTTTATTTAAATTAATAGATAATCCAGATCGCCTACATTCTTCAGTTTCCCTTTCCAAATCGCCTTTATCGGCCACAAAAAGCTGCATAAATCCTCTCAACAACAAAATTCTTTTTAGAAGATCAAAATTAACAGGGTGAAATGGATATAACACAGCATTTAAAGCAATACTTCCGGCAGTCATGGAGATTAAGAAAAGACGCAGATAAGTCATAAAGTCTTGCTTGACCATGAGTTTCATTCTTACAAGCATTGGTCCAAGTTGATGACTAATGGGCAAAAAAATGAAAAGAGTTCGATAAAAAAAGTATAGAAGAAAAACGCATAAGAGACCTTTTGATACAAAAATTCTATCCATTCCGAACAATTCTATACCATCCCATACACCATAAATCCGAATGAAAAAGAAAGATATTAGAAATAAAAGCATTATTCCAATTTCTGTGATAGAAAATTTCATCGGGAGCTGAGAACCAGTTAGGTAATTTTCGTAAGCTATTCGGGTGTTCTCGATGGTAATTGTGGCAGTCCAGAGCCATAGAATAGAATCCAATATCAGATGACCACAGCATGGCCACAAAGTTACATAAGCAAAAAGAACCAAGTAGCATATATATGAAAGAAAATTGGTCCAAAATTTAGTGTATGGTGAACTCCATACAAGATATATCTTCTCATAAATAGGAGGACTACGGTAATATGATTTTCTACTGTGTTTTTTTAGATTTATATTTGAACTATTTGAATGGTAAAGTTTGTCTGAAGAGCTGACTGCCTTATTCCAATCAATGTCTTGTCTATTTATAATACTAGAATGTTTGCGCAATTTTTTAATTTCACTAGCCAATTTTTTCCCTAATTCGACCCTTGTCTGTTCAGCTTCCTCCTGCTCTTCATCTTTTTCCTCATCTTCTATCTCTTCTAATAATTGATCCCTGATAAACGATTTAAGCTCGCTTTTTCCACGAAATGGGAAAACAATCCAATAGTACATTGGAAAGACAAAAAACGCAGAAAATATCACTTTCAACCAAGCTGGCAAATCAATAATTCCTTTGTCAATGTCTCTTATTTGAATAGAACCAAAAAGTCTTTTAGTTAGAATTTTTTGACAAGCAGGATGAGCAATGAAGTCCAAATTTTTGGCATTGTAAGCAAGTTCAAGAACAGTACAATTGTTCCAGTCAGGATGCTTGTAAGTCAAAATGGAGTATGTTCTTGGATCGTTATCTTTAAAACTGGTATCCAATACTCCGATGGCCGATTCTGCAAAATCTTTCTGATACTTTTCAATTTCTGCTTTGAGATAACTCTCTTGACAATAAGGTAATAGGTTCTTATAAATTAAGGAACAAATTAAAGCAATAGCGAGTGGATCTTCGGTTCTCTTCCATAAAACTTTGGCCAATTTGTGTCGATTAAATAACACTGAAAAAATAATCATGAAAGTCAACGCTTTTTTTTCAGCCTGATTAACATCTGTAATATAAAGTCCCAATTGGTTCATGTAAATTTCCAAAATATTGACCATGTTATCTATTGAAGTGAGCTCTTTAAGAGCATCATTTAAGCCGTCTGGTAGAAAATTTTCAGGAAAATCATCCTACAATCAAATAAAATGAATTAAAAAGTGAGAAAAAAATTATTTTAGGCTAACAGTAAAATGTCCAAGGACACCTTGTATAATAATAGTGACAAAAAATTCTCTATTTTCTGCTCTGATGAATAGTTCTCTAATATTGTTTCGGCCCAAGTAGCGATGAATGTAAAATCCTTGGTCAAGAAACAACTCGACAAACTCTTCTCTGTCTCTTCTGAGAACCGCATTTTCAAAAATGCTGTGCTTTATTTCAACATTGGTGTAGTCATCTCTTTGGAATATTTCGGACAAAGCCAACGCTGGACAATTCCAGTCAAGTGTTAGCTTTAAATTTCGCTCCAATTGCGCTTTTCCTTGTTTTCCGGACAACTGCGTTTGAGCTTTTTAAATGAAACAGATAATTCTAATTTCTACTATTTTTTTTTAATTTTTTAGCGTTACATTGAAGAAGTGCAGTCAGAATGTACTTGTCCAAATCGGTGTAGTCAAAGCCGAGTCCTTTTGTGTCGACAATTGTTAAAAATTTTTGACTTCCCTTTAAAAATTCAAAAAGCTACTTTAAAAATACTCTTCACTTTTTTATTTGTATATTTTGCTATCAATCAATTATTATAAAATTAGTATTTATTATTTATTGTGTGTATTGATAATAAAATTGAAAAAATTTTAGCAAAGTGATAGATTGTTTTTTTAAAATGACATTAAAACAGGTTTAAAAATTAAACAAACTCTTTACTAAAATTATATTAAATGTTCTTGACACAATTATTTAAAAACATATTAATGATAAAAAGTTAGCTAATAATAAAAAAAAAATATTAATATTTTTAAGAGTAAAATTTAAATTAAAATAGAGTAAATCAACTACTCACTTTAGAGCCATTTTTTGCTATAGACATAATTTTATCTCTATACTGATTACGAATTACTTCATTTTTACTCAGATCATCTTTAAATTCGTCAAGAAGCTTTTTGCTTAATTCAGGTCTTATAAAATTTTCCTCGTGGTCAATATCTTTGCTTAATTAAATTTTTAATTTTAATTTTAAAATATATAAGTTCAATACTTCTCATTTAATTCTTCGTAAGCAAACGCTATTATATCTGACACAGCTCCACTTCCTTTCAATACAACCACTGGTATTTGATTCTTTATCTTGTAGTCTATTGCATCTATGCTATTTAGATCACCACGGATAACCAAACAAACCATTGGGATTTGACGCTTCTCAATTCTTAAATTTCTGATTTCATTTTCTTCTTCACTAGTCTCCGAAACTTAATAATGACAATTAGCTTTTTAATTTGTTTTAGTTGAATTTGTTACCAAGTCTATTTTTTTTATAATAATTTAGAGATCGTGTGAGAAGTGATTCTATCTTGTCTCTGAATCGACAATAATTCAAACTCTCTAAATTATTAATGTTTGTAATGGACGAAAATCTTGTTGTATCACCCGACGATTCAGAAAGATCATCATAAATAATAAAATGAGTGTGGTCTGGATTAATATCAAATCTTAACATATTTTTATTTGTTTTGTTTCCAGAAGCTGTCAATACCGGTGTCTAGTGAAAAATTAAGTAATCTTTTTAAGTAGAAAAAATATATATGCTACTTACGACTCCATCAAATGACGACCAATTTTGTAGAGTACTCGCTGAAACTATCCCGAAAAGTGTTAACGGTGGAAGTGAAGATTGGGAAGAATTAACAAAGTTTATATTTTGTAAATTTGATTTGGAAATTATATTTCTGGAAGCTTTTTCTTCATTAAAAGCTTCACCAATAATAGATGAAATACCACCATTTATTCCATTTGTAATGAACCAAATATCTGTTTTGTTTGCTAATTTAATTATTCCTTGCTGAAATTGTTCTTCTAATTTCTGATTTTTCCAATTTTTAAAATTTGTGACACCTTTTTTTATAAATTTAATATAATTTAACAAAAAAATTTCGAATTCAATAAATTAAAGTTTGTCACTTATTTTTATAGCTGGTAGAAAGTCTCAAATACCTGTTATTATTGGAATAATTATTTGTGGACTTTTCATTTGCCAAACAGCTTTCATAAATCTAGGTACATTTCTTAATTGTTGACATTCACTTGAACCCTGTACGTCAGTATTTTTCTCCAGCTTAAAATTCATATACAGACTTCCCTAAATCGAAATATATATATTTGAGATTTTAAAATTTCTAAGGTACTTGAGTATTAAAAATAATTCTGTTATTATCTTGGACTTTCATAGTACCATTGATATATTTGTATCCAAGCTTATCTGATTCTGGATTGATTTTATTGCTTGAAGAAACAATTGCAGAAGCTTTCGAAGATATTGATCCATTTTTACCACGATTTATCTTATCCTTTTTTTTTAAATGTTTTGTTTTGATATTGGAAGGTTTTTCATTTAAAAATTCAGTTTCCTTTTGATTTAAAATTTTTATAAAATCTTTTAGACAAAATATTTTAATCTTTTACTACATCTTCGGATATAGAGCTTTTTCTTCCAGTCCGAGTGCAATTGAGATACTGATAATTATTAGATGTCTTTAAGTCTTTTATACCCATCACATGAGCTTAGTGGTAAATACAATAAATTAAGTCTTGAATTTAATTTATTTCTAATCTTTGACAAAGAAATAACATTATCAAAAATTTAAATTATAACGAATAATTAAAAGTTTATTTTGTATATTTACTCGAAATTAGTCTTTTTATTTAAAGAGTTTTAGCCAATAATTATTTTAAAAAAGTGAGTAATTTTAGTTAGAATAAAGTTTTTAATAGTAATAATTTATTATAAATAAAAAAAATTAAAATAAAATTTCAAAATATTTTTTCAAAACAAAAAATAAATAAAGTAAAATGCTAAACATTAAAAACAAAGCAATCATATTTGAAAAATTTTATTTCAATGCATTTAATTATAATTAAAATATTTTCTTTTTTTTAAAAGGTCAAAAAATTGCATTTGAAGTCAGATAGTATCTTTAACAGTTAAAAAATTTTTAAAATAAAAAAAAAATATAAAATATAAAATTTATTCTTACTAATCAAAGAATTTCATCATACTTGTATCTAAATATTTTTATTTTTTAACAAGATTTTTACTTTTTGTGAACAAACGGCGAATTCAAGTTTATAATTAAAATGCTCAAAAATATTATAAAAACAAGTATTTAAATATTTTTAAACTAAAAAGCATATTTTCAAAGTAGGCATTTAATGTTAAACTTTATTTTTTATGTCTGTAAATTTCTACAAAAATTTTATGCATGAAGAATATTGTACCATATTTGGCTACGGTTTGATATTCTTTGCTACACATGAAAATTTATCTCTGCATTAAATTTTTTGATTAAAAAAAATTCTAAAAATTTAAAAAAAAAATTGTTTTTGAGCATAATCATTTTAATTTGATCATAAACTTAAATTTGCCGAACATACTCAAGATTATATACCATTTCAAATCGGAATTGCCCAATTAATAATAACTTGAAATATAAAAGAAAATAAAAGTATTGAATATTAAGTTAAATAAACAAAAATTATCAATATTAAAAAAAAATATTCAAAATTAAAATCAAATGACATGATTTTGTGACCTTGTAAATAAAAACTTAAACAAAAATTAAAAAAAGTAAACCCAAAGATAGTTCACTATTTGTATCCCTGGGACAACATACGATTTAAGTGAAAAAGTGTTTTTTTTTCTGCTTTTCTTTAAAAATAAAAATATACATCAGAATGTAGGAAATTTTATCATCTTTCAGAATATATATGATTTTTTAAAATATTTGATTAAATTAATTGAATAACTGGTTCTGAAAGAACTAAAGCTTTTTAAAGGGTTGTTTTGTTTTGTTCTCCAATAAAAATGAAATTTAGGGTTTCAAAAGACGTAGTTAATGAATTTTAAGTAAAAATTTTAAATTCAGATAGCACATGAGTTTTGAATCTCTAGAACTTGAATTAAAAAAAATGTGTAATTTTTGGTGAAAATTTTATGAACTAAAAATAGGTTGATAGTTCTATTTAAATAGTATAACTTTTATTTTTTATTTATAAAAGAACAAAAAAAATAACAGATAAAAAAATAATCCTATTTAAATCATTTTTTTTCAATAAGATAAATTTAATTAAAAAAAGAGTTGTGAATTTCGGATATTTCTTTTAAAGCGTCTGATATTATCTCATTTGAGTTTATTCTTACGTTTGATGATAACTCTCTCCATCTACATGTAGCATTATTTATTTTTGCATCGAAAAAATCCTCTTTGTCATAGTGAAAATTCCAAATCTCAGCTTCGACCCATGCGTTATCTGTATTTCTTGGATCATCTATGTAACCCTTATAAATCATGGTTGGCACAAAGCCTACATCATTCAATATATCTACTAGAGCTCCGGATTGATTATCTATTGGAGTTTGTGAAGTGAACGAGGCAAAGAAAGACATCATGTCATCCTCTTCGAAATTTACACATTTTTCAACATCATTCTCCTCAAAGACCAGTTCCATAAAAGTTCTGCAAACAACACTATATTTGGATTCATCGCCGAGTATTCGATCTCCCGGTATCTTTGTCAAACCAGTCAAAGAGTCTTTTACTGCAATAAACTCGAGCAGTTTTCTTCTTTCCACATAAATTGGCTTATTTTTCTGTTTCTTCCATCTGGTCACAATGGCCATTATTTCGTGGTTAGGTCCATAGCGCAACAAGGCGCCTCTGCCACGCACACCTGTTCTGCCCATTGGATTTCTCGGGAATCCAATACTATCCAAGCTGTAAATCACTGGATAAGACTGTGATGTTTGCTCATCAATAATTGTTATCCAAGATTTTCGGTCGATGGTTATTTTTTTTTCCGGATACAATGGGTTGTCTATGTAACAAACTGCATTCCATAAAAATACATTTGGTTTTTGACTATCATTATTTTCTGTATTTGCTTGGTTTGTTTGTTCTTCGTTTAGCTCAGAAATTTCTATCTTTGGCAAAGCAGCATTGTCATTAAGGACAGGTGGAGGTGGTAATAATGGTGCCAATGGTACATTTGTCGTCACTCCATAATTTACCACTTGAATATCATCTCTCACATTTGAATTTATTTCATCATCAATAAAAATTTTATCTATTTTAAAACTCTCTTGTGCAAGTACAATAAATGGCGGATCATAAAAATCAAATGCCATCTCCCATGGTACCAACTTTTCATATACAAAATATCTTGCTATATTTGTATTAACATACGGAGATTCACGAGACAAAATATGAATATAGTTTCTTTTTTTACGGTCACTTAGACCTGATTTGGACTGTTTTTGAACAATTAAATTCTTAATTTGTTCAAGGTAAGACTGATTTTGTACCAAGGCTTTCTCTAAAGAGATAACTCGATCGTTAAGTCTCTGTAAAGATTTTTTTTGAGAACTGAAATCTTCACGTACTTTATTCAAGCTAGTTTCAACTTGTTTTTTCCTATATTTTTCATTGGCTTCATCTTCCATATTTTGAGCATAGCTTTCCGCTATATTCCGCCAATAGTTGTATGTATAGCCCATTTTAACACCAATGTTTGATATTGGATTATTTTTATCGCCATCATCCCTCAATAAATTATGCTTAAAACAAAAACACTTACAACACACTTTGCATTTTCTTAGTAATTTATTTCCTCTAAACCTAGCTGAATCAAAAAGCATGTAAGCATAAAGTAGAATGGTAAACGGTGGTGGAAAGATGAGCCGCTTTTCGTAGTCTACTACGATTTCATATCGCTGGAACATCCATAATTGCTCTGATTGCTCGCTTATTCTTACTCCAGTATCACTGAACATGGCAGTCAAAAGAGTTGGTAAAAACAACTTTATCAAAAAATAGTATTGAATCAGAATAAACCAGGCTACCAAGCTGACATAGTTGCACTTGTAGCTTACTCCAAAGCTTTCTAGTTTCTCATGACTGTAAGTAAAATCTAAACCATTAGTCAAGTTTACGCATGAATAGGGCTCATTCATTTTGGCTGAAAGTCTTGTTAGCCTACAGTCTTCGGTGGCTCTTTCCAGATCTGCTTTGTCTACTGTAAACAGCTGCATTAAGCCTCTTAGTAAAAGAACCTTTTTTAAGAGTTCAAAATTTATTGGATGATATGGGTACAAAATGGCGTTTAGAGCTATGCTGCCTGCTGTCATTGATATCAAAAATAAACGCAAATAAATCATAAAATCATGTTTGACCATTAATTTCATTTTGATTAACATTGGTCCCAGTTGATGACTAATGGGCAAAAATATGAACAAAATTCTATAACAAAAATATAATAAAAATATACACAATAGTGTTTTTGACATGAATATGCGATCCATTCCGAATATTTCCATGCCATCCCAAACACCAAGTATTCGTATTGTAAAAAATAGAGTCAAAAATAAAAGCATAATAGAAATCTCAAGAATATGAGCTTTAATAGGAAGTTGGGAACCGGTTAAGTAATTTTGGTAGGCAATTCTGGTATTTTCAATAGCGATTGTAGCCGTCCATAGCCATAAAATTGAATCTAGAATCAAATTGCCGCAACATGGCCAAAGAGTTACGGTAGCAAAAAGTCCCAGAAAACAGATGTAGGAAATAAAATTAACCCAAAATTTTGTAAAAGGTGAACTCCATACTAAATAAACCTTCTCAAAAAAAGGTGGTGTGACATAATTGCATTTTTGCTGTTTATGCTCAGTTGGTTTTTCACAACCATTAGCGAAACCATTTATTTCACTTTCTTTTCTTGGCAAAAATAATTGGGATTTTTTGCGATTTTTTTTTATTTCTTTAAATAATTTTTCATTCAGCTCGGCCTTTGTTCGCTCAGCTTCTTCTTGTTCTTCGTCTCTGTCTTCTTCATCTATTTCATCTATGTTGGCTGATTCAGCAAGTTCAACAGTTTTCAATTCTTTTTTTTTCATTTTCAATGGAACTGATTCAGCTCGCACCGGGAACACAATCCAGTAGTACATTGGAAATATAAAATATGCAGAGATTATTACTTTTAACCAAGCTGGAAAGTCAATAATTCCATTGTCAATATCTCTCACTTGAATGGATCCAAAAAGACGCTTAGTCAGAATTTTCTGGCAAGCTCCATGAGCAATGAAGTCCAGATTTTTGGCATTGTAAGCAAGTTCAAGCACAGTACAATCGTTCCAGTCTGGATGCTTGTAAGTCAAAACTGAATAAGATCTAGGATCATTTTCCTGAAAACTTGCATCCAGTACTCCGATGGCAGCGTCTGCGAATTCTTTTTGATATTTTTCCAATAATGTTTTCAAATAACTTTCTTGGCAAAAATTTTGTAAATTTTTATACATTAATGAGCATACTAAAGCAATAGCTAGTGGTTCCTCCGTTCTTTTCCATAATACTTTGGCCAATTTGTGTCGATTAAAGAGCATTGCAAAAATAATCATAAAATTTAAAGCCTTTTTTTCTGCCTGTTTGGCGTCGGTCACATAAAATCCAAGTTGGTTCATGTAAATTTCCAAAATATTGACCATGTTATCTATTGATGTAAGTTCACGAAGAATTTCGTTCAGACCATCAGGTAGAAAATTATCTGGCAAATCGTCCTTTAAAGAATGGATTAAAATATATACTAAAAAAAGATAAAAATCAATCAACCGTAAAATGTCCTAAAATTCTTTGTAAAATAATTGTGACAAAAAATTCTCTATTTTCTGCTCTGATGAATAGTTCTCTAATATTGTTTCGGCCCAAGTAGCGATGAATGTAAAATCCTTGGTCAAGAAACAACTCGACAAACTCTTCTCTGTCTCTTCTGAGAACCGCATTTTCAAAAATGCTGTGCTTTATTTCAACATTGGTGTAGTCATCTCTTTGGAATATTTCGGACAAAGCCAACGCTGGACAATTCCAGTCAAGTGTTAGCTTTAAATTTCGCTCCAATTGCGCTTTTCCTTGTTTTCCGGACAACTGCGTTTGAGCTTTTTAAATGAAACAGATAATTCTAATTTCTATTATTTTTTTTCAATTTTTCAGCGTTACATTGAAGAAGTGCAGTCAGAATGTACTTGTCCAAATCGGTGTAGTCAAAGCCGAGTCCTTTTGTGTCGACAATTGTTAAAAATTTTTGACTTCCCTTTAAAAATTCAAAAAGCTACTTTAAAAATACTCTTCACTTTTTTATTTGTATATTTTGCTATCAATCAATTATTATAAAATTAGTATTTATTATTTATTGTGTGTATTGATAATAAAATTGAAGAAATTTTAGCAAAGTGATAGATTGTTTTTTTAAAATGAATAAAAACAGGTTTAAAAATTAAACAAACTCTTTACTAAAATTATATTTTCCATCACTTGCTATAAAATTACTTAAAAATTTATCTTTTCTTAAAAAAATTTTCCATCATTAATAAACTTATGAATCATTTTTTTAATAAATCAAGATTTGTTTTTAAAATTTTTCATTATAATATAAAAAATATTTTACTTTAGATCCATTTTTGACAATAGATAAAATCTTATCTCTATAGTGATTACGAATCACTTCATTCTTGTTCAACTCATCATTAAACTCATTTAAAAGCCTTTTACAAACTTCAGGTCTTATGTAACTTTCTTCGTAGTCCGAGTCTTTACTAAGTTAATTTGAATTTAATAAGATTAATTTTAATAAAACAATAATAAAACAGCTTTGTACTTTTCATTTAGCTCGTCATTGGCAAATGCAATAATATCTGACACAGCTCCACTTCCTTTAATAATTATCACCGGTATTTCTCTCTGAATTTTAGATTCTATTGCATCTATGCTATTCAAGTCACCACGAATGACCAAACACACCATTGGTATTTGTCTATTTTCAATAATCGGGTTTTTTAGTTCATTATCATCATCACTTGCATCAGAAACTTATAAAATTTTTCCAGTTTTTATTTTGACTTTTTTTCTAATCTAATTTACCTGATTTTTCAACTTTTTTCCTGTTATAGTAGCTTAGAGATCTGGTAAGCAGTGATTCAATTCGATCTCTAAATCGATCATAGCTAAGACTGTCTACGTTTAAATTTGTCAGAGATGAGAAACCTGCCGTATCTGAAGTATTTGATAAATCATCGTAAATGATGAAATGTGTATGATCTGGGTTTACGTCAAATCGATACATGTTTTTATTGGTTTTGTTTCCAGATGCAGTCACAATTGATGTCTTGAATTAATTTTAAAAAAAGCATAACTACATAACCAAGACCTACCGTTCCATCGAAAGATGACCAATTTTGCATTGTACTAGCAGAAACTATGCCAATCAAAGTTAATGGCTTTAAATTGGATTCGTTTATATCCAAAAAATGCAGACTAGAATAATTGGATTTCATGGAAGTAATGTTTCTCGAGGTCTTTTCTTCGCTAAAAGCATCGCCAACCATGGCTGATATTCCTCCATTAATTCCATTTGTAATAAACCACATTTCGGTTTTGTTGGCAGCTTTGATTATTCCTCTTCTGAACTGTTCTTCAAGTTTCGGATTCCTCCAATTTTTAAAATTTGTTAAGCCTATTTTAATTAATTATAGTTTACTGTAAATCAAAAAATTATTGTTAATAATTTTTAAGTTTTAATTGTTTTAAATAAGCTAACTTAAAAAATAATCTAAGTTTTCTCAACAATTGGTGATTCTAAAAAAAAAGTAACTGGTAATTGGCGAAAATTTGTCACATTTTCAGCCATTTAATTGAAAAAGTTTATATGCAAAAAATTAATATGTAAAAACTGCCAGAAAAAGGCTCTGTATAATTATTTAGCTGGCTAATTTAACTTCGATGAACATGTTTCAATTAATTTGTTAATAAACATTATTTTAAATCAATTTATCATGGCATTAACTCAATTTTAAAAAAATTAATATTCTAAAAATAAAATTAAATACTCTAGCTTAATTTTGAAAATTGACAAGCTAACTTATTTATTTTTTAATTAAAACCAACATTAAAACCAATTTAAATTACCTGTTATAATGGGTATGATAATCTGAGGGCTTTTCATACCCCAAGCAGACTTCATGAACTTTGGAACATTTCGAATTTGTTCAGCCACATGAGTAGATTGCTCATGGTTTTTCTCAAATTTAAAATTTAAATAGTGGCTACCCTTATGGAGAAAAAATAAATGGATATCTAAGAAAAGTGTTTTTAAGTTAAAATTACCTGTGAATTAAAAACAATTCCATTGGTGTCCTGGATTTTGATAAAGCCGTTCACATACTTTGATTTAAGCTTATCTGGATCTGTGTCAAATTTAGAGTTCAAATCTTGGTCAGTTTGGTAAGATTTGGGCATTCCTTCAATAGGTGAATCAAGATCTTCTTTTATCTCATCTGATTTTATCAAATCGGATGCAATATTGCTCATGCTATGACATTGATAGTCCTTAAATGAGTCAATAAGCCGCTAAGTAATAATTTTAAATTTAGCTTTACTTCTCTACTATAAGTTCTGTGTCTTGACCTGAGACCAATGCAGTCTAAGTTAAGACGTGCTTTATTAAATGGTTTAGCATTAGAGTTGTTCATTTAAAAAAATCTATTAAAAAAATCTACAAAATTAAATTAATTGGATTTTTAGCTACAAAATAAATAAATTTAATCAAAAATAAATTTTAATATTGATACGCTCCCAAAAATAATTCAAGGTTTGGATAAGAACTGACAAAATCAAATCTTGTATGTGGTATTCCGGAGTTTAAGCTGTGAAAAATTAAGCATAAAATGTTAATTTGGTAGGATTAATTGGCTTTTGAAAGGTTTTTAAAAATTTGTCTTTTTAAGCTTCAGGAATTTGTATATGAATTGAAATATTCTGATTTGAATTAAACTTAACTTTTAGAAGAAAATAGAAATTTCTAATATACTCAATTTAATGCTGAAAATTAATTTAAATTGTTAAAATTAAACATTAATTAATACTGACTTTATAAAAAAATGTCTCATGACATATCTTTAAATTTTACTTATATTTGTAAGGTGATTTTTATCAACTTGGTAGTTCTTATTAAAAAATTTTCCATTGAAAAAACATGGTTTTGTTTAAACAATTATGTACTTGACCTGAACATTAAAATCCATGATTCATTTTGAAAAATTTTAATGACACCTGAGGTTTTGAAAATATATAAAAATAAATCTTAAAGCAAATAAACAATAAAAGTTTAATTTAAACATTAAAAAATAAGTTTCTAAATGAAAAATTTTTAAATTGTTAACTTTGGTACTAAAAAAAAAATTCAAGAACAAAAGACTTTAAAAAGATTTAAGAAAAAACGTATTTCTTTAATCATCTTTCAGTATGCATTGAATTTAAATCGGATAAAATAGTTAATTATTCAATGTCTGTAAAGCTGAATTTTAAATAAATACAAGAAAAGTATAATATTAATTTTTTCAATGAGAAAATTTTTATGTATTATTTTAAAATCATAATTTAATTACGAAAAGAAAAACACTTTGAATTTTTTTGATAATTAATAAAATAATTTAAGCGATTGTAAAAAATTTAAAATCCATAGAAAAATTGCTTCATATTTTATCCTGAGTAAAATTTTTGTTACTGTTAAAAACAGTTTTCTAAACAAAAAATAACAGTTTTAATCTAGAAAAGAATATTATAATTAAATTTTGTCTATTACAAAAGGGATGTGTATAACCACATTGCTAAATTAGTTGAAAATTCCTTGAATCAAACAAGAAATTTTATCCAGGTGCAGAATTTAATATTACATGCTAATTTAAAAAAATATATATCTTTTCTAGTCTCATAAAATTAAATAAATATCAAATTCTTATCAAAAAATGCCGACAATGCATGTTCTTTAGAATTTTTGCTTAATAAGTTAAATAAATTCTAATTTATTAATTCTTAATTAAAATTTTATTTAAAAAGAAATAAGAAACATGATATTTGTATCTGTTTGTGAGCTTCTAGATTAGTTTAACAAGCTCTTAAGAATTACTTTATCGCGATTCAAGATTATGATAAAATTCAATTAAAAAATTGATTCAAGTAATTTTATTTTTTTTGAAAGAATTTATTAATTAGAAAATATGAAAATATTAATTTATTAAAAGCAAAAAAATTTACATGCATAATTTATTGATATAGAAAATTAAAAATAAATTTATTTCATTAATTTGATAAAGTTTTAAAATCGTTTTATAGTTTTTCTAACAAGAAAAATACAAGTAATCAAAATACATTAATATTTCAATTTTTCCAGAAAGCACCATTTATTGTCTTAATAATTTATAAAATTTTTGTCATGAAAAGCATTCTAATTTTTTTTGGCATGCCACTAAATTTTCCATTCTTATTTTGAGACTCTTGATATAAATATTGAACATTTATAACATACACTTTATTTTATTTTTGGTATTAAATATTTCAAGGAAATTGAATTAATTAATTTAATTTGATCATTTTTGTTTTTTACATGGCTATTTATAATTTTTTCTAATCATGGCAAATTCTAGAACCTGGTTACTTTTTTCGAAGTTAGAAATATCATTTAATAAAGGAGTTAACAAACAACTTTAATTTATATAAAATTTATACTAACATGATGATAAACATCGAGGAAACAATGACGAAAATGCTAATTTAAGTTAAACGGAATGAATATTATTCCATTTTTCGATAATAAATGAAATAAAATTGCACAAAAATCAATCAATAATATTATGAATGATTGTTTGCTGCTTGTTGAGGGTTTTACCAACCAGTTTTTCACTTTTCGGTAATTTCTACAAAAGCCATTTGCTATTAGAGAAATTTTATTAGTGTTGTTTATACCAATTTTATATGATTTGATTATGACTGAAATAAAGCAAAAATAATTATAGTCTTATTATTAGGATCTAAGATATTATCACTTTTATTATTTACATAAAATGTTTTCTAAAATAGTTAAACATTTATGAATTTTTTTTCCACTTTAATGGAACCTAGAAATTAAAGCCGAATGGACAACTTAAAAAAAGCTGCCGCTGAAGCAAGTTCATTTTTCAACCGTGCCAAACAAGTATAACATAATATTCAAGTCTTATTAATATTGAATATTAAGCTACAAATTTTCAATATTAATTCACTCAACGATTTAAATCTAAATAAAAAATTATCTAGTTTACGGAAGAAAAATTAGGAAATGCAGAAAAGACTGTTTATCAAGCTGATTTGGAAAATTTAATCAGGCGTTCCGAGTCCACCAAAAATTCGACAGAGAAAATAATTTCAAACACTACCTCATTACTTCATCCGAATCCAAGTATTTGTCAAATTTAAATGAAAAAAGATAAACTCATATTTTATTTATAAGATGAAAGACTTGAAGAGCTAGTGATGACCAAATTTGATAGAAGGGTTATGAAACCAACAAATTTTGAAATATTAGGGACTAGCTTTATAGAAGCTGGAAATGAAATTGGAAGCTCTTTTCAATATGGTATCTTTTGACCATAAACTTGCTATCTATTTAAATTGTATATAACTTGTTTAGGGAATGTTTTGATTAAAGTTGGGGAAGCTGAAAAAAAACTTGGTCATTTGGAAAAAGAATTTATTCAAAAATCATCAGATTGTCTTCTTCAGCCTTTGAAAAGCTTCTTAGAAGGCCAAATGAAGACAATTCTAGTGAGTTTTCTAAATTTTTTAAAATTGTTTTGTTTTATCAATTATTTTTAAAAAAGAAAGAAAAACGATTATTGGATTCCAAACGATTGAATTTAGATGCAAGCAAGGCTAGATTAAAAAAAATACAAGAGTCAAATTCAAATAAGACTGAGGTAATTTTTTTATAAATCGCATAACAAAAAGAATATTTGATTTTTCAAAAAATAAATATTTTTCTAATAAATTCCTATACGTCTAAAGATTATTGATAATGATAATTTTTTTTCTAGGCGGTAGAAGAGGTTCGCCAGGCTCAGACTGAATTTGATCGCCAATGTGAATTAACCAAGTTACTAATGGATGAGCTGACGATAACTTATGTAAATATTTTTAAAATATTTAACAATTTTTTTATCTAATTTTTAAACAGAATCATCACCTTCAATGTCTGGCCGATTTTGTTGAGGCCCAATCTTTTTTTTATAGTTCATGTTCAAAAGTTATGCAAGATTTGACAAAACAAATCGGAATTTCTACTATCAGAAATACATCCGTCATTCCTCCAAAATTTGATGACGGAAATCCATTTACGTACCCAATTAATTCTTTGCCATCAAGCTTTACTGAAAAAAAGACGGCAAAAGTATTGTTTGACTACGAGGCAACCGATCCATCCGAGATAAATGTTTCAGCTAATCAGGTAAAAATTATTTTCGTAAAAAAGCATTATTTAATATAACTATTTTTTAAGATCATCACAATTCAAATTGTTCCAAATGATAATGATTGGGTTTTAGCAGAGTCAGGCAGAGACTCTGGTAAAGTTCCTAAGGCTTATATTCAAATTGTGGATTGATTGGATTAAACCCTTGAAATCATTCTTAATTACTAGCAGTTAGCATTTAAATTCATATATTCTTTTAACCATTTATCCATTAATAAAATTTTAAAGAGAAGTTAATATTTATCAATAATACCTTTTAACTGTTTCATCAAATAAGTCTTATTCTTTTTCTAAATATCAATCTATTAACAAATACTTCAACCATCATTAAAAAAAGGCATTTATAATTCTATATAAAATTATTTGAAACAAAAAGATTTATTTTTGGCAAATTAATAGTTAATTTTTTTTCTTTCAATTAATTTAATTAACATGCTTAAAAACTTAATTATTAATTATATAAACGATTAAATATAGTTAAGTATTAGATATTTAATTTTTTTTTAACTGATTCTCTATCAACAAATGTCCAAAAATTATTTATGATATAATGTTTGATGTCAATATTTCATCAAGATTAAGGTAAACTTGATTGACAACGAATATTCTAAGTGCAATTAAAACATTATATTCTATGAAATGTTTAATGAATATACTTAGTTGTTTTTCCAAAAATTTTTTTCTTTAATGGTAAAAAAATTTTTGTTTTATCTTGTCGATAAAAATTTGAAATCAATCATTTAAAAATTATTTGATTAATTTTTATCTTTACCTCTACTAAAAATTGATAATTTAAAATATTTTAAATTGGTAATATGTACCTTAACGACTGTTAAATAATAGTAATAAATTATATAAATTTTCAAGAGAGAGAAAACAATCTGTTTAGTATTTTAGTTTTAAAAAAATTGAAATTTATTTATTTTTTATGATAAATCTTAATCAAAGTAAAAGTATTAATTAGCTAATTGTCGATAGATAAACTTTTAATGATTTAAATAAATTAGCTACTTAGAGTTCAATTAGAGTAAATTTTTTTATTTATTTAACCTAGTAAAATATTCCAAATTTGACTAAAAAATAAAAAACTTACATCATTAAATAAAATATTTAAAAAAGTTATTTGAAATTTCTTTGTGAAAATGCTTTTTAAATATTGATATTTCTAAATCCCATTGGTTTTATTTAATTTCTTTTCAAAGATTTGATTACCAGATATTGTTCTGCAAAAATTTTGTATAAATTTTTAAAGTAATTAAAGCTTCAAAAATCAATGCTCAATAATTACTGTTTAGCTAAGTTTTGTCGCTCTTAATATTTTTATTAAGTTCTTTTCTTTTTACTCTTTTCGACTACTATAAAGCTTTATAAAATACTAATTAAATAAAATAATTTCTAAAAATAACTGCTTTTTTGCTTTAAATATGTCAAAAAGAATCCTTAAAGAAATTCGAATGACCTATGTTTAAAAATTAGCCTTTTCTAGACGATTTGTTTTTATGCTATAAAACTTAAACTGTTAATTTTTTCAATATTTTCAACAATTAATCAGGTAACTAAAGATATTTCTAAAAAAACTAAAATTCATTTCGTTTCTATGCAAACAATAAAATTTTTCATACCAGTAATAAGTAATGCCTAAATTTACGCTTAGAATTAAAAACTTTATTTTTGATTTATTTGTTTCAGATAGAAAAAAATTTGAATTTTTGACTAGCTTTAATTCATAAACATATCACCTCTTAAATTAGCTCAGATAGATTACCACATATTTGGAAATTGAACCTTTCTCAAACACGAAATAACTTGGTTACCGATCAAATATTTTATCGAATTTATTTTCAAGATATAATTAATATTTGAAAATATTAAAATGCACTTCTTGGTCTTATGTACAGTTTTAAGCACTATTCTTCTTAATTTAACACTCATTGCCGAATCAGGTGAGGTTTAAATAAAATTGAAATGTTTCAAATCTAATTAAGGACTTAATTAAGCTAATCCATACTTAAAACGATATTCACGTGTAAATTTTGATAGGCAAGATTTGACTAGAAGTCACGAGAGAATTAAAAGAGATATTCAACCTTTTCTGGAGTTAAAATTCACAGCTCACGAAAAGTATTTTTGAATCTTAACAAAAAAATTAAATTAATTTTTCTTGAATCTTGATAGGATATTTGACTTGAAATTGAAACCAGTTGAGCCAAAATTCTTTAAAAAAGATTATATTGAAATTGGTACACGAGAAGTTCCAATATCTGACTTCCAATTATACGAAGGCTATTTAGCTGATGAACCAGATAATTCACATGTAACCGGAACAATAATTGATGGAGCTTTCATTGGAACAGTCGAATCAAAAAAAGACGGAGCATATTACATCGAACCAGGAAAAAAATATAATGTAAATGACCAGGATTCAATTATTTACCATGAAGATGATGTCGATAGTAAGCCACGAGTAAAAAGGTCCACCAACGAACCAGATATTGGATGTGGAATTTCTAAAAACAAGGTACAGGAAGCTCTTTTAAGAGAGCAGCGTAAATTTGGTAAAAAAGTAAGTGAATGAGTTTTATGTTGAATAAGCCGACTTTAATGTGGAATAAATTTAAAAATTAATTTAAGATAGTTTGGGAGAAAATTCTTAACTATTTGGAATGGAGTATAGTTTTCTCTATCAGCCGTTCGGCGTTGGAATAAAAGCTAATTAAAAATTATCCAAGATAAACTTAGGGTTAAATTTTCAAAAATTTTTGATTTGTTTGTTTGGTTTTCTTAAATTTTTATAAGTAAAAATAAAAATTGAATTTTAAATAATAAATTAAATTTTTATTCAAATTTTTTTTAAGAAATCATGCTTTTTTATTTAAAATCGACAGGCTTTGTAATTTAAATATAAAAGAACACTAAGAAAGATTATCTTGTATTTTTTTATTTCTATAAAGCGATATTTAATAATTAAAAGTTATCTTAAAAGTTGATTTTATAATGTATAAATATTTTTTGAAATATTCATAAAGAATTTACTTCCAATATTTTTTTTAATTTTTTTATCGAATCTTGTTTCATTTTACAAAAAACAAATATATTTTTTAAATAATTAATCGTCTTTACTGAAAGGAGAATAAACCTATAAAGGAATCGATCAATTTTGCCGAGTCCCAGTCATTTAAATATTCAAGAGAAGCCAATTTAAGAAACAAACGCCAGACTGAAACATTTCCAAATGGACGCAATGTGTGCAATCTTTATCTTAAAATTGATCCATATTTATATGATACCATTTTTAATAGCGAAGGCAATCGAAATAATGTCTTAACGAGGAATTATCTAATTTATTACCTAGAAAAACAGGTTGAATCTTTAAATATCATATTTAACAAAGTAACAACATCGGGTTATTTTCAAAATTTAAATTTTATTACACAAAGAATAAGAATTTACCAACTATCTAGTTGTTCTAGTCTAGCCTCGCCAGAAAACAAAATATGCGAAAACTATTTAGATGCTATTACTTTTTTGAACTATGTATCATTAGATAATTTCGATGATTATTGTCTATCATTTACATTTACTTCACGTGACTTTGCCGATGGTACTTTAGGACTTGCTTGGGTTGCCTCGACAGATGGAACTGCTGGTGGAATTTGCCAAAAACGAACCACAGTAATCAACGAAACTAAGAGTCTAAATTCCGGAATTGTTTCTTTAGTTAGTTTTGGTTCCAGAGTTCCTGAACGAGTAAATCAAATAACTTTTGCCCACGAAGTCGGCCATTCGCTAGGTTCTGGGCACGATCCTAATACCGCAGCTTGCCAACCGGGAGGTTCAAGTGGAAATTTTATAATGTTCAGTCGAGCCACAACAGGAAACCAGCCCAACAATGATATGTTTTCTGACTGCAGTATTGGACAAATTAATTCAGTATTTTCAAGCTTAGCACCATCAACAAAAAATTGTCTCAAGTCAGCATCGGAAATTAGTGGTACGTGTGGAAATGGAATAATAGATAACGGAGAAGTATGTGATCCTGGTGATTCTGGATTGAGCAATTGTTGTGCTGATTGCAAGTCATTGATTGGAGAATGCGATCCGAGTCAGGGTGGATGCTGTGATCCAAGCACATGCAAATTTTATACCAATGAAGTAATTTGTTTGATTGGCAACGATTGTCGTGGAGATATAAAATGTACTAACTCAAGTGCCATATGTCCAATTGATCAGAATGTCAGTTTTAAAGAGGATTTGACCCTTTGTAATGCTAATACACAAGTGTGCCGTAATGGAGTAACTTTTTAGTTAAGTTTTTAGATAAGTTATATCTAAATTAATTGAATCTAGGTTTGCACTGACTCAATTTGTGATAGATTTAATTTAAAGCAGTGTTATTTGGTGGGCAATTTATCAGATCCAAGTGTAAATAAATCACAACTGTGTTTGTTGGCCTGTACAGGAGGTAAAAGATGAAAATTATTCCTAAAAGATTTTTAAATAGTTCATTTTAAGCTAAAACTAACAATCAATGCAAATTAACTAAGGATATTCCAGACTTTAATGGTCAATCATATTCTCTGAGACCTGGTAATCAATATATTTACATATTTTGGTAAAAAATAAAACTCTTATCTGCCGATAGGCTCAGCATGCAGTCAGCTGAATGGATACTGTGATATATTTTCGAAATGTCGTGAGGTGAATGCCGAAGGTTCTCTGGCTAGGCTGGCTAATACTTTGATTTCATTAACCACAATAACAATTGAAGACATAAAAAGTTTTGCAACTGTACAATTTCATTTAATTTTTTAAAATTGATTACAACTAAATTGAAAATTTTTATCTAGACATATTGGTGGGCTATTCTACTAATTTGCATAGCATTTTTGGCCATTAATGCCATCATTTTCTTTTGTATACTTGTACACATTAATTCGGATAATCCAGAAAAAAGCTTTGGTTACAGTTTTAGACAAACTCTTAGGCGACCTTGTCAAGTGGTAAATTTTAATAATTAAAATTTATAGTTTTAAATTATTAAACTTTAATAATTTTGAATTTAAAAAATCAAATACTTAAAATAATTATTTTTATGTTAAGTGCCGTCGAAAGCCAGACAATTTAAGAAAAAATTCAAACAACTACAAAAGTTTTCCAAACAAAAAATCCAAAAACTCTGTAGTTACACATGAGCTTAAAGAAAGATATGATACTGATGATAAAACCTCTGAATCATCCGAAGTGAATGTACCGAAATCTTATAAAATGCATAAAGTAAAAAAAAATCCAAGACAATTAGATGATTGATATATTTATCCATATCATTAATAAAATATTTTTAAAATGTATCTTAATACTTTATTAAATAAAAACAATTAAAAACTAGATTAACTTGAGGCAGGAGTCATCATTTGAGGCATAGCATTGCCATTAGGATATTTGGCTTTGAATTTTTTAACAAGTTCAGGCTCTAAGAGCCTTACACCGTCCAATTGATTGCCTAGAGTTATCCAATTTTCTCTTAAGTTGTGCGGTCGTCCAAATAGTTCACATTTTCTTGTGCCAGGAGACAGTCTCTCAATCAAGCCATATACTTCGTCTGGTTTATGAGAAGTTGCTCTTACTTCGGCCACAATTGTGTCACAATCTAATCCAGTGTTGAACAAATCGGTATTAGGTTTACCTTTAACCCCTATGAGACAGTGCTCTTTACCATGGTTTAGCCAATGACCAGTACGACCCGTTCTAATAATGCGCTGGAGCTGATTGGTTTTAACCCATATTAACTCATCACAGCGTTCATAATTCCATTCTTTTAAGCATTCTCTTCCTAATTCCATCGCTCGACCAGTTACCCACAGAAATATGTAGCCTTCGTCTTGCAACGATGGAACGTCTAGTTTTCTCATTTCATCATCAGCCATCGTTCCATATGGAAGTTCCATATGAATATCCCATGGTGGATCTAAGTAACCATAATTTAGTATCCAAGTCTAATTTAATCTATATGCTTCCTTACCTGCCATTATTACACTAAATTTACCCAAAATAGTCATGTCAAAAGTTCTAAGATCACATTGAATCCATTGAGGGGATATTTTTGTTTTGCTCAATCTTGACAATACTGAACTTGAATTTGTGAGCAGTTCTTGGTCAACATCCTGCATATCTATTTCATAATGAATATACTAAAGAGACAAAAATTTTAAAAATTGCTATTCTTTATTATTAATTACTAAAATATTTTATGGAATTAAACGACTTAAATTTAACCCAACATCATCGAAGCTATAATACACACAACTAAGCTAATATAGCCAAAAAATAAATATCTCCTGATGAAATAAATGCCAGTTGATAACTTATTTTTTTAATTTAAAAAATTGTCTGATTCAAAAATAAACCAAGATATTTTTTTGACAATTTTATAAGTAAATACTTTTTAAATTGATTTATTTTTCAGATTACCTTGCAGTTATTCATGTTGTAACAAGTGTTTAAAAATGAACAATCGCCAAGAGATACTTAAGATTAAAGTTATTTTATTTTAATTATTATATTAATAGAATTTACCATCCGTGTGTGGCTTAATTATTCTTTTGAAATGAATTTTATCGCATTTTTTTTGAAGCATGCCTCGTTCGATTAAGTCTCTACAACAATCAATTTTGGTACCATTTGGACAATACTCTTGAACATGACCTATGTAATTACAATAATTAAAATTAATTTTAATATGATATAAATTTAAAAAATACTTTTAGCTGATTTAAAATGTTCCAATTCAAGTTTTTCAACTGTTGTCATCTTTCCGAGAAGTTCATTTATCTGCTTGGCTAACAATCGAGGTTCATATTCTGAAGCAAGCGGTGACGCCAGAAGGTTTTCGATTTTTTCTGTCAAAGAAAGTTTATTTTTTGGCTTTTTGAATACATCAATTTTAGTGTCCGACTCTAATGATTTTCGCTTTAGAATTTTTTTCGTATATGCATTTAACTTTAGATAATTAAATGATTTTATAAATTAACTTAATTTTAATGCTTGAAAAAAAAACTTACAAAATCAGAGTCTATTTCTACAATTTTAAAATATTTTTCATCTTCGGAGGTTTTTTTTTCTTCAATTCTTCAATTAAAACTATAAATTTTCAAGTAAAATTTTCAACTTATAAAAATTACTTGATTATTTTATACACATTTGAGATTTTAAGAATTATCTTAGCCAATTCATCATCGGATAAATTTTCTCCAAGCTGAGAATTTATATCGGAAAACAGTATAAAAGAATAAATAGGTAGTTCGTTGATAGGGTTAGACAAAAAATCAATTATCAAACTTTCAGCTTCAATTTAGTAATTATTATTATAAAAATTATTTATTTTGGAATATTATTAGATATATTTAAAAATTTGGTAAAAACGTGACATTGTGAAATTAATTAAAATTAATGAAGTTTAAATTAAAACTTCATTTAAATATTCAAATAAATATTATCCCTAAAATCGAAATTTTTTTTATTCCCATTAGCTTATTTTCTCCTTTTTACAAGCTTATCTTAATTTGTGACAAAAGTTATTCTTTTGCTAATTTACTTAACTGATACAGGATTTAAATACAAAATTATCTTAAAAATCTATTTTAAATAAAATGCTTTAAAAATTTATTTAGAGAATTTAAAATTTTAGTTTTCAAATTGTTTAATGAAAAAATTATTTTCTCTTTCGAATAAATTTAGAATTAATGATAATAAATACCTGTATACAAAATATTTTGGTCAATTAGACGACATTCGCGGTTTTTATCATCGCTGAGATTGTCTAAAAACTTTTTTCTATTTTCATATTTTTGTCGATAATAATTCAACTTTGACATTTGCTTTTACAAAAAATTATTAAAATAAAACAATTAAATCTTAAAATATATATAATCGAAAGGGTATTAAGCCTTTTAATATCGAGACTTTTTTCTCAATTAATTAAATTTAAAATTAAATTTATAATTAAAAAAAAGCACTAATTTTAGCAAAATTTTATTCATGGACAGTAAAATAACAGGTCAAAAAGCAATTTTTTTTAAAGAATAAAACAAAGATCATTGAAAATAAACCAATAAATCAACGGAGGAAGTTTTATAAGTTTAAGATATTACTGAGTAGCTTTCCCGCTTGTTTTTACACTTTTACCTGATTTATCTGTCTTTTTTTCCTTTTTCTTTAGTTCAATGTTTCCGCGAATAAGGCTCGAGTAAGCTAGTTGAAATTTGTTGACTTCCTTGCCTGATACGATAGTACTTATCTTTTTAGAGCCCATATTTGCTCTCATTAGACATTTGTATTCTTGTGGTTCAGCCGGTTGAGGAGGATCTTTCTTTTGGGTACGAGGTACTGGTTTAGTTCTTCCATCATAACGTTTCATTGTGACCAAAACAGTCCCGCTTGTTTTTGCTTTTTGATAAAATTTGGTCAACTCGGACAAAAATTGCTCATTATCTAACAGGACCATTGTGTTCAAATTCAATATATGGAATTCAATATATTTTTTCTAATTTAAGGAAATATAGATTTTTTTAAATTATAAATTTATCGTCATCAAAAAAATTTCAATTTTCGTTATTATCTTTACATTAGTAGCAGTTTTATTAGTAAATAAAATGCAGATTGCATTCATTTTGTTTTAGGCATAGTTGTTAGTCTGATAAGATTTGTAAATAAAAATTACTAATAATTATTTGAGTTTTTTAGATTATCTGTATTTAACAAATATTTAATAGTTACAAAGAGAAAATATTCAATCTTTAAAAAAGACTGATCAAACAACTTAATTTATATGAAGATATAAAAATTGGACATAAAATTAATAAAGTCTTATTTTAATTTTTAAAATATGTTTATTAAAGTAAAAAAGAAAAAGAATAATAAAAGCTGTGGGGATTTGACCAAGAATAAAGTGTTAAGCTGAAATTCTCCCGATAGACAAGACAAGACTTTTAGCCAAGTGAGAGATAAAGAAGCTGGTTAGGAGTTCCAAGGTAGCTCAAAAAGTTGGTAAATCAGTGTTACTTTTTTGGCTGGCTTAGTAATCAAATCCATCGAGTCAATCCAAGCCAAAAATAAAAGGGTGCCATAAAAAAATTAGATGAAATTTTTGAATGTAAAATTTTATCTTTTAGACGACTTAATAGCAAAATGTTATTAATTAAGTAATCAATAGTAAAAAAATATATTAATCAGGAAAAACTAGTTGTAAAAACATCACTTGTTGATTTTTTAATGCGCTTATTTGATACAGTTGAAATTAATTCGTTTCTGAACAAATTATTGAATATTAAATTGATAAAAAAAGGAGAATAATTGTTAAGATATGAAATACAATTCGAAATAGCTTGGATAACTTCAAATAAATCAAAGTTGACCACAATTCTATGGGTGAAACTGATAAAATGTATTGTATGATACAGAATAAAAGATATAGCCCATGGTAAATAGATTATTAAAAATATTATATTAATTGCTATAACAGTAATTGCAAAAGTGTATTCTTTTTTTAGCGATTTACTTCTTTTTATGTTTTTTTTTATTGTAACCACCTGTTTTGTGATTTTATAATTAAAAGCAAAAATGATTACAAAAGGAACTAGATCTCTTAAAAGCACATTGGTTGCATCACCGATTAAATCAGTAATTCTAATTCCAGTACAAACTGTGTTTGTTATGTTTTTTAAAGTTGTATTATATCCATCAGCATCATTCACAAACGTTTCCTCAATTTCAATAAAAAACGTGAAATAAATCGAATTACAAATACATAGCGCTACAATTATAAGAACCAAAATTAAAATATATGTTTTGCGATCTAATGGTTTTAATTTTATTTGGCAAATCGACCTGTATAAATCATAAGAAATCAAAACTTGGGCAAACGAAGGAATTTGATGAATCACTGCTAGGACCATATTATAAAATTGACATGCAAATAAATTGGTATTTCTTGGATCAAGCTCGAAATACTCTAGAATAAAGATAATAAGCTGATTTAAAAGTGTAAGAATATTGAGAATACATAACAAAATATATAAAAAACCAACGTTGGTATTTTTATTGAATTTATGACCAGTGAAAACCCAAATTGTTAACAAATTTAGAAAAATTCCCAATGGCATTGTTGTGATCGAGAAATAAAATTCAATGTAAATTGGTAATTCAGACATTTTAAAATATTTTTTTTATTTTGTTTCGTGTTATTGATATTTTTAAATATTTTTTTGAAATAAAACTCGGAAATTGATAAAAACTGATTTATTAATGTTTTAATGTATCTTAATCGAAATTTAAAAAAAAATCAAAATTTTCACTAAAAAATTTTAATGTTCCTCAACAAACAATTTTTTAAGAGGTTAGCTATATCATGAGACAGTTCATAATATATTTTTATTTCAGCCAAAAAGATAAATTTCATTTTAAAATTTGATTTCCTTTTTAAAATGAAAAAAAATTACATGATTAAAGCGTTTGTTGACAGTATGAATAGATTTATTCTACTTTATTTTTTATTTATTAATCTATCAGTATAACTTGTAATTAATTTTAAACTTAAATAGTCGATAAAAATGAACAAAATAACTGCTTTAAATTTTCAAGTCAAATTAATTCAAATATAGAATTTTGTAACAATATTTTAATTATAATTTATTCCAAAAGAAATATAATAAAAGTAAATATTTTTTTTATATACCACAAATTAAAAATAACCGAAAAGGTTAACAATTTAAAAATATCATGATTAAAAATAATTTACAAACTGTTGATTTTAAAACAAAAAAAAATCTGTAAAATTATTTAAAAGTATTTATTTAAAATTTTTTTTATCTATATTCATTTGAATATTATTTCTTGCTGTTTTTAATTTCGCATGAGTGCTATTTACTTAGAAGAAAAACATTAAGATTAAATTTAAAATTTTTAAATAATTACATTTTCCTGAAATAGACAAAGTATTTTTCGATAAAGAACATTTGTTTACTTTGTTATCTTTTTTTTCTAATTAAAAATATTTAAATTAGATTAATTTATTTTCATATAATGTCCTAATTTACCGTTTAATAGAAGTCTTGTATTTTCCTTTTCTTTATTGTAAAGCTATAAATAGATCAAATATTAATTTAAAAATCTTTTTATAAAATAAAATTACAATCAACTGCTGAATAGCCTCTTCAATTTCGAGATTTTGGTTTTGAATTTTTTCTTTCAGCTTTTTGTTCTCATCTTTGTAATACTTCAATTTCTGACTTAGATCCAAAATCTTTAAAATTATTAATAAATTAATTTTTTTCTTAAATAATTATTAAGCAATAAATAATATAAATTATTTTACTTCAATATTTAGAGTTTGTTTAGCTTGGCTACAGCTACTTAACTCAGATGGAGTACTTTTTTGCTCACATTCTGATTTCAATTCTTGGAGCTCTTTTTCCAATCTTTCGATCAAGTCACGTTTCTCTTGCAATTCGCTACTAAGCTCTTCAAATTTTGACAATGCTCTTTAAAAAAAATTTTCTTATAAATATCTAGATAAATATTTAAACTATATACCCAGAAAATATTTTATGAACCAAATTTTCAGATATTTTGTCTGGACTAAAATCTGCTTGGAGCTTTTGAAACAGTGACTCACCAAATAATCTCTTCAAATATTTGCTTTGTGCCTTTAAGGTCTTGAAAAAAAAATCTATAAAATTACCAAGTCTTTGGAATAAATTTTTTACCCTAAAACCATTATAAATTTGCGAAAGTCTCTCATAATATTCTTTAATCGTAGCATCTTTTTGGTTTAATTTATTCTCCAGACTTTCATTCCTCAACTGTTTAATATTTATCAACTCAAATTTATCATCTTTCACTTGTTCAATTTTTGAAATCTCGGAATTATCAATCGGTAAATCATTTAGCAATTTTTGAACTAGTTTATCCAGCTCATGATCATTCAAATTTTGTTTTTCGTCCAAACAATTTAATTTTGGCTCACTCAAACATTTCTTGAGGTTATTCACTTTGACAAGACCAAGATCATTTAGATAAGGGCTATATTTGTTCAATTTAATAGCCAAATATCTAGCTTTTCTTTCAGAACTATTGTACAAATCCTTAAATAAAATTAGAAAAAATAAAACAAATTTTTCAAAATTACTTCTAATTTTTTATTCTTAGATTTTAAATCATCAATTTGTCTTTCTAGAGTAGTTATGGTTATTTTGATATTTTTGGTTGGTACATTTTGACTTTCATGGTGTGAGTAAACCTCACTAAGCTTACTAGATAGAGAATTTGCTAGATTGGACACGTTTTGATTTGAAGAGTTTTTTTCTTTAGATTTAAACAGTTTTTGTTTATACTGTTCAAGTTCTTCTTTGGTCATGTTTAATTTTTGAGCCATTTCATACAATGATTCAGCGTTTCCATTTGTAATTTGATAAAGTTCCAATTGTTTTCTCAAATTATCAATTTTTTCCTCAGACAATTTTAATTTTTCTCTCAAATTAAAATTTTCTCTGTGTATTTCAGTCACCTTTGGACCTTTGTCTAATGAGAAAATTATATTTATAAGTCTAAATTAGTTAAACAAAAATATTACTATCTAGCTGTCTTTTTAAAATGTTGTTTTCATTGGTCATTTGCTGAATATGAGTTATAAGCTCATCTTTGGAATAGTTTTTTATGGTAAACTCGGTTATCTTTGACGAGTTAAGACTGGAAGTAGAATTGGTTAATTTCGGTGTTGAAAATGATCTGGCTATTTTTGATTGTGACAAAGTGGAGTCAGTTGTTGAGTCCGATTTTTGACTATTCAATCCACTGTCATGAGTTAACGTGTTTTCAGGTGATGCTGCTTCGAAAAGGGACCTTTTTTCATTTAAATTAGGCTGAATAACCAAATTTTCATTGGATGTGAATCGACTGATGGTTGACAAGGCTCGATTCTCTCTAAGAACAGTTTGTTTTAATAGCTGGTTTCGAAGGCCGTATATTTCATTTAGATAATTATTGATATCTTTATTTTTATTTGAATTTAATTTTTGGTAAATATTTTTTTCCTTTTCCAATAAGTCTAGCACAAATGCAAATTTATTGTCATTGGAAAACGAGTTTGACAACGAATTATTTAATTTTGAATCTGTCAATGAAGTTTCTGGTAAGTCAGACATTGAAGTGCTCTTTAGTCTATTCTTGTCGAGTTTAGTTTTTAATTCTTCAATTTGTTCGTCCTTTTTTTTTATTTTATTTAGAAGTTCTTCAAGTTTATTCTGTTTAGAATAATCAGGATTTTCATTTAACAGATTTGATTTAAGTTTTGAAATTAAATCATCTTTTTCTTCAGCCGATATTACCAAATTCTAAAACACATAATTTTATTTAATTAATTGGGAATAAGTATTTCATTTACTTGAACAGTGTTTTCCTTTTCCTTTAATTTTTTGGTCAAGCTGTCAATTTCAATTTCTAATTCGTCAACACGGAATATGTGATCCTCTTCCAATTGTTCCAATTTCAAATTTAGCTTACTTAGACTGCTTTTGAGTTGATTATTTTCTATTGTTAATAAATTGAGTGTCTCATCCGAATTTTTATCTAATATTTCGCTATTTTTATTTAGTTTTTCTGTTAACTTGGCTACTTTTTCATTTAAATCCTACAAAAAATTTTAAAAAATAAGTTAAAAAGTTTTTAGTTTTTTAATATTTCATTTTTCTTATTAATATGTGATTTAATGTTATCGATGGGTTATTAAATAGACCCTTAAATTTTGAATTATCATATTCATCATTTACGGATCTAGAAATTGAAAGATTAAGAAAATTATAAATAAATTTTATAAATTTAGACTTAAATAATTAATAATCGCTAAAGAACTCTAATTTTTAAGGCATGTATCTAATTTGATTATTTTATGACATGGATAAAGTCGTAAACTATTTATGATAAAAGTGGCAAACGCACCAAAATTCAACTTCTGGTTTCTACCCATTTTTAAATTGACTTTAATATTGTTTTTTTTTATATTTTCTAATAATTTCAATTATCAAATTTTTAGAATTTCAAAACAAATGTTAGACTAAAGACTCAAAATAGATAAGTGATAAAAAAAACTGATTAACTGAAATGATTAACTTTGTTTTTATCTAATATTATTTCAATCCTACTAAAAATTTTATCTTGAAGGTTTTATAAATTTAAAGCTTTTAAATAAATTACATTTATGATTAGATCTTTCTCTTCCAATTGTTGTTCATAAAAATAAGTTAGCTGAGACTTTTCATTTTTTTTCTTTAATCGCTCTTTGAGACTATTCTGATTATTTTGAAGATTTTCTATTAATTGATCCTTTTCTTCCATTTCTATTTGGTGGTCTGCTACCAATTCCTAAAATTTAATTAAATTAAGAATTTTCACACATTTTAATAAAACTTTACTTTATTTTTTTTAGTTTCCAAGTCAAGCGAATTGATAAGGCTATTATTTTTATTTTGTATTAATTGTAATTCGTTTTTGAGTGATTCTACACAATCTTCACTTTCAAGCAAAATTTCGTTTGCTTTATTCAAGTCACTATGTAATTGTTTTTGTGCTGATCTCAAATTTATTATCAAATTCTCTTTCTGTTTTAACAAATCAAAATGGTTTATAACAAATTGCTAAATTAAGAATTATTTTTTAAATAAATCATGAGCATTGTTGTATATTTATTAATCTTACTTCGTATAGTTCGTCCTTATCGTTCAAATTTTTTCTTAAATCATTTATAAACAGCTCTAATTTGTGTTGACTCTGTTATTCAAATCAAAATTATAAAAAAAAGAGATAAATTTTCAAAATAGAATTAGAATTACCTTTTCTTTGTTACATAATAAATTAACATTAACCAATTGGTTTATGTGATAGTCTTTATCTTTCACAATTAAAATGTATTTCTGTAGCAAATTTTCTTTGAGCTGAAGCTGATTTTCCAAGTCAGAAACAATAAACTAAATAACATATTAATAAAATTAATTTTTGTATCTAAATATTTAAATTACTTGATAATGAGTTTTGAGCGATTCGACTAAATCTTGGTTTATTGATTTAATATCTTAAAATAAATATTTAAAGCCCATAAAAAACGTCGGTTTTAAATCCTTACGGCTTTGGACAATTTCGTCATGCAAATTTTCATTTGTGCCGTTCGCTGAAATATTTGGACTATGAGCTTTCTTTTTAGAAATATAGATTGAATTAATTTGTTTTAATTTTTATTAAAAAAACTCCAATTATAAACTAATATATTGTAAAAGAATCGAATTTATTTGCAATAGTTTTGCGTGCTAGCCAATATTTTATTAATCTTAAGAAATTATATACACTTTTTATGAATAGGTGGACTTTAATTCATTCAAACTGTCACCATATTTAATTATAATCTTTGTACTTAAATAAATATTCTTAGATAAGTTGCACTCAAAAATTTGAAATTAGTTCAACAAGTTATTTTCTTGTGGACGGCATTAATCCAATTTAAAATTTTAAATCTTACACCATTTAATCTGACTAACTTAAACATAATTTTAGTCTTGAACCATGTTTAATAGAAAATTCAATAATTTCACAATTAAATCTGCGGAAATTAAACTGAGATTGAATATATATATCAATTTTATTTCTTATTCGAAAAAAATTTCGTTTAATAATTAAAAAAAATAATAATATATATATATATAAATATATATATGTATTTGCTACTAGGTTTTTCACTAAATTTGGATATTAAGTTTTTATTTTATTTAAAAAAAAAGCTAGGACGAGTTTCATTTGAAATACTCGTAATTTGAAACTAACAAAACTAGAATTTAACTCATAAAAGATAAATGAGAAGAAATGGTAACTAGGGTTTTTTGATTGAAATGCCCATTTGCATAAATTTCAAAATATTAGATGGAAATTTATCATTTAATTTGAAAAATTTTAATCTAGAATCCTAATTAAATTTAGGCGAAAAAATGTGTTAAAATTTTGTTTAAATTTAAGTTAATTTAATTCTTAATAGCTTTAATAATAAAAAAGCCTAAGGTATTCAACAATATTTTGAATAGCCTAATATCGTTCTTAAAAAGAGCCATGCTAGACAATAATTTTTTCTTTTTATTTAATTTGATTAAGAGCCTGAGCAATTTTTTGATTTTATTTTACAAACAATTTAAAAGCATGATAAATAATACTTTTTAGTCTTAATTTTTTATTATTTAATATAATTTTAATATATTTAATTGATTAATTAATATTTAAATAGACACAGTTATAAAATAACTTTGGTGTTGGTTTACTGTCTATTTGTGCTATGATTTCAATTTTACGGGAAGCTTTCTTATAATAATTAGAATACTTTTAAACGATAATATTAGTATTAATCTTAACAGCTATTTGATCTTCAAAACTTTATATGAAAATAAATCGATCTGAGAAAATTTTAAGAAAACGTTTAGTTTTTCTCTTTCTGAATACACTTGAATAGAAAAAAGTCATCTTCTGCTGATATCTTTATTTTAAATTAGCCAAAATTAAAAAAAATATATCAATTGAACTGAATTGCTGTATATAAAGTCATTAAGTTAGTATTTTTTTCTTTTTAAGAATAAATATTTTTCTGTTTTTCAAATAGAAATCTTAAAATTAGTAAAGTCTTTAAAAAAAACAACAACTTTTATAAATAAAAAGCAGTGTTATTATTTTAATTAAACTTTTATGTAATAGGGTTATTAAAGCAGTATACTATTGTTATGCTTAAATAAATTTTTTTACGTAATATTTGAAATTCGAATAATTTTAAGATATAATTCTCTAACAATCCAATTTTTTTAAATTATTTTTAAGCTTTGAAGATCAATAGAGAGAAATACTTACAGGGCAAAGATTAAAATTTCCTCCAAATTGCTTTTATATTATTTTAAAATTATTTTCTTGTAAAATTTAAAAATTACTTTTTTTGCATTTTCGGTTGGCATCATCTCGATTAGATGGTCTTTATTTTTGAAATTGCTATTGTACTCCTTGAGAATGCTTATTTCTTCATTTTTAACATCGAGCGATTCCTTTAACTTATCTATTATATGTTGAAGAGATTTTTCTTTGAGAAAAAAATCTTGATAAGCCTTTTAAACATTTAAATAATTTGATTTTAAAAAAATTTTATTTTGCTTTTTTACTTGATCAAGCTTGTCATTAAGTTCGTTTTCGAATTGTTGAGAAAATTTTTCATACAACTCGCGCTCGAGGTCTAATTTATAAACCTCTGCTTGTTCCTGTAAGACTTCATTTTTTCGCCTTGAAATTACAAATTAATTTTTTCATAAAATAATATTATTTTATTAGAATACATTATTTCTTGTATTTGGTTTTCCTTGTTATTCAATTCTATTCTAAGGCTTTCTATATTCTCCTCTAGCTGTTGGTTCTATTAAATAAATTGAAATTAATTTTTATTTATTTTATTATTTAAATTCAAAAAAATTTCTGAATATTCCATAACAATCTAAAATAATAACTTAATAAAATTCTTCAATAACAGAGTATCAAATCACTGGAACTCACTTCCAAACGAAATTATCTTGTCATTTTATGGATCTTGTTAAAAATCTCGATAATTTGATCATTATTGTTTTTAATTATTAAATTAAATACAACCTTGTACCAATATATCACTAAAATTACTTAATTAAAATTCAAGAAGCTTAAATTTAGAATTTAATCTATTACTTAAATGTTAATACCGTATACCCTTGCAAATGAGTTCACCCAAAATCGTGTCTTTATTGAAGAATTTAAGTACTTAGATGATAGCAAGTTTTCTTCAAATTTAATATTTTTTAAGGATGTAAGTATTTTTTAAAAGAAAGCAACATAGATAGAACTCAGCTACTTTTGATCAGTTTTTAAAAAGGGGTCTTAGAGCGGCACTTTTTAGCAAGGGAATACGGTAATTTTTTTAATCAAGTGAAAATATTTTCAAAATCTTATTAAATGATCTCTTGTCAGTAATAAATTTTTGAATGCTTAACAAATAATTAGTTTCCATGAGGAAAATGATAAAGTTTTTATTTGTTATATATAAACTTCAGATTCACAATTAAAATGAGCCATAGAAACATACCTTAAACTTGCCTAAACATCTATGAATTATATCTTGAAATGATGATTTAAATTCAACCTTAACATTGAAATAGCACAATGTTTAAAAAAGAGTATTTTTTCAATTTATAATTTATCTTATTTTTAAGATCAAAATTTAATGTGGACTATATTTAATTAAGGTTAAGATTTAAAATATTTTTAAAATTTTAAAAACTTGAATTAATAATTCGAGTATTTTCAAGTATGTGTTAAAAATAATTTTTTTTAATCTTGATTTCCAAAAATAACTAAATTACGTGTATTGGAATTAAGTACATATTTTCAGAATTTTTTCTAATATTCAGTTGAATGAATTTGATGACAAATTTTACTATTATTTACTTACAATTTCATGCAGTGTCTCAATTTCTTCATCTTTTTGTTCTTCATTGCTTTCATAGTTATTTCTAGCTTTTTTGTCATTTAAACTCTCAAAACTCTGATTTACCAAGGTGGAATCTCCATCCGACAACGATAAAGAAAATTTATCATTCTTTCTTTCATCTTCCTCATCACTAGTCGAGTTTATTATTGCACCAGAAACATGGCGCTTTTTACATTTAGTCTCTTCTAGTTTAGCAGTTAATTCAGAATTCTCTTCCTCTAGCATATAAATGCGTAGCTTTAGGTTAAAGTTTTCCTCTTTCAAATTTTTTAGCTCCTAGAATAAAATTATTGTCTTACTTTCTTTCTATTTTAAAAAATATCTTACCTTGTCATAATCATTCAAGGTTTTTTTTTTCAAACTACCAAAAATTGTGTCATTGAATAGCTTGGCGTCTTGGTCTTCAGATAAAGTTGAAAAGTCAGGACTAGAACTATTGCTCATTTTAATCAAATTTGACTCGGAATGAAATTTATTCAGTTTATTTTTATTTTGACAATGAAACAATTTAAATTCATTTGGTGACAAGCTTAGAAAAAAATTAAATAAAACAAAAATTCAAAAAATAAACGAATTTGGCTCTTATTTAATTTCATTAAAAAAGGACCGATTTAATTCAAAAATTAAATTATTATAAGAATAGCTCTTGAGTTTATTTGAAATTTTCATGTGACAAAATTTATTTATTCATTTTTACTATGGATTGATAAAGAGTCATTTAGATAAAAATAATTTTTTTTTGATTTTTCTTACTAAAATCTTTTCTAGACACGAATAGTTAATAGCTGAAATTTAACTCATTTGTGGCCTGATTTTTATTGATATTTAAGAAAATATCAAAACATCTTAGGCCTTATTAACATTAAAGCTAACAAGATTAAGAAAAAACAACTTTTAAAATTTAAATTTACTTTTTAAAATATTTGATTTCATCCATTGTTTATTAATTAATTGACGAAGTCCTTTGATTGATTTGGTATTAATCCGTTAATTTTTAGTCGATTTCTGCGATATAAGTTTAGCGCTTAAATTTAAAAAAAAATTGTGTTTATATATGCTCTCAAAATGGAGAGATGTATATTTATACCGACCACATAATTGTCTGATACTTTATTTAGATTAAATCAATTATTAGATTGTATTTTTACTAAAAATGGTCAAAATTAATATTTTCAAGAATTAGTATTATCTAAGGATTTGATTGGAATAGATAATTAAAATTCAATGTTTAAAATATAAATAATTTTCTAAAAATTTTAAAAAGTAGGACTTGATTGAAGTTCATCTTTTAATACATTTCATTTTGGTTCATTTTTTTTCTCCTAGTACGGTCCTTGTGGATCAAAAGGTCATTACTTTTGCTTTCCTCTCAAGTCAATCTTTTGCCTCCATCCCTGATTCACCCGTGTAATTCCCATTTCGGTGAGCTCTTTCATGATTGTTGACCTCCATGTTACTGCTCCTTTGCCTTTGCGGTGTCTATTGTAGAGCTCTGTTTGGTATTCGTGCTCTCTTCATTCTAAGTAAATGTCCAAGCCTTCTTCATTTATTCTCGATGCATAGACTCATTTGCTCTGACTTCGTTCTTCTGTATAGCTTATTCGGCAATTTTTCAGGCCAGTGTATCTCAAGAATCCTTCTTAGACTACCATTGTAGAATGTGTTCAGACTTTTTCTATTTAACTCTAGCGTTGTTCACCAAATCTTGCATTTGCATGAACAATTCTCTATTTGTTATTTGTACCAAATCATCTGCAAAGTCTAGATCTTCAAGCTTTGTTATTAACTCCCATTGCATGTCCTTCAAGATTGAGGTAGTTTTCCTCATTATATAATCAATCACAATTAGAAATATTATCAAGAAGAGAATACATCGTCTTTTGACTCGTATACATACTTTGAAGTTCTCAGATTTTCCTTTTTTCAGAATTACGTTACATTCGAAATACTGATAGTCTTAACTGATCATGTTAACTATCTTCTAGGGTATACCATAAAATTTAAGTATTGCCCTAACAGTTTTTCCGTGTATTCTATTGAAGTCGGAAAAATTTAGGATTAACAGGCTTTTCTATACCATACCTTGTTGAACGATGTTTCTTAGTGCAAATACCTGATCGGTGCATCATCTTGATCTTCTATATCCTGCTTGTCTTCTCTAAGTATTGCGTTCAAAGGTCATTTAATTTTTCCCTGATTTTTTTTAAATTTCGAATATATAGAATTAGTATTATCTAAGGATTTGATTGGAATAGATAATCAAAATTCAATGTTTTAAATATAAATAATTTTCAAAAAATTTTAAAAAGTAGGACTTGATTGAAGTTCATCTTTTAATACATTTTATTTTGGTTCATGATACCTAGAAATTCAATTGGAAATAAAATAATTCTTTAACCTAGATTATTCACAAAAAATTTGATATAAGTTATTTTTGGAAAGGCTTATTTTTCTCTATTATAATGTCTCTTGAAATTCTAGGACTGATTACGAAAAAAGTTCATTATTACAATTTCAATTATTTTCGTATGTTTCTCGATTTCAGCAAAATCTTCTTACTCAAGATATGAACAACATAAGCTTTTTGTTATGTATTTACAGCTACCATGCGACACTAGTTCAGACTCGCTCTACAACCTTCTTGTGAAACTTTTATAGCAATAAACTTATTAATTCTCATTCTTATTCAAGCAAATTTTCATTTTGAAAAATTACTTTTAAGATTATAAATACCAGTGGTTGTCAATATCAAATAAGCAACTAATTATTAACTATTTACTAGTATCAATGTGTATCATCATTTTTCATTTAGGAAGCTATTTTTTATATTCGTCGAAAAAAAAATGACTAGATATTTTATGCATTTTTAGTTTATGTTTTTTTTTGATGACTATTAATTTTCGGGGATCTATTCACTAATTGTTTTTAGTTTTTAAATCAATTTTATAAATTAATAATGTAAAGACTTTTATCAGGGTGTTAACTTTAAATGTTTTTTATAAATTTTCTTTTAGGCGAGTTATTTGCTTGAATAGAAATTAGTTTAATTTTCAATCTAGTCAAATAAACTAATTAATAGCAAAATTTCAAAATTTAAATTAAAAATTAAATTTAAATGACTTATTCAAATAAATTAACTGAAAAAAAATTAAAAACAAAAAACGATCTAAAACATAGTCAAATTATTATATCAATCGACTCAGGTCCATTTTCTAATTCTTTTGTAAAATTTTTTACAACAAGAATTGAAATTAATGAATGATATAAAAAATTATATTTATATTAATTTTAAATTTTTATAAATGATAAATTAAATAAAAATTTTCAATCGTTCTAATTAAAAAAATTCCGAAAACAAATTAACAAAAGAAATAATCGTATGATCAAGTGACCTTATAAACATTATTTGAAATTAATTGACACTTATTTCTTTAATATCTTTTCAATAAAAAGCGATTGATACAGCTTCAAATTATTTTTTAAAGGTATTTTTAATTAATAATAATTTAGAATTTATTTACTTTTCATTTTTTGGCTCTAAATCTCAAAGCTTTTCACAGAATAGCATTTTTTGAAGGAGTTTTAATTATTTTGTGAAATTAAGTCCTAAAAATATCGCTTATATGAAATGAAGCCCTTTGTTGATATTTTCATTTAAAAAATATATTTAGATCTAATAAAATAATAAAACGACTAAAATATAATTAAACGAGTTTAAAAAAAGCGCACTGCCAATTTAAAGTTAGAAATTTGCATGTAAAAATTTAATTAAAAATAAATTTTCATTGGTTTCATATTATCGGCAATCTATTCATAGAGCATAAATTATTATACCTTTAGGTGAGCTAGTGGCGCCCTGATAAATGTCAAAAAAATGATAAATTAGTCAAGATAAGTGTGCATTCGATGAATTGTTTATTGCTTATAAATTAAATACCAATAGTTGTATTTATCAAATTGTATTTAAGTGACAGACATGCGCGTGGAGAAATCAATTTAAATGATTCCGTTTTGAAATTTATTCTCAGTTAAAGCTCAAAAATTTGAATAAAATTAATTATTTGCCATCTAACTTTCAAAAAATACCTGTCATAAATCAAAATTTATTATTCCTTTTAGATAGAATTTTTCAATTTGGCTTTAAGTGACAGTGGTTTATGAATTTGAATGATTGTAGCACAATCAAATACCTCTAGATTAAATAAATACTCAAAATTCAATAAGTTGTGAATTTTATCCAATTTGTAATGCTTGAGCTGAACGAAATGAAAAATTTTTATTTTGACTAGAATTTTATTAAATTACTGATGCATTTAGTGTCGAGTATTTATTGATGAAAAACTGCAGCTATTTTAATTTTGATATAGCGTTTCAACAAAAAATTCTGATCAAACTTAATAAATGATTAAAGAAATGAAAATTACACTTGAGTCTTTTTCATTAGATTGAACTTTTTTTGCTTTGATTAACATGCAAATTGTTAAATTATTTACCCGCTCTATAATAATTATTAAGCAAATTTTATAAAAACATATTAAAAGCAAGAGTTTTATAATTAAAATGGTTTTTTAATTGAAAAAAAAAAGCTTATTATTTTTAATTTTACACTGACTTTGATAGACTAAAAGGGATTACTTATTAAAATATTTTTAAACTGAAACAAAACCTTAAAAATGTTATTACTTTTACTTTTATTTAATTAGTAAGATTTATATAAGTCAGTTTATATCTCTAAAATTCTTGTAAAAGTTTAGAAGATAATTCCTTTGAAAAAAAAATATAAAATACAAATAAATATAATTGAACGCAAAATTTATTCTAAATTTAAATCAAAAAATAAACACAAAATTAATTAATTTAAAATTTTACAAAAAAAAAAAGAATTGTGAGTGTTAAAATAGCATCGAGATTTGATTGTAAAGGTAAATATATACACACAAATAGAAAACAGACCATTACGTTTTGAAAGAATGACTTTGTCCATATATTTAAAAATAGGCAATTTGATATTTTTTAAATTATATTAATTTAATTAACAGCTATAGAACTATTATTGCTAGAACCCGATGTAGGTGTACTTGATTTTGATTTTTCACCATTTGAGCTTTGATTTGGATAAAAATTTCCAATAGAACTTGGTGTTGATGAATTAGACATGGAATTGGTCTGAATTGTGGCCGAATTAGCAGGCAAATTGGGAGAACTTGTCGCTACATTCATTCCATTTGATCCATTCGCAAATCTGGAGTAGTAACTCATGGCTCTTTGTAGACACAAAGCCTCATTAGTCGACATTATATTCTGGTACGGATGGTACCAGTAGGGATTTTGCTGCAACATACGCTGCACAGCAGCATAATTGCCAGCCTCAGCGAGCAACTCCAAGCCGACAGCAGTTTGTCTTTTCCATTTAGTCCGCCTATTTTGATACCATGTTTTTACTTGGGTATCGCTCAGGTTCAATCTTGCGGCCAATTCCATCCTATCTTGTACACTTAAATACTTTTGTCTTTCGAAGCTTTTTTCCAAACAATTCAACTGATGATCCGTGAATGCTGTTCTAGCTTTGCGTGGTTTTTTGGTCTTACCATAGCCCTCTCCATTGTCGGTTTCTGAATTGGAATCGTCATTATTAAAATCTTCTTCGTCATTTTCATCGTCACTGTTGTGCACATCGTCAGAGTTGATGCTTCCATCTTTTTTGCCAAAAGAAGCTAACAAGTCCGAGCTGGGACCCAAACTAGCTGGATTAAATTGGTGCAAAAAATTTGCATTCATATTGGTATTGGTTAAATGGTCGCCATGCTCAGCAAAGTTATTCCTAAATTCATTGTTCGTGGCTAGTGGGTTTTGAAAAGCTGAGAAAAATGTCGGATTTATTTTACCACTCATCAGCAAAGCCAACTGCTGGTATGGATTCATTTCATCCGCTTGCTGACCATTTGTTGTCGAGTTGGAGCTTGACGAAGAAGAAGCCGAGGAAAGTGGTGACAGTGACGATGACAAGTTTTTTGTCTTGGTGTTCACATTGACTTCACCCGGACTCAATATGTCATTTATAAGAAATGAATTCTTCTTAGAAGACTTGGCGGTCTTGTCCTGTTTGGTGTCTTTTTTTGGCCCATATGGTGATGAGCGGTTACTAGACAGCTGATTTTCTCTCACTTTTCCAACTCGTTTTTGGTCATCTTCCATTTTTGGTGAAATGCTGTGCAAGTCGTCTATTTTAATTTCTTCGCTCATTTTCTGAGGTAATTACTATTTTGTATTTCTTAGATACCTAAACAAAATGAAAATAAAAATTATTTGTTTTTTAAAACAAAGTTTTACCAGCAAATAAAAGCCTTAAATAAGAAAATTAATTTCACAAGAATATAAAATGAATTAAGAAAAATTTAATAGAGAGAAAAATACTTCTAAGGTTTCGGATTTTCTTGTAAGTCGTTAACTTAAACGATAGGTTTTCTTATTTTAAATTAAACCAAAAATATAAAGTTAATAGCTTAATAAGTTTCATTTTAAGTGGAAAGAAAAATCTATTTTGAAATAAATAAGAAAAATATCGATTTATATCGTAGTCGACAAATCAAATTATATTTTTGAGTAATCTTCTGATAAAAAATTCTATTGGACCACTAGTAGCTAAATATTCTTAATTAATTAAAACTAATCTGATTTGTCGACTCGATAAAATATATAAAATAAAATTAATTAAAATATATTTTCATAGGTTATTATATCCCCCGATTGACATTAAAGAAAATCATCAACAAATGATTCAATTTTAGTAATCATCAAATCGATGAAATTAATTAATATTTTATAGCTATAAAATTTTTTGTTTTATGTAATGCTAGTTTTATATTCATTAATGTCGCTTTTTGGCCATACATAGACAACATCATTAATTTTGAACATGAAATCATTTATTTTATGTAAATAGAATTTACTCGTCTAACTCACCAAAGAATTACTTTTCGTTTTCTGTATAATTAAATTTCGATTATTACTATGTAAATTATACTATCAATTATAAACAAATCCTAGCAGATCCATATTTTAAGGCACACTTAAGCAAATTTTTTGTGCTTGAGCACTCCATTGGGAGCTCGGGCCGTGCTAAAACATTAAGCTACTTTAACATAGTTTCTAATCGACTTGTTAACAAAATTTAAATAATCAGTCAATATTCATTTACAGATTATTTCGCTTTATTAAGACTATTGTCAAATTAATGATTTTTTGATTTTTTTCAAAATATATGATACAGGATGATAGTCGACCTTATCGACAGGGTTTAAATAAATCTATTCTTTTCCAAAAGTTTATCATCAAGTATCCATGGTTACATAATAGACTTTTGTCAATTTATTTTAAGATAATTCATAGCAATATTTAAAATATTGACAATAGTAAGGAATCTAATGTGTCTTTATATCAATGATAAGCTTAATTATTTAAAATTATACATAAAAGAATTATAACAAAATACAACATTATTAATAATGAATTTAAATATAACTTTATAATTATTGATTGATTATTAGCTATATCGTAAAATATCTCATTAAAAGGACTTGGAAAAACAACTCAAAACTTAATCTGGAATCGACTCAGTCCCAGACCTACCAAGCTTACATCTAGAGTACTAAAATTCAAAAATTTATCTTATTTTTTAAATTTATACTTTTTTGAATAGCAAATCCATACTTAATTTTTTGATAATTTAAATCAATACAAATTTAATATTCTAAAAATAGCACTGTCATTCCGACCTGTCCTGGAAAACTTTCCTTTTGAAATAATTTTGAAATAATTTTTTATATGAAATTAAAAAAAAATAATTTGTCAGAGCTCAACAATAAAAATATCAAAATATTGGCATAAGAATATGTATTTTTTGATATAGAAATATTAACTTGAATTAGAATGAAAAAATAATGATAGAAAAATAAAATAACTTATCTAAACGAAGTAGAAAGGTAAACTTATTTATATTCTAATCAAGCATAAGTAAACTTTTATCAAAAATAAAGCGCCGAATTAATAATTGAAAATTTCTTTAACTTTCTACTTAAAATTTTCCTTCACTACTTTATCTAATTATCTCTTTGTTAATATTCTAATTTTAAATTAATTAATTTTTAGTATCCGACTCAATTCTATTTACATTTATACTACGGCTCTTTGAAACGAAAAAATTATTTATATTTGAGATTATTAAAAGATAATAAGCCGACACGTAAAATACATTCACTTTATTACAGGTATCTCGTGTGATCATACTTAACTTCATTTAAATTATATTCAAATTTACACCTTAAATTTTATGATTAATTAGTCAAAAACCTCATTAGTTTAGTACTTGACGGCTGCTAAAAAATCTCAAGAATAGAATGGCAAATTTAAATTCTTTGGTCCAAAATAATTACTCAATAGTCATTCATATCAAGAAAGTAAATAAGTTTATACTCGCTTGAAATATTGGCAAGCTGTTCCAAAAAATAATTAAGAATTCTTATTGAGTGGCAAGTCAACTGAGAAATGCAGTTATAATTAAAAAATTTTCTTCATTCTTTGATTAATTAATTAATTAAAGAAGGCGACATTAATTTTAATGTAAAGCTCACAAAAAGTCAAAATAAAATCCATAAAAGTGTACATTGTTTATTTGCCCATCAAATCCCTAGATCCTCTTATTTCCGCACATAAAAGAAAACTCTAAACTTGGCATAGATCATGACAAATTTGTTTATACTAAATTAGTTTGATAAATTCTAAAAACCAAATCCTAGTTGCTTGTTAAATAGGAATATAAATTAGCATTTTAATTAAAAAATAACAAAATACAACAACTTTAAGAACTTTTTTGTTTGATACAATCTCCTTTTGCCATTTGAGTATTCTTTAAGCTTATTATTAGCTGTTTTATCTTGAGTCAATTATTTTCTAAATTCACTTTTAGGTGAGTTGTCAGGTAAACTAATATTTAATTAGAGATTAGAAAATGTTCATTACGTTCCGGTAGTTATGCAAATTAGAGCATTAGTATTCTGTGTCATCATTTATAATTAAAAATGATTACAAAATTAAAGTTAAATTTAAATTTTTTTTCAAATCGATTAATAAAATTCAAAGTTTAATAAGATTTATTAACCTTTTTAAAGTTTCTTTCAATTTATTACAAAAGGTTTATTGCGTCAATTGTTAAAAAAATAAAAAATGCATGATTTTTAAACACCTCATTCATTTGAACTATTATAAGCATAATTTAACATGTTTAATTTTTTAAAATAATCTTTATATGGCATTTTCAATTAATAGATTTTAAATTTATCAAAAATTACTTTTTATTGTCAGTTTATACATTAAAAAAGATCAAGTATTTCTTAAAATACTCATTGATATCAAGATACATTTAATTTTTTTCAATTTCGATGATAAAATAAATCTATTGAATTATTTTTTAGTGAAATAATGATTTAACGCCTAAGGGGCGATTTATGTAAAAAAATTAAAAAATAAATATAAAATACAAACATAAGACGAAAATAAATAAATTGTGATTATTTTACCAAATTAAAAAGTTCCATAGTTTTTAAAATCGATTTAAGCAAATATATTTAGTTACTAATTCTGCTCGGAATTGGATTAATAGTTTGTAGCTACAGAACTGCGATTAAAATCCGTAAAGTTAAACGAGTAGAGGGTCGTAGCATATCAAAGCTCAATTAGAGGCAGTAAGTAGCCTCTGTGTCAGATCAGTACTATTGCTAAAAAAGTACTTGAAAAGGAGATGGATGTTCCATATGCTACACAAAGAACGAATAAAGGGAATAAATACTACCATAAATTGGATTTTCAAATAACTAAGAAATGATCTCTTAACTTTAAGATTGGAGTGTTATTTTTAAAAAGGAAAATAGATAATTTTTCCAAAAAAATAGTTTGAAGCAAAATTTTCCATCTAAAGACAAAAATATCAGTGAAAAAAATTTAAATATCGGTACACAAAGAACTAAACGGGAGCTATTAATATTTTAAAAATATTTTAAGTTTAAAATTAGCATCTGATTAATTGTTTATTAATTTAAATTTATGCTTCGAGTAATAAAAATAACACTTTTTAACAAATTTAAAAATTGTTTGTGTAAAAGTTGAATTTTTTTTTCTAATTCTATATCTGGAGGCGATTACCACAGATCTCTATTTAAAAAAAATAGTTCATATAAATCTTTATTATCAAATAAAATATGTTTAAGGTTCAACTAACCAAAAATAAAAATAAAAACTTGAAAACGCTTTATTTTAAAAATAACAAAACACTTGATATTCAAAATTTTAAATTAAAAATAACAATATAAACTTAAAAAAAAACTAATTAAAACGTCTCTTTTTTTTAACTCAACCTAGAACAAGGCTCCAACCGAAAGGTGATTGCTTAGATGTTAGAGACATTCTATTAATAGATAAAATAAATGAAACTAACAACAAATTGATTCACTTTCATTATCTTTATTGAATGTTTGATCGTTCGATTTGTTACACTGTAATATTGAAGTTGGATAAAAATTTTTAGACTGTGTGAGACCCGAAATGGCTTGGTAATTGGTAAAATTTCCAATAAATTGTGGTAAATAATTCAACTGGTTATAAGTTGGCATATTTGAAAGACTTTGATTGGAAAAAGATTGATTCTGAGTGCTCGAATTTTGTTCCAAAGCAGCTGCGGCCAAAATCCATTCAAGGCCCATTGAACTTTGTCTCTTCCATTTTGTTCGCCTATTCTGGTACCATGTCTTTACCTGCGTATCGGTTAAATTGAGTTTGTTGGCTAGTTCAATTCTGTCCTGTACATTCAAGTATTTATGCTTTTCGAAGCTTTTCTCTAGCGAATTTAGCTGATAGTCGCTAAACGCTGTTCTTGACTTTCGATTTTTTTTCAAATTACAGCTGCTTGTGCTGCTACTTCTGCTACAACTTCGGCTACGGCTACGACTACGACTTCTCTCTCCGCTACGACTCCGACTTCGGCGTGTTTCTGCGGAATCTGATATGGCGTTCAATGAATCATTCAAATAATTTTGATCATCTTCTTCGTAAAATGTAGAATTTTGGGAACTGATTACTGTCTGGTCTTGGAAACAATCAGAACTTGTCTCGTTCAAATCGAGTATATCGGCGATCAAGAATGACTTTTTTGGGTTAGATTTTTGATGGCTCATTTTTAGGCAGCTTGTTATAAAACAAAATTTTGCTAGAAATTATTTTAATTTATACTAGTTTTTAAAACAAATATAATTTGATAAATGATAAAAAAAATAAAAAATTTTGATTGGTAGAAATAAGAACTTGTAAAATTAAAAATTCAATTGTTTTAATATAATATTAAAGTAAATATTTTAAATATAAAAAAAAAGTTTTTCTTTGTCGAAAATCGAGCTTGTTGTTTCTTTTGAGTGCTATGTTATTCTTGCTAAAATAGAAATTAGCTGAATATTAAGTTTTAAATTTTCTATGAATATTAATTTAAATCTAAATGCAATAATTTGCTTATTGTTTACAAAGTAAATAGATTTTTAACGATTGAAAGAAAAACAGTTTTTTTATAGTTTAAAAATTAATAAAAAAGTACCATTGGTTGATTGAGGGTATGATTTAGTGGGTTAAAAAGTATGATATTCAGTAGCAAATCTACGGGTCAGGTTTTTAATAAAATTTTAATTAAAAAAAAACTTGTTAATTTCATTTTCCATTCGAATAACATTTAATTGTTCTGCACATTTTTGAGCATGATTACTTTAAGGATTTGTTTGATAAGTTTAATTATTTTTCACTTTTTTTCTGTAAATAGTTAAAATATTCGTTCAACTCAATGCTTATTAAATTAAATTAAAATAAAACTATGTTCATGTAGATAATTAAATTAAATAAACTAAAATTCACAATTATTAAATTAGTTCAAACAATGTTTATAAAATGTTTTTTTAAAGAATTTCAATTTGAATTTTTGGTTCATCAAAAGCTAAATAGAGAAAAATAAAATCATAAATTAAATTGATTCTCTAAAATACATCAAAAATCAATAAAAAAATATATGAATAAAAAATTCAATTTATATGAAAAAATTGAATTAATTTATATTCAAATTTACGTAAGTTTAAATTAAAAAGTAATATTTATATTTCGGAAATTAAACAAACTTTAATTTATCATAATGTATTTTGTTTATTTTTAGTCATATTAGAGTTTTATACAAAGAAGTAAAACAATCAGCTATTCAAATTAAAACCCTAAACATGTAAACTAATGAACATTTCATTAAACTTTATTTAATTAAAAAAAAGAAAAATTTTTGTCCAATTTAAAAAATAAAAGTTTAGTGTTTTCTTGTCATGTGTATTTTAAGCCCTCGGCGCTCAAAATAATTGTCACATTCAGGACACTTCACCCGGCTTCAGTTGTTACTCAACGTTTTTTTAAACTCTTCAGTAGTCGATTTATTACATATAGGATTCTCAATAGCCTCTTTTTCGTAGATTTAGCTTTACATTTGTCATTTCAACATTTATTTTTTTAACTTTTTCATCATGGGCTGTATATAATGCCTAGCTCTATGTTTTTCTGGTTTTTCTTGATCTTCTTCATCTTCGTCCTCATTAACGTCGGTAGGGTCGAGTTCATCAATTGACTGACCAGTGTTTTGTCTAGTGCTACTCTCTGTATCACCAGTTGCTTGAGATTCGATTTCTTGAAAATCGTCGTTTTCATCAGTTTTTTTAAAATGATGATTAAGTAAATTTTAAAATTTTTATTTTTATTTTTTTACAATCTCAAAATTTTATAGTATAATTGTTGAAATTAATAGAATTATAATTAAATTAAAAATCTTAATATTAGGTGACCAATTAAGGAATTAAGTGACCAATGTATTAATTAGGTGACCAAATCCTGGTCACATATTACCCCTCCGAAAATTAGGTGGCCAGTTTTGGTCACCTAGTACAATAGACCCATTTAATTATCTTTATTTATTAAAAAAATAAAGTTCTAACATAATATAACTTAATTCAAAAATTTATAAATAGACGCTTTTTAATAGATTTTTTCCAAAAATATGTCATAATAAGATTGTTAAAAATAAGTTATGACTGCGTCACAGTGCTAAAGAGCAGTAATGGGCTCAAAAATTCTTGTTAGAATGTTGCAGAAAGAACTTCTATTTATTTATTTTCTAAATATTTTTGAGGAAAACTTCAGCAAGAACTTACTAATTTCTAATACGGATGAAGGCTGGAATGCCATACATATCTGACAAAGTCATTTCCGACAATTTTTATTTAAATGATTAAATAAATAATAATTAGGTTTAATAATAAAAATTTTATTGGTCAATAAAAAATAATAAGTCATAGTGTAAAAAAATTAGTTGCCTATGCTATTAAGATATTGAATGGGATTTGAATCGCTGTATTTTTCGACTAATAAGTATTTGATTCTTTGATCACGAATATGTTGATTCTTTAGTCGAGTGTTTGGAACGGCGTTATCAATGTAATTAATATCACGTTCCACTTTATCTTGTACTTCAATTAAATGCTGGATAAAAGCTGGTTAAAAACTGGCATCAGAGACAATATTTCTAATTGAAGTCCACGTGTCTTTGTATTCACAGTGTCGATGGTCAAGTTCGAGAATTGGATTCCGATTCTTTTATATTAATAAAAAAGAAAAAATAATAGCGGCTCAGAAGGCCTTTTCAGAAATGACTTTGTCGGATAGGTCTGACTGGATTATGAATTAGTTATAATCTGTATCTATTAGATAACAATCAGCAAACAAAATCTATATAAAAAATCCATAATAGGTAACAAAGGTTTTAAAAATAACAAAACACTTGATATTCAAAATTTTAAATTAAAAATAACAATGTAAACTTAAAAAAAAACTAAATAAAACGTCTCTTTTTTTAACTCAACCTAGAACAAGGCTCCAACCGAAAGGTGATTGCTTAGATGTTAGAGACATTCTATTAATAGAAGTTTGTTTACAGAAGAAGTTCGATTTGTAAGTTGTGACAAATAGTTAGACTGTTTAAGAGATGGTATATTTGAAGGGCTTTTATATGATTCTAAATTGTTATATATATTCAAAGTTTTTTTTTTCAATTTTATATTGAATATTTTTTATAAAAATTTTAAATAGTTTTATTTGATTATCTAAAATTTAAATTTGAATAAACAGAACTGCTACGCTTAGTGTCTCTTAGGTGATTTTATGTAAAATTATCTCAACTAACGAAAATCTACGTAATTTTAATAATTTTGACGTAAATCTAAAAAGGTCCAAAATTTCCTCAACTATGTGTTAATTTTTGTTAAATTATCTCTTTATAATTTTTTATTTCTATGAATTATTTTGCATAAATATATATTTAAGTTTATCCTAAAATCTAAATTAAAGATTTTTTAAAAAATTTTTATTTAATAAAACATATATAATAATTTAAAAGCTGATAATTGAAATTTTCAACCAGTTAAGGTTAGGGTTAAGTCATCTATATTTAACTATGTTTTCAATATTTTAATCGTTTCCAAGGATAAAAACCGCGGGAAAATAAATTTTTTATTTTCAAACAATATTTTACTTATTATCTTGTTGCCATTCAAAAATGGATCAATCATTGAAAAGTTTTTCAAACGATGAAGAAGATAGTTCAGTAAAGATAAGTTTAAGCCAGAATTCTTTATTAGAAATAGAAAAATTATACGAAGATTTTATAGAAGATTCCAAAATTGACAGGGTTCTGCTGCGATATCAACCAAATGTTAAAAAAATATATGAATCTTTACAAACAGTCCTCAGTAATGAGGCTGACTTATATAATAAATTCTTGATATGTAAAAAAGACTTAAATGAATTAAATTTGAAATATATTCAGGCTTTAAAATTATCTGACTTAGATAATAAAGCCAGGAATGAGTTTCAAGAAGAACTCGATAAAGCTTGGCAACAGACAAGCATTGCAAAAAGTAAAGAAAAACGGGCGTTGGAGACTATCAATTCTCTAAAACTAGAAATTTTTAATCTTTCTAAGTTAGTTGAGCAAGGAGTCGGACTAACCATGGGTCAGGAGTATAATTTAAGGGAGATTTTAAAAGAAAAAGAGGGCATTTTAGCAGATAATACCAAATTAAATGATGATATCCAAATTTTGACCGCTGAAATGGAAATATTGACAAAAAAAGACGATGAGTATAAAAGAACGATTGAGGAATCCAAGGTTCAAGTAAACCAAGCAAATCAAGAATTGCTAGGTTGTCAGCTTGAAATTCAAAAACTTACTCGAAGAAGTGCTCAACTTGAAGAAGAAATTCAAAATCAAAAAAGATTAAATGACCTAAAGGAATCAAATTTAGCCAAACTAAACCAAAATAACCAATCATTAAAACTAGAAATTTCCAAGCTAGAGACCAGTTTAAAAGATCTTCAACTCAATTTGGAAAAGAACAAAAAAGAATTGGAACTTCAAAATAATAGACATTTAAAATTGCAGAATGAATTTGATCAGTTGTATCTAAAGATGGACTCATTGAGCATGGAAAATGGACAACTAATTCATGAAATTAAAAGAAAAGATGAGCTGATCGAGACTCAAAAATTTGATAACATTCAGACTCAAAAAATGAGAGACACTTTTGAAAGAAAGATAAAATTGCTAGAGGACCAAAAAAAAGATATAATTAGTAGCAAACAAGTTATTGAACTTCAAATCGAAAAATTAAAAAAGCTAAATGACACTTTGGAGAAAGAAAAGGAGACCAAGCAAAAACATATTGAAAATTTAACTATTGAAAAAGAAACTGTTTATTTAGAGCTAAAAAAAACAAAAAATGAACTAACTAATTTTCAGAATATGCTAAAAAATTTAAAAAATGAATTAGAAAGCTTCCGGTCAGATAACTATAACCTAAAAGTACATGAAGATAAACTTACAAAGACAATCAAAAATTTTGACAAAGAAAGAATAAAGCATCAAGAAAATCTGAACGAAATGAATATAAAACTAAACCAATTAAATGAAAAACTAAAATTAAAGGACTTGGAAATTTATGACTCTAATAGGAAGTATTCAAATCTTGAATCAAAGCTAAAAGATATCAAGCGGCTCTACGAAGCTACTAGAGCAGATAGGAATTTGTATTCAAAAAATTATTTAGAATCTAAACAAAAAATAAAGGAAATATGCACCAAAATAGACACACATATTAATGTTGAGTATGATTTGAAAAAATCATTGCAGAAGAACCGGGTTCAAGCTAATCAATTGAAAATAGATAACATTGAATTTAAGAAGAATACAGAAAAATTGGTTACCAAACTTGACAAAAGTGAAAACTATTTGAAAAATATCAAGAGCAAAATCGCTCTTGATGAAATAAATGAGCAAAGATTTATAAAAATAATACAAAATTTAGAGACAGAATGTGAATTTTTAAAAAAATACAATTCAAAATTACAATTCGAAAAGAATATATTAGGTTCACAATTGGTAAGACGTAATGATGAAATATCTCTGTTGTATGAAAAGATTGGACTTTATGAGACAATCCTGAAACGCGGAGAAGTATGTTATCAGAAATTAGAAAATGAGCTTAGAATGGTCAAATCTGAATTGAATTCTGTCAACAGTCAGAATGATTTTTTAAAAAAAGATAAAGTTATCATAAAAGATTTGAAGAAAAGACTATTTTTGAGCGACAAGGATATAATGTTGGAGAGAGCAAAGAGAAATGCAGTTGAAAAAATTCAAAATTCATTGATAATTCACAAATGGAGGGTTCTTAAAGGCCATGATCCAAATTCATTTGAACTTATTATGAAATGTAATTTACTTCAAAAAAAATTAATTCTTAAAACAGAAAAACTGGCTTCATTACAAATAAAATTAACTGAGAAAGATCGGATTTTCTTAGAAATGAAGCATTTTTTCGCTCGGAGAATTACCACTGACGAGGATGTTAAAATAATTCAGGACTTAAGATTAAAGATTGCTGAAAATTCTAAAAAAATAAAAGTAATTTAAGTTTTTAATGTAATATCTAAATATATAATATATTTGTAAATTTTAATTTTAGACTTTATTAGCTGAAAATACTATGCTGTCAGAAGTAAATAATAAACTAAAATTAGAATTAGATAAATCAAAAACAGATACTAAATATTTAAAATCTAAATCAAAATTTCTCAAATAAATATGTTCATTTTATTTTGTTTTAGTGTGTCATCTTAGATTGTATCTTCTTGATTCCGGATAAGGTTGTAATTTATAATTACTCGATATCATACTAAATTTTTTATGATTATTTTAAAGTATAATGTAAAAATAAAAGAATTTAAGTTTTTCTATTTAAATTAAATGTTATAAATTTCATAATTTCCAATAGGTTATTCCACTAAAGTGATATTATTAGACGCCAATTGTTGAGATCTATATTTGTCAAACTTGTCTTTGAATGCAATTGTTGTTGTAGTTGCTAAAATGACTGGCAAGTCATTCTACTTAAGGATACCACTCTGTTTGTGAATAAGTATTTTTTGGCTTTGACGAGCGAAGTTGCTTCCTGAGCCATTGTATAATACTTTTTATTCATAAAGATTGTTTTTATTGATATTGGATATAACTTTTTATGATATTATACAAAAATTTTATCAATTTTAAATTAAATGTAATAAATTTCATGATTTCTTGTGACAGAAATTGGTAAACTGAATCCTTACTTTGAATAAGCTAAATTATTTTATATTGTGAGCATGAAATCGAAGTTTTGCACCTCTCGATGTGCCATTCCTGAGAAAATTGGCAACTCGCTATGTCGTTGCAATGCGGGTGCAATAGGCGCGTGGGAAAAAATTGGCCTAAAAATGGACTTTCAATCTTGAATTTCGAGGATATTTTAATGTTTATGGGGGTTTTACAGGTCGTAGATCACGAATATGAACTTGGTTTTTGGATAGGGTAAGAAGGCGAGGCGTGAGGGCTAAAGCATTTTTTGGTCTTTGATCGAGTATACAGAGCGTCCCTTTCAACGACATAGCGATTTTATTACGTAATCAGAATTCTGCCTATTTGAGTGATCTGATTACGAATATGAATTTTGTTTTTGGAAAGGATGTGAAGAGTATGAGTTAGGGCTGAATTTATTCAATTTTTGGGTTTAATTACTTAAAAAAGATTGATTGCATTTAATAAATTTTTTATAATTTATTTAAAAAAAATAAATCTTCGAGTATTAATAATTCACATAAATTTGAATCTTTCATTGTAGTTAAAGACCACACTTCTGCTTAATTTATATCATAATTTTGCAAAAAAATGAGTTCTGAAGTAGGATTATTGTATTCTATGGAATTAATATATCAAATGTTTTGCTTAATCATTTCTGAATGCTAATATCACATAATCATTTGTTAATTTTAAGTTTAGTAATTGTAAAGTTAGTATTAATTTAATTTATTCATTAAAAAATTTAAAATTTAAATTTAAAATCTTTATGGATCATTGGATTATTATTCCAGGTATATTAATTTCAAAAATTAACTTTGAACTTTTGAAGCTAAAAAGAATCATTGGCTTCAGGTAACCATATATACCACGACCTTTTGTGTGATTATAAGTTTTGGAGTTTTAGAAATATTTGAACACAGTGCACAAGATTAGAGTGGAAAAAGCCTATGTTCGAGTGAAAGAATATCTAAAGGGTTGCCCCATGATCACATTTTACATTTGATGTCTGATAATGACAAACCATCTACGCCGGAACTAATCGACTAGATTATTTTTGCCAAAATTTCCGATCCTGAGGTTGATCGTGATCTTCATGACCTGGTAAAACTAATTAGATACATGACTTGCCCTGGACCTTATTGCCCAATAGTTCATATATGAAACAATTTGGAAATCGTTGTTCCAGATGTTTTCGAAAACAGTACAGTGACACAACAGTTAGGAGATTCAATATCTATCCATTATTAAGACGAAACAATGGTAAAGAACGGTAATTGTTAGAAGTCATGTACTGGACAATAGATATGTTATTCCGTAAAACCCATCAATCTAACTAATCAATAAAGACCAATTGAAGGACACAATGTTATCATTGAAAATGACGATTTTGAGGTTCGAATTAATCTTGATTTAGAAAATAATGCTGTTGTTGATAATCTTGAAGATAAAAATTTCAATTAGAATATAATTATGCTTCCAATGACTTTGATTTCGGAATAATCAAGAACAAGATAATCTTACTGCTGTTAATATTGGAAATAGTGATCAATCTATTGTAAATGTCGTAATAATGAAGAAAATTATGACGAAACTATGACTTATGAACGAAAGAGATACGTGAGTCCAATTGAAGTATGTGATAAGATTATTGAATTTAAACGACATGAAATATCACACACAATTATTCATTTGTTGATTCACTTGGAAAATAGGAATTATATTGTTTGTCCAAAACAATATTCAACAAGTGTATGTACCAAGAACAATGTTGACCGAATTCTTTTAGTTGAATCTACGTGATCATCGAACCAATCGATTTCTCTATAAAGAAATAGTTTACCATTACCGCTATGATGCAGCCAATAAGCAATGGATTGAACGTGTTCAAGGAAACAGAGCTGAGTGAATTATTGTTTTCATTTCAAAAAAAATTTTAAATTTGAAAAAATTGTTAGTTTGTTTAATTTTTTTTAAAAAATAACATATTTACTTGTTAACATATTTATTAAGTTTTCAGTTCAAATTGAAGTATTAGAGAAAAGCAATGCTTGACAAGAGAGTATTTTTTTGAAGAAAATTATATTAAAATATTGCTTAGTGGAGACTTTCTTCAATATTGTCCGGTGTCTAACGAAATCTGAAAAATGACTGGAACACTAATGTACCTTAAACAATTCACCATTATGTCCATTGTTTACTAAGCTACAGCTAACTGAAAACGTTCGAGTTGATCCAAATAAACAGCGAATTGAAAATTGGCTAATGGATATTGGTATTAGCCAATGTCATAATTGCTATGGTCAATATATGATTAGACTTTCTAATAGGATTGTTTGCAGGAATGATATTTTTAATCAAATTTTTGGCGAAGGACCACTTGAACTTGATTAACCGAATCGTTTAATTAATGCGATTAAATGTCCAACTAACAGAGACTCGGAAGTTATTTTGGATAAATTGTTTGGTGAAAATCTGGAATTTTTAATAATATTGAAGATTATCGAATTAAGGAAGCACTTAGAGAAATTCCTAATGGATTCCGACCGCATTGGTTTAACATTAAATAGGAAGAAATTGTTATGGATTTAAAAAATCGGTATTGGCTGTGCAATGGCACAAGATTAGGCGAAACTCAATTGAATCATCAGAGTATCAGATAATCATCAGAGTAACCTGTATTGACTTGGTCCTAACAAGGCAATGAATTCTTTTTTCAACGTTCAGAATTTAGATCGAACCAAACTTAAGGTGATGTTTGACTCAGACGAATACATTTTCCATTTAGATTATCATTTGCTATAGCAATTAACAAATAACAGGGTCAAATATTTAACAAAAGAGGTTTGCTTCTCTGCGTTTATTCATCCTAATAATTAGGATCTCTTTCACTTGAAACTTGATTATGGAGACCTTTAAAGATTAAATGTGCGAGGATTATCATCAAGAAATTGACCTAAAAAAGTTACATTTTATCATAACTTGATTTATTAATATCAAAAATAGCATTTTCGATATATCTTGCAAACGTTTAGTAAAAGTTGACAATGACTTGTATTTGTCAAAATTGTTGCTGCATTTTATTTAATGAAGCTTGAACCTCGAGTTCAATATGCTGAGTTTACTGTTGAATATTCCGTATATTTTTTTTGTTCTGTTCTATTTCAATTTTTCTTCCAACTTGTTTCTACGTTTTTCCAATTGATAACTGAATTAAATTAAAAAGATTCAAAATTTGATTTAAAATAATTGATTAAATTTTTTAATTTAAAACAGAATGTACACTATGTTTTGAATTCGTTCAAATTCAAAACCTTTAAAATTTTCTGAACCGCAGATCTTGAAATATCTAATCTGTTAGCGATCTGTCTTATCTGAAATTTTTATTTAAATTAAGTGATTTGATACAGAATTTGAGCGACCAGATCAAGCTTTCGGAAAGATTTTATCTAACGAGAAAATGTTCTCTGAGAAACTTCAGAAGCTAAAATCGAGAATATCTCGGAATTTGACTTGCCTTATTTATAGTGCTTAATAGCCAATTCGCGCAACGACTGAGGTTATAAATGTCGGATTTTTTTAAATAAATATTTTTTTCCAAATTTTTTATAAAAGATCAAAAATTCAATCGAAAAACAAATATATAATATCAAAATAGTAACTTCTTTTTGTTTTCTTGGAAATTTCCAGCTAAATGATATCTTGCACTAAAGCTTAAAGGACACTGAAAATCAAGTCTCAAAGAAAAGATTTCATTTTAAGACATTTACTTAACACTCAAACACTGGAGAAGTCTTTCGACTCCTTAAAATATATCTCTTGTTCGCTGATTAAATGTAATCATTTTTTAAAATTTTTTTCGCAATCTGATAATTAAAATAATCAAAGAATATTTGAAATTAATTTATTTTTATAATATTTTTTTGAAAAGAAAGCTGTATAAAAATATCAGTTTTATAAACTAAAAAATATGTAAATCCTCAAAATTTCACTAATATATCATTTTCTGTTCACCATTTTTTTCTGAATGAAATCTAAGAGAGCCATTTTTGGTTAGCATTTATATATGAATATGCTGTTTCAGTCGGACCAATGTCTTCAATTTTTAATCGTGATGTAATCGATTCTACCAAAACATTAATTGATAAAATATTGTGTTTTTAATTTAAAAAGATATTTATGTCCGTTTTGAAGTTTTAGGTATGAAATGAGGAAAAAAAATTATTATGTATTATTAAATTATTAGAAAAAAAACTATACTTTATTGTCCTTTATTATTTTTGAAAAGAAGAGCTCACTTTTATTTTCTTTGTGCACTTTAAGCACTTAATGTAATTTATATGGTTAAAAATATATAAAATATGAATTTAAATTAGAGGTTGAGAAAACAAGTTCCACAACCTGAATTTAAAATTGTTATATACTCGGTTAAAGAAATTAAACTATAAAAAAACCATATTTTGATTACTCAAATACGTCGCTAGACCTCTTTGAATATTCAAATTAAGGTTTATTTAAGGGTTTTATTAAACAGGCCTGCGATTAACTAGTATTAGGTTTTAGAAATTAGAGGTTATTTATAGTTTAGAGTTTTATTTATCAATCTTTTAAAAAATTAATTATTTTATTTTACCATTTGCCGATTAAAGATTAAGTACAAAAAAGTCTACTTAGTTGTTAAGATTTTCCGTTGAAATGTATGGCATAAAGCGCATTAAGTACATAAAAGTCGTTGGATCATGCCTGAGTAAGGATAAACTACATCACAGGAATACAGAAAGGTTTTCATAGGTCTTTCCTTTCACCAACATATAGGAAATTTTTATTTTTAAACTAAATTTTTTTTTTAAATTACAATGAAAAAGATTGACCGTTATTTTAAATTTTTGCCCATACTAGATTTCACTACTGTCATTGACAATATGTCTAAATTTCATAATTTCTTTTGACAGGAAAACTCAATCCTTGCTTTGAATAAGATAAATTTGTTAATTGTTAGTATGAAAGTGAGACTACAATCTGATATAAAAATTAGATGAAGAAGAATAACCAATAGGTTATTCCACTAAAGTGATATTATTAGACGCCACTTGTTGGGATCTTTATTTGTCAAACTTGTCTTTGAATGCATTTGTTGTAATTGCAAAAATGACTGACAGGTCATCCTATAAGGATACCACTCTGTTTGTGTAGTTTTTTAGGCTTTGACGAGCTAAGTTACTTTCTGAGCCATTATATAATTTCTTATTAATTAAGATTGTTTTTATTGATATTTGATATAATCTTATAATAATATTATCCATTTAATTAAAGAGATGGATTTTTAAATTTTCGAGCAACTGAGCATTATATTTATTATCCTTTTTTTAATAATCAGAGAATATTTTAGACTGGTTTAGAACTTAATCTCTCTTTTTAATCAATGGATTATTTTGCTAGATTTCTAGATACTTGTACAAGAACATGTTTATTTTATTTTATTTTTTTGGATAGTTGGAATATATTATGAAACATTATGTACGAAAATATTAAGATTGATTAAAAACTCTAAAATTGTCATTTAAAACTAGTTGATTGTGTTTTGTATTCATTCTATTAAATAATTAAAGCTATATTATTTATAAAATAAAGCTAAACAATTGAAAATTTTATTTAATCAATGCATAAAAATACTTAAAATAATCGATAATTTTCCCATATATTTCAACAGAAACTAAACTCTACCAAAGATGCCTCTACAAACCGTGAATGGAAAAATAACCAAAATACTTAAAGAATATTTATGTCTTTTAAAATATATAATATAATAATAAAATTTATTATGGTTGATAAAGGTATAATACAAAACAACAGTTAAAAATTTAATTAATAAGGTTAATTAATAAATTGGAATAGTCGTATTCTCAATTTTTCCATGGAAAAGGAATATTGGCTAGACTTTCTTTTACCGAGCCGAACAAATCTGTTGCCATTTTAATAGGATTAAAATCTAATTATAAAATTTTAAAAATGAATTATAAAATTTTAAAATAATCAACCATCTTCATCTGGGTCAATTGCTAACTGGGCAGGTGATTTTTTCTGCCGATTCAATCCATTATCCAATTCAGGCATAATCATTTGGTTTTCCTCAGGTTTTTTTATGTTATACTAAATAAGTAATTATTTAAATTTATTAAAAAAAGGCAAATATTAAGCACCTTGTCTCTGATGCCCTGTCTGACTTTTTCTCTTTCAGCCTCCATTTTTGCATATTTATTTCTTCGTCGTTCTTCTTCCTCTCTTCTTTGTTCAATTAGCTTTATTTTATAGTTAACAATTTTTGCCAAGTGGACAATTTAAATTTTTTAATACCTCTGGATCTTCTGCCGAGACTTTTTCTTCTTCTTCACCGCCTTTTTTATCTCCTGCAAGCTCTTAAATTTATCAAAATAAAAAAATATATTAAATTAACTAAGTTAGTGTATTAGTGTTCAATTTTTAATTAAGCTAAGATAAAATTTGATTTTAAAAGCAAAATTCAGAGCTAATTAATTTCAAGATTAGTATTTTTTGATTCATAGCTTAAGTTTACCTTCGAAAATATCTTGATGAAACGTTTTGTGAAAAATTTTAAAATCCCTAAACAAGATTTAGTAAAAAAAATACAAATACCTTTCACGCTGTCGAGCTTGCTGCCAATCATTTGTTTTGCTATGAATGCAGCCATGATTTAAATGTAATATCTAAAAAAATATCCTAAATTTTAATTTATTTTTTATTCAATTAATCAAATCAAAGAAAAAAATTTAAAAAAATGGTTAGAGTAATATGGAATAAAATTGGATTCTGGCTAATTGATTTAAGTATAAATCATAATTTATTAAAAATGCTTATATTGAGCTTATTTTCGGCACCAAACAGGGAAAAACCAAATAATTCGATTCCGTCTATTTGCCAAAAGTCTCTAGTGAAAAGATACGGAAAATATTGTTGAAAATGTATACATTTTCTTACCAATTCACTTGAGCTTTTCAGCTATAATTAATATAAATTCTATATTATTTGACGTCTAATATTGATGTATTGCATTCCATTCCGAGATGTTGTTTAATTTAGTGACAGTATTTATTTTAAAAAATCGGTTTATAATGAGAAAATCGATTTTGTTGGCTCTAAATAATTGCAAAATATATTGCATGATTTTTCTAAACTTTTTTAGTCATTGTCATTTATTGTATTATAATAAAATATAAAATAAATGTTGAGTTTTATATTATGCTAATCGAATTCAAATAGGAACAAGGCTTAGTCACTTTGTTGCTTTTACATCGGATTGTTGTAAATGCTGATATGTGAGATTTGAATGTGGTTTAATAAAGGTAAAATAAAAGCTTTATATTATACCTGAAATGTTTTCATATGGTAGTTTTATTATCAATTGTGTTTAGTTGTTTATTTTTTATTTCCCTTTTATTTTAGTTTGATAGTTCATTTAAAGGAAACAAATTATTTACTAGATGCATTAAAATGCTGCTGCAAATTATTGACAATCAATGGTTTTCTTCAATATTAAAAATTAGTATTATTTTTGCCCCACGTGAAACAAAAAACAGTGGAATTAATTAATTTTATAAAAAGAAATCAATCTAAAAGAAATGAGTTAATATCATGAAATTTGGTATTAGTAAGATAATTCTTTTTATTAATCAAAATTTTAGATAATTAAAAAATAATTTAAAATCTTAAAATTTTATATATTTTTAAACACGTAAATCAAAAAAATTTAACTCAAAAAGAGAGTTACAGACATTTACGAGAAAAAAAGTTTTAAATGAGGATTGAAAATTTGAATAAATGAAAGCCTTTAAAAAATTGCTTTTTTTAGTAAATTAGATACATTTTTCAAGATATTTTATTAATTATGATTAGCTTGGGTATCAAAATTTTGAACAAACAAGTTTTTGTCTTTTGCTTGATTGAATATTTGAGATATTTTTAGAGGAAATTAAAAATTCAAGTTGTTTCTCGAAAAACAATTTAAATGAAAAAGTTGATCTTAAATAATCAATATGCAATATGAAAAAGTTTGAGTTTTTTGATACTAGATGCAAAAAAACTAATTAATAAAAAATTTAATGAATTAGCATTTGACAAGCAGGAATGATTGAGAGAAACGACAGCAATTTAGGTTTAATCAAGAAATATTCAAGAGAAAATTAATTTGAGTAATTCCAGTTGACTTTGGTTGCATTTGCTTTTGAAAATTTATTTTTGATGAAACTAAAAAATCAACATAATTTACGTCAATTTAGTCAAAACTTCTCAACAATCACTTAAAACGAAAGTAAAAATCTTAAAATATTGATATTAATAAATTATTCATATCTCAAGGAAAAGAAAAAATAAGATTTCGAATTTTGATTGTTATGGTGATTTTATTGAAACAAATATACTTAAACTAAAATATTTAAATTTATTTAACAGACTGATAATTTTCATTTATAAATTCAATAAAACAATAAAAACAAAAGATTATAAGACACTTATCCATAGTTACCTAAATAATCATCTTATTAGAAATATTTGAAAAAAAAAGGTTTTTAAAAATTTAAAAAATATTTTAATTGTTTTTTCTAAATATAAATGGTGCTTTTTTAGCAAAAATATGAATATATTTTTAAAGCCAAAATCAATATAATGTTTTCATTTATTAATACTAGAAAACACGATAAGTTTTTTGAACTTCTTTTCAAAAATTTCAAATTCTAATATTACTTTTAAGAAGTTTGGAATTCATTTTTTTAGTTATATTTCTTTAAGAAATCAAAACATTTTGAAATCGACCAGGAAAATTTCTGGGTCTTCAAGGGTTTAAATAAAGTAAAGATTTTAGATTTCAGGAAATTATACCAACAGAGATTTATTTCATAAAAATAAATAAGCATAATAAATAAATAAATTATAACCCTTTAGTGATTATTATATCTTAAAATTATTGTGGTATTTAAATTTTAATATTAAACATGAACATTTTAAATTTTGCTATTTCCTTCTGGTGATCGACTTAATAACTTTTATAAAGCTTTTTAATATATTCGTAAAAGTTATTAAAAACACATTTTGATTGATAAATCAAATTTACGAATTAAATATTCTTATTTTGTTTCGTTTTGTCATTTAGAAATCCTAATTTGGTAAACTTGTAAATTTGAGTGAAAATCTTTAGTAAAAAAAATTAAGGTATAAGGTTAAAAAATTTTTAATTGTAAAATTAAATAAATTTTCAGAAATATGTTGAGAAAATTGAGAAAAAATCTTTTTATTTTTAAGTAAACTAAGCATTTTATCTGCTAATAAAGCAAATTAATATTTCAATAAAATGTTTTTTAACATTTAATTAAAAAAAATACTAATTTCACAATTTATTGGAATATTTTAATATTTTAATGTTGGTTTAAGTCTCTCGAAATTATTTGAATTTGTCAAAGAGAATAATACTTATAAATAAAAAAAGCCTAAAATTTCACCATTGTGATTACAGCTTTAAATTAAAAAAATATAATATATATATATGCATATAATTTGTACATTCTACTTAGGCTAAGTCAATTTATCAAAAATATATAGAAAGTTTTTAAAAAACAAAAAAAACTAAACACTAAAGGTTAAATGGAAAATTATGTTACAAATATTAATTTTAAAAATATGAAATTTAAATTCTTTTGATGGTATTAAATATATTCGGAACAAATCTTTAACAATCACTCTTCGTAGTCATCGTTATCATTGTCATTAAAAACGCTTGATATGTTTTCTTTGAATTTTTTATCTATTATATTAACCATGTTTGTAATTTCAATTATCTCTTGAAGAATTGTTTGGTTAATTTCAACAAAATCTGTTTCTGGCTCAATAATTGCTATCATATCTAAATTTAAAATTAAAAAAATCAACACTGACCATTTAAATTTGCCTAAATAGTTTAAATTTACTTGAACTCTTTTGTCTTGCTTGCTCACAAACCAAAATTAAAATTGGGTCGAATTCGAGTTCATTGTCTGTTTGATTTGATTTATTGAAGTCGTTTGGCCAGTTTTTTTGGCCAATTTTATAATACTCAATTGCTTTTGTATAACTTTCCTGCTTTATAGCTTCCAAAATCCAGTAAATAATAACCTCTTTACTGTTTGGAAGGAATGTTTTAAATTGTGGTGATTTGGCCAAGAGAGTTTTTTCGAGATCAACAGGAAACATTGGTGACAGGCGGCCATTTTGTTCCAGCTCACTAGAAGCTGTTTTTAATGAGCGTTTCAAATTGGTCATTTCAACAGATAAATCAGTTAACTAAATTAATGAAAATAAAATTCAAATTTTAAAAGAAAAAGTCTAAATTACAGTCGTATTCGAAAGATTTTTGGTTAAATTGGGAAAAAGCTTGGAGTAACTTTGCAGCAAAATCATGAATTGTGAAACCAGCTTACAAAATTTTCTACTCAATTCGATTTTTTTGAAGAACTGTTTTTAAATAAATTTAACTGATAAAAAAATTAATATAATATTTGATATTTACTTTCTCAATTTTGCTGTTAATCTCAGATGATCCTCGTAGACTGCTTTTAGAACTTTTGTCAAGCTTTTTAATTGATTCCAAGGACTTGTTAAAAAAAGTTTAGATATTTTTTAATATTTTTTTTAAATCCTAAATTATTAAAGTTTATTTTGAATTTAAAATTATTCATGCTTTAAATTTTAATATTAAATAAATGTAATAACTTTTTAATGATATTTAAATCTATTTTTTGTCAATTACATTCTAATTTAATTTAAAAGATTTAAAAATCAAAAAATTATTTTTATATTCGTTTGGTTTATTGAAATCAACTCACATCGGTTACATCATGTTTTATATAGACAAAAGTGTCGTAATTCTCTCCAATTTCCCACAGAATTCTCTTATGATTGTCTATAAAACTAGTTGAAATTAAACTGGCAACTTTTAATGGTGATTTTGCAAAATTTTTGTTTGGAGATGTTGATTGAAACATGTCTTGTACTTGCATGAACCATTCCAAATCAAAATAAACCAACGGGCAGTCGAGTTTATTTTTCAATAAATCAAGAATGTTAAAAATATGTTTCTCTAATTTTAGAAATAATTTTGTCTCAATGGTCAAATATTGAAAACATTCGGATACCAAATTGTTAAGTCGGTGTTTGGCTTGAACGAATAATTTTTTAAACAAATAAAATGACTCAAGTGGATTAAAATTTTTCCAAAGACTTAAAGATTCCAAACTCAATTCCATTCTATTGGAAGCACCACGTAATTTTGAAGTATTAAGCATATTTTGAATGTGAGATTTCCAAGCACGGTCAATTTCGTCTTGACTTAGATTAAGTATCTTAATCCATGGAAGACTCGATTGAAATATATTTTTAACATCGGCTTCTAATTTTAGCTGTTCTTCATTAGATATTCGTGTATTAGATTTCTTGTTCCATTCATTATCTGAATTTTCATTATTTTCGATTGTCGATCTACTCAAACTGCGGCTCTTTCCTTCTAAAAGATTAAGAGCGATTTCGCGGTGAATGTTTTCATTAGAAGATAAATTATTTACTTCTAATATCTTTGAATATTGTGTTTTTGGTCTGATTAAGCTCGTAGGTGATCCTGGAGATGAGTTTTTGTTAATGGAATTTTTTATAATAGGCTCCTGAGTTGAATTAATTGTGCTAGAAGAGGCTTTATTTTGTTCCAAATAATGGTCATATATTAAGTTGGTTGCAGCTTTAGATCTTTAAAAAAATTTTTTTTAGTAAATTAAAGAACAAGAGACAGAGTCAAAAGCCAAACAACAAAAGATTAAAGTAAAGCTTAAAAGTGATGTTAGTAATTTGTGATTCTACAATAAATAAAGTAAAAAATAAGTGAAAAAAAAATATTTTATTCGAATAAAAATTAATTGACATTAAAAAATAACCTATCTTTTGTCTTTAAAAGTGTTAATACCAAGATTTAAAAGATACCATTTTTTAACCAAAATTGAAACAATAGTCTTCAATTTTTGATAATAACTTTTTATTTTAAATTTTCCTATATGCATCTTTTTTTTCAATAAATAATTTCTTAAAATTCATGTTAATAATTGAAAAAGTTTATTGAATATGTTCTCCTTCTAAAAATTAATTTATATGGACTTAAGAACTAATTCTATAATTCGTTTAAAATTTTAAAAAAGATAGTAAAGAATTTATATTTTTTTCAATCCATTAGTTTAATAAAGAAATTATTCTCTAAAAAGAAAAAAGAATTCTAAATTAGTAAAAGAATGTGCTTTGTGTTTGAGTCAAGCAAATTCAACAAAATAATAAACAAATAAATACGATAAAGCAAAATTAAAATTAAACCTGCAAATTATCTATTTATAAATCTTAATTGAAAAAAATCTTTTTTAAATCTAAAAGAGATTTTCGGCTAATTGAAAATAAAATTAAAAAAATTTATTCGGAAAAATTTTTTGTTCACATACTTGCTTGATTGAGACTTATCTTTTTTAAGAGAACCAGATGTTAAATTCTCATTAGAAACTATTCTCGTAACTGATCGAGTTCTTTCACCGGGTTTATCACTTGTACCATCTGATCTTGTATTACTCAAGCCCAAATTTTTCATTGTTGATATTCCACTGGCAACCCCGATGGTCGCAGGAGCTTTTATTTTCGGTGCCATCGGCTTATTTTTGGACATTGTAAGTAAAAGTTCATTTTTTAGATCACTAGTGGATGAATATGATTTGGACAAGGCATCATTGGAAGAATTTAGCGACATAGTTTGAGAATTTTGTTGATCACTTTCTTGTTCCTTTACTGGTAATATGGTGTGCCATGGAAAATTCTGAAAGCTTTCATAGTCATTTTTATTCTGACTGGGGTCATTTTGCCTCATATTTGCCACTATGTCGCCATAATTCGAATCCAATTCATCCAAAAATGAGAAAGTATTATTGATAAATATGTTATCGTCGAGTGTGTTTAGAACTTGTTGGGAAACACCTGGTGTATTATTGGCCAAAGATAGTCCTATCGGCCGTCTGTTTCCAGAAAGTGTGTTAACTCCTGAAGATACTATGCTTACTACTGGATTTTGTTTATTTAAAGAGAGACTGTTGGCTCGGTTGTGGGTTCGACTGAATGCATTTTCAGGTATGATTGGCGCCACAGGTTTCTGTTTGTGTGTATCCTCTTTTTTGGTATCTTTGTCTGGCGAAAATACAAAAGAAGTCTGATTAAATGAGTTGTTAGATGATGTCTGATTGGCAGAGGTGCTGGTCGATTTTGACTGTTCAGAAGTACTCGGAGAGTTGGTCATATCTTTTTTGCTAATTCGGCTCGAAGTGCTATTTGTCGCTGATATATTGCTATTATTCAATGTGGTATTGGTAATCAGATTAAAATTTTCATCATTATCTACTCGGAAGTCTGGCTTTTGTGGCTCCAAACCATTTAGAGAATTCTCAAATAAAGCACTGTTGCTTTTTTGCATACTTGTCTTAAAAGAATCCGAGCTATCTTCATTTGACTGATCAATCACTTGATTCTTGTTCAAAGCAGTATAAATGTACATAATCCTTTCTCTAGTTCTAATTTGACTTTCCATTGGGTTATCCCAGACATTTGCATTAATACCATTCAGATACATATTCAAAAAATTAAATTGTTCATTGGTGTGAAAATTGATCAAATTTAGAGGAGGTATTTGTGTCAAAAGGTCCAAGTTTGAACTTGATTTGAAGTTTTTCTTGAGGCCAGATGATTTTTTGTGGGCAGGTACCAGCCAAGAAAAGTCAAAGTCAAAGTCCAAAGTTCGTCCTGGCAATTCTCGTTTGCCAAAAAGTTGCGTATTTGATAAGGGAACAGATGATTTTGTTTGATTGGTTTCATTCAGAAAGAATCTAGGCGAGTCTTTCTTGTCGTTGTCAAGTAATGATGAAGATTTGCCAACAGTTAATTTGATTAAATCAAGCACTTCCGAATGAAGCATGGAATAGCTTAGTTTAGAGGCTACTCGTAGCAATTCTTCATTTATAAACGTCCAGGCAGATTTATCACCAAAATTAACAAAATTAAGCAAAGAGCTCAAACAAACAAGTACAGCTGACTGATAAGCATTGGAAGTTGACTTTTCCAATATTTCAACCAACAAAACAATCCAATTATAGTAAAATTTTGTCTTGGACCCTGATCCATCACTAGAACTGGTTAGTTCGCACTCACACAAATTAAAAAATTCACTCATGTACGTAATAACACACTTAGCCCATTGGTTTTTGTCTTTGCCAAAAGATTTACGTGTGTACAGCTCAATGACTAAATTTAAATTCTTAAGTTGTTCTATTTTGGTCTTTTGGTAACCAGGTCCTTTATTAACTGAACTATTTGTTCCTGATTGCTTCTCTAGTTTGGTCGATATCTCACCGATTATCTTCAAGTATCGATTGGCTGATTCGATACAAAAATGGTTCGGATTGTCATAATGAAGAATCATTGTTGGCAGCACAGAAAGTAAATTCATGCTTAGACCCCACATGCCATAAAAGCTGGCTCCATACGGATCTACAAATATCAAACGGCAACAATATGGTATTAGCAGTGAAATTAAATATTGGCTTTTTTCAATTAAATCAGAATTGGTGCATCCTTTGAGAAGTAAATTTTGTAAGCCCGGAAAATTGGACCAATTGAGTCGATAGGAGAACAATTCAATAGTTCTTCTAAACTCGTTTGGACCACTCTTTGTCTCAGACAAGTCAATTTTTTCCAATATTCTACTTAATATGTCACATGCCAGACTAAATTCATGCTTGTAATCAGATTCGAGCAAACACATGGCTAACCAAAAGATTTGACTCAAAATTTTCATATTTGTTTCATTGGAATGTAGGCTTTTTTGTTGTTGTTCTGAGTTTAAAATAGACAAAAATTTTGAATATTTTTTATTTGCCAAAATTGATGTTCCAACACGATCTTGAAGAACTTGCCATTTGTAGTTGAACAGTGACAATGTCAAACACTTTCTGAACGCTACTTGGTGTTTAAATTTAGGGCTAAAGCGCTCCAATTCCCAGGATTTATCAATTAACTGACTGGTCTGTTTCCGTGGCAAAGTAGCACTTTTTTGCTTACGTAAGTCCATTTTTTTCAGATTCATGGCCATTTCGGAACCGATAGCTGTTGAAGATTTTTTTCTAATCTCAGGCTTATCCTGTTTGAGCTTAAGCGATTTACTCTTATGCTTCTGGTTAATGTCTAGAATAGTACCATTGTAGTCATTAATGTGCTCGCTGGCCATTATGATAGCATTCATTTTGAGAGTGAGCAGAATTTCTGCCACGTATCCTTGCACGTCTTCCTTAGCATCGGCTACGATGTCTTTCAAGCGGCCGATGAACATTTTCATTGTTGACAGTGAGCTCATTTTTATATTCAAAGCTCTATGGATTTGCAGAGATCGACCAGCATAGTGTCGATTTGAGGTGTTAAACGACACATTTAGAGCAAATATAGACCAGTTTTTATCTAATTGCTTGGCTTTATCAAATTTGTTGGTCGAGTTTAGTGGCGAAGAAACAGATCTAGTAGAAGAAATGACCGATATCTGCTTGGTTGGCAAGCAAATACTAATAAAACCTTTTAAATTGTCAACAAATGTGGTAAGTATTTCGACACTTTTGAGCTGTTTTTCATAATTATGCCGAGTAATGTACTCAAAGGGCCATACTGGTCCGTTCTTACACTTTCTCAATATGTCAATCAAAACAGCCAAATGGTCTTTGGCCTCTGTTAAATTGTCATCTTTGGTGTCCAACTCAACTCTTTTTTTGTCCCAACTACCTTTTTTTTGGTTGCTTTGAGATTGAGCTGGAGATGAGGGTGCCGAGTGGATGCTTATAAAACTACGCGATTCATGACTCTTTTGCGCCGCACTGTGGGCGCTGAAATTTGAATTAAAGTTAAAATTGTAATAGCAGTGACCATCTGAGTCGGTCGACTTGTACTTTCGGTCATATATCAATGAATGACCATCAATTATGCTATCCAAAGACTCGATTAAATAATCTTTCAACCAGTGTTGCTCGTTTTGTACAGTGATTATAAATATGAGACTGAGAAACAATTTTTTGGCATGTTCGGCAATTAATTGCCGCGGATTATCAAAATTTAAGAGACAATAGTGAAATAAAATTGGGAAGTATTCTGTCCAGTCGAAATCAGCGCCATCATTAGACACAATTTCGCTCAGCAACATCAGCGAAACACTGCCTCGTTGTAAATTATTAAAGTGAAAGTAATGATTATGGTGTAGATAATTGTTTTGGTAAGAAAATAGTGGTATGTAGTCATGATTTGTGATAAAATTTTGTTGTTGATGATTATTGTTAGAATAGTTAAGTATTTTATTAAGTGGACATGCGAATGATTGAAATTTTACTGGAAGTGGTAGCTGAGATTGGTCGAGTTTAAGCTGAGGTGGAGAATATTGAGATTTTTTCAAATTTTGGTAAGATTCAGAGTCCAATTCAGAACTTTCAGGATGAGATAGATCAGAATTTTCATTTTCTGTACCTTCTAGATTTAAATCACTCTGGTTCATTAAGTCAATGCTTTCATCAAGTTCCAAGTGGTAGTTTTCTTGATTGACAAAATAAATGGATGCTTTCTTACAACTGTCCGAGTTTGGCGATGGTGGTGGTGACGCAGGCACAGTAATTGTCTTTAAATAGCGGTAAAATGGAAAATGATTTTCTCTAGATACGTGAGATGTAAAACTGTCTATCATTTCCAGTTCATTGGTCAAATCGTCAATTAAACGCTCAGGACAAATGCGTGACAGATAGCAAACAATTCGTTTAGCATGACAGATCACATCATAAGGTGCCAAACTAATCATCACATAGATGTATCTGCATATTATTTTCAAATTAGAGTGCCATGTAGACGCCAACGATGCCCACAAAAGTTCCAGCTCAGAGCCAAAATTATCTGAAAATTTGCACGTCAGATAGAACAAGTTATTAAGAACTAAATGACTGGCCTCTACTGAACCATATTCGGATTCAAGCTGAAGAACATTGTTAAAGTTGTGTTTATTTGTGTTAGTTATTACATTTGGATTAATGAGTTGTATGTTATAGAGCCATGGAACTAGGATGTTAAGCATGGCACGTCTCAAGTTCAGAGATGTGCACGATTCAAAGTGACTGGTAAGCTCGCAAAATATGAACATTGTCTGGTCAGGATTTTTTTTTGCCAAATATTCACTGATAAATGCCTGACTCTTGGACGCCATGACCATAGAGTCCATAATGTTACAGTCTATTGCATCTTGAAGAAAATTTTTGTTCATCGCTCTGATCAATGTGACGCTGGCCTCGTGAATATTGAGGCGATTAGAGCCTAGATTGAGCAATGTAATGCTCAGAATTGGACCTAAATAAATAGATTCAAATGAGGATTTAAGGAGGGTATTTTTTGTCAAATTGTTGGCCTGAGTCTGGTTCAAATAGTTTAGGTAAACTTTGCTCAGACATAGAAAACATAAGTCAGCTATTTCTTGGGACATGGTGGCATAACATTTGTCAATAGTCCAGTCAAAAATGGGACTAACATTTAGGCTTAAGTTTATATTATTACCACTAGGTGTGCTTGAGTTAGCTATTGTGTACAAGTTTAAGTCTAACAATTGTGTTAGACAATTCATGGCCAATGTGTACGCCTCATTGCTCACTTGGTACTTGCAGCTTTCGTACAACTTCATTTCTGAATTGACCACTTCGAACAAATTATTTAGCCAAGAAAATGCATCTAAATTTTTGTTATTGGCAGTGTCAAAAGCATTGCTGCTGTAAAGCAAAGCTGCACATGCTCTGGCTGAGGCCAATTCAAGTTCATCATAGTAATGATAACAATTCAAATGGGCAAAGTGATTTTGATGAATGAATAAATTTTTGCTTTGGACACTTAATTTCGCCTGATCTTTGGACTTGATGGAAAATTTTCCACTCCATTTGACAATCAAATTGAATAGATTTTGTCTCATTGGATCATGGAAAATAACTGAGCGCTTTTCTTTGGCAACAGAGTCTATGAACTTATAAATAAACATGCTAAAGTGAAGTCGTATTTGATTCAAGCTGTTGTAGGACTTTTCGCCTTCGCTTTCCAAATAACCATGAATAGTGTCAATAAAATCAATGAAAATTTTGCGCATTTGTTCATCATTGAAATGCTGTTCCTGTGAATTGGTCTCTTGATTTTTGAAAGTGTCCATTATTCTCTTGGACAAAGTCTTCTGCTCGGCCATTAGTTCAAATATTCTGACCAATGCGAGCCGAGCCAGGTCTTTTTTCTTCAAGCGCCTAATCTTGTCCTGCCTCTTGAAGTCAGATGTCTCTTTTATAATGGGATTTAGCTCTTCAATGAGATCGCGCTGTGCCTCTATGTTAATACGGCCTAATCCACGTATTATTATCTCCCTAAAATAGGTCATGTCACATTTAAGATAAGGAACAATTATTTTAATGAGAGATGTATGAGTGCCAAAATTGGCATAAAATTTAGATGTCGATTCGACTATGGTAAAGTCATAGTTTACGGCAGTAGATGTCGGATTTAGGTTCTGGTTTGGGGTTAGATTTAATGCATCTTCTATACGACTAGTGTACTTGCGGTATTCACTTGAGTAAATATCTTGATCCGAGCCAGTGGTCAAACAGCATGCTCCAATCAAGTAATTCTTCCATAAGTTTAAATTAATGTCTCTTTCACCAATTTTGCGCGATCGCTCCAAAGCGTTATTGCCAAATAGAAGCGAAGTTCTTGCTGGCTCGTGGGGCTCGTTTGGATCAACAAAGGGTAGTATTTGCTGCAAACGAGCGAATATAAACAACCAGGCATTGGCACGAGCTTGTGGACACCTGGTAAATATGAAATCATAGGCAAAAAAAATTGCCAAACACTCAGTCCAAGGATCAAATGTGAAAACGTAATTAAAATTTTCTTGAGTTTGATTGATCTTTTCTGGACAAATTTTTGTACCATTGGGTAGACTTGACGGTTCTGAGCTAGATTCGATTTCGTTCTGTGAATCGGCCACGTCTGCAGACATACTGGCCGTTCGTTGATTCTTTGACTGGGTTGGCAATGAATTTGTTTGGGTGTTATCACTGTAATTTGACAAGTTTATGCAAGAGTCCCATATGGCGGATTGCTCAATGAGATAACCAAGGTCTAAGCGTGTATTGTGTATGGTCAAATTTATGTTAAAACATTGCAAGTGAAGACTCCGGATTGCATGAGCAGATGCCAAGTCCAAAATGTCTATGGCGTAGTTGTGCTGCGTGTAAATTTTGAAACATTTTATGCTTTCGCCAATTTGTTTGCACTCCTGTAAGATAAAATGACCAAATCGGCGTCTTTGTATACTCGAATGACATAAGGTAAATAGGGAAAATCCCTCCAGATGGTATAAAATTTGGCATGAGTCCTCTAAATTTTGTTCATCGGAAACCGCATTTTTCCAAGAGTTTAGCAGTTGTATGAGCATTTTGAGTGCATTTTCGATCAATTTTGGAAACATGTCACTAATTTCTTTAAGCATAAAATTAGTAAAACCAGTAAAGATTGGCTTTCGCCAAGTAGGATAATTGGAAACTAATGTCTTAAGGGTTTTGAATGCTGTCAGCTTAAGTTCATCATCTAAATGAATGGTAAGTCTTGTTAAAATTTCGACCAATTCAGTTTCTCTAAAACATGGCATAAGTCTTGGCATTAGAGCAATACATGTGCGAAATAAATTAAGTCTTGACTTCATGTCAGAGCTGAATATAGATTCTTTTTGGCTATTGTATGACGTAAGCTCATCTAGATTATTTTGCTCATCTTGAATGGGGTTGGTGATTTGTGAAGTGTCTTCGGTGCTAGCTGATCCGGTGTTCTCAGGCCTTGTCATTAAATATCCACGACCTATTGTTGTGTCAAGAGTTTTCAAGATGTCCTGAAAAGCTCGTCTAACTTGGTCAAAGTATATGCCTATTCCTATTTCACGACAAAAAGAATCACTTAATGTTTGATTTGGATAAATGGTAAGTTGGTCAGTGTCCGGAGTGGTAAAGTTGGATGGTATTGCTGGTGGATTGGGATTTTCTTTTTGAGACTGTAAGGTGTCTGAAATTAATATGAATGCTTTTAGGCCTATCTCCATCCGTAAAGGTAGAATAATCATGTTTTCTTTACTACTTTTGAATAATTGAGTTCCCAATGAGACTCCATTAGAAGTAGAAGACTGGCCTGAGCTTGACAAAGTATTAGCATTAGCTGAAGTCAATTGATCAGCAAAATCTGCCGGGATTTGGTTAACATCTATTGACAATAGTTCATAAATTATATCCTTCATAGCATAATCTAGTTTTTCATATGCAATGTAGTTTATCATTTTTACATAGAGATTAGCTGGCATTTCTTTGGGAATTACCAACTTGCTGCCTTTGGGAAACAAACTTTGCACAATTGCGTTCAATTTGACATTTGTGTCACTTGACTTTTCGCCCTTGATTCGAATCATGTATACCCAAACCAGTCGAATGACCGATTCAAGCGCGATTCTAGACAATGTGGTTTCTTTGGATTTCATTTGCTGAAAGCACAATTGCGCAAAAGTGAACCAATAATTGAGAAAAAATTGCTTTTGACTGACACACAAAAGACAAGTGAGCAATGGAAGAGAAGCTAAGCGGTGTTTTGACTTGGCTGTTAGTTCCAAAGCGTGATGGTAAAGTATGTCAACAAAAGACTTAAGACATGGTACATTAACTTCATTTTTTACAATTCCTATTATTGGCACAAGTATTTCGACAAATAGACCCGCCAGAGTATGCTTTATATCCTTGTCTTTTACATCTACAAAGTATTGAGCCAATTCGTTCAGAAATTGAAAAGATGCTTCGAAATCCTCGATGGGAACCATTTTTATCCTAATGAACTTCATGCCCATGAGAAGTTTAATAATACTCTGACTTGAATGTAAGGTTTGGTTCATGCTAGGTGCCGAGTTTGCACCGATTTGCTGGGTCTGGCAATTCAAGCCTGGCGAGGGATTTTGTTGAATAGACATGGCTGATGGCTGATTGCTGACCTGACCGGACAAATTGGACGACAATGTTGATTGACTGGGTGATTTGTTGGATTTTAATCGGTCGAATTCGTTCAGAAATCTGCTTTTTACTAAAGCAAAACGAGAATGGGCTATGACACCAATGCATTCTGCAAAAAGGTCTATTGTAAATCGGTTATCCAAATAAAGTTGATGATGCTGATAATAGGAAGATGACGAATTTGGAGACGTCTCTTTGGGAACAAAACGTTGGAAAGATAAATCGATTATGTAATTAAGCAAATCATCAATTCCTGGATGAAACGGAAGCTAGAAAAAAACTCAATCATATTATTTATTAAATTAATAAAATAATAAATCATCTGTGATGTGTTCAGCTAAAATTTTTTCAGATATATAAAAATCAAATTTAAAAATTAATTAATTGTTAATCTAATTATGTATTGTCTGTGGCATAATAGAAAAAAAAATAAAAAAATAATTTCGTTATCTTGACAACAGCATATCAAAACCACAAATCTTATTAAATTTTTACTTAATAGAAATCAAAATCGCGGTTTAATATGCTTTTAATAAATTAACTAGTAAAAATATCGAATAATCTTGAACAATGATGAATATTTAATTGATTTATCTTACCTGTTTTAAAATTTCTTTTAAGGATGAACATAATATGCAATTAACAATTAACTATTAATTTAAGATAAATTAATCTAAATACAAAAAAATTATTATTTAATAATACTTCTTTGCGTTCCTCCAAAATATCACTCTCTCTAATTAAACATTGCTTTGTTTTTAAAGCTGCCTTAGATGATGCGTTCAAAGAGTTCGAGTCGTTCTGTTGCTGATTTTGGAACTTTAAATAAGTTAAATTGGAAATCTGAGCTTCATGCCACATAAGCAAAGTCCGCATAAGTGATGGTAGACTTTTTTCGGCCACTTGTGCCATTGTTGAAATTAATTTTTCAAAATCTGGATCTTCATTTTGTTGGAAGAACTCTTTTAAATGCTTAAATATATTCAAATATGAGTATAATTGGTAGCTCAATGCCATACATCTCACTTACCCGCTTGTCACCATTCATCACTTGACTTATTTTTTTAGAACTTAGTTGAATAAATTTAAAGACTATCAAATTCATCAAATATTCTCCGGGTTTTTTATTTTCTATTTTAAAAAAATTATCATCAATATTTACATTAGGCACGGATGTAATTAGATTTTGTAGGTTAAATGATAAATTCTGCGTTTGTTTGAGAACACCCCATGGAAGTTTGGCATAAAAGTGTTTCTCTTGGTTAGCATTTGACACCGGCGATTTACAATTGGACGAGTCGACATCTTTTCTTTCAGCATTGGTCGACGTATTAGCGGATTTTGATGGTGATTCCATGGATGAGTCACCATTTGCACCACTTGTGTTATTTTCAATCATTATTAAACAAGATGAATTGTTTGAACATTATTTAATGTTTGTTTATAGATAATTCTAATTATTATACAGAGCTAAAATTTGGTATAAAAATGAAAATAAGAAGAAACACAAAGAGCGAAATATTTTTTTTTATATTATAATAATATTTAGCTTGCAAATAGTTGCAAGCTCAGCATTCTTGAATTATGAACATATACGTGTAGCTGAGTATTAGTTTTGGTTTTAAAAAAGGGCCTGAAAAACTATGCAAACTTATTTTAATCGGATGAATGCATAATTAGATAAGAGATGGGTGCAAACGGAACTTTCTCTGAGATAGAATTAGAAGCCAAATTTAGAGTTCTTAGACAAAAAAATTTATTTATGTTTTTGTTTTTTAAATATTTGAAAAGTTGATTTTAACCTTTTAAGTCTCTCAAACTATTCGTTCTTATAATGTTATGTCAAATATCAAAAATAAATATATTTTGTTCTCTTATGATAAAAAAATTTGTCAGCTATTTTTATTATACCTATTGTTAATATCAAAGTCCCTCAGAGTTTCTTGAAATTCGGATTATTATTTAAAGGTAAGAACTTAAGAAGAGAAACAGTAAAATAATAGATTGATTATTAGACTAATAAGTACTCATTTCTCATGAGAGCTTATTTATCTAATAAAATTTTCAACATTCTCGAACAAATATTTAAAAATTAGCTTAAATTTAATTTACTTAGATGATTTAATTATTCAGTTCTATTAAAGTCAAAATGAAACTTAATTTTATTTTCTATTACGCGAAAAAAAATTGCTTTTTGACATAAAGTAATAATTCCAAATTTAAAAAATAAATTTACTGAACTTTTTTATACAAATCGATCATTCATTTAACTCCTAGAATTCCTAAAAGCTCTCATTTAACAAAGAATTTTTATTTATGTTTATGATGATTAAGAAAATTCAAATAAAAACTTGATTAATTTGCATTAAAATAGTATACTTTTTTTATTGTAATTTAAAATAGGAAATTTTTATAAATTTACATTTGAGTGTTTTTTGAGTCATATGATATCTTCTTCTAATGATCAATTTTGGATTTAGTACAAGACCTCTTAAAAACTGTTTCAATAATCCTCGATGAAAATCAATAAAAAATATAAACTATGAATAAATTATTCTATAGTTTTATATTTTCAAGAACTAAAAAAAATTAAAAAAAAGTTCATTTGTTATCTAATTTTAAAACAAAAACTTGCTTCATAAAGTGTGCTAGAAAGGTTGAAAGAACGATATTTTTAGAAATGATAATAACCGATTTTTTTTCAAAATTTAAAAATGTTTTACGTGTTTTTCCATTATAATAATAAATATTATCACTGTTTAAAGCAACCAAAGTCGTCAAGCAAACCTAACCATAAAAAATTTCAATAAATAATTAAGTTGTTCATTAATGTTTGTGTGCTAATTATACATTGGTTATTTATTAAAGGTTGAAAATTAAGTTAAATTAACTAAAATGGTAATTAGTCAAGAGTTAATTTTTGATATATTGGTTAATAAAATAATTAATAATTTAGCATGCTACCCTTAAAGTCACATTAAATCGAAAACAACAATGAAAACATGAGACACCAAGCTTTTCATTTATTACTCAATCAAATTCTAAAATTTAATTTAACCTTCTATTTTATTATTATCGCCTAATAATAATAATCTGAATAATTTTTTGAAATTGATTTTAAAGTTGACTTTTTTTCAAAAAGTTATTACATAACAATTCCACTGTTCCGAAATTTCGAGTCTAAAGGTAAATTAATAATCAAATAAAAACAATTAAAGTATAAATTTGATTGCTTAGTTTTTAAGTAAAGAATTATATAATTAGATTAAGTTACGTCTTTAAAAGAGTCCTGTTTAATTCTGGATTCAGAAACAATAATTATAAATAATTTAAAAAAGTGAAATTTTTATTTGAAATAAAAAAATCCTCTTTTAGTTAATATTTTAAAAAATCTAATAAATTTTATCTTGTGCATCCTGATTTTCGAGTAACATGATTTTAAAACTATTTGATAAAAAAATTATAATTTAAAAAGGAATAAAAGATTGTAAAAAAAATTCTTTTTTTTATGAGACGATAATTTACAAATAAATTATACATTTTTGATAGTTCATACTATTAGTTAGTTTTTATTTTAAAGTTCGTTTTAGAAGTTTTTCTTTAGAAATATGTATTTTTGACTTACTTAATTACTTTTTTCGTCATTAATTCTCATATTGAATAAAAAAATAAAATTTCCGAATTCTCGTCCAAAATTAGAAATACAAATTTAATTTAAATTACCTTTTAAAATAAAAGATTTTAGCTAATTAATTTTTATACTTTTTAAAATTGAGATCCAACAAAATATTGTTTGTTGTTTAGCCTAAAATTTTTAAACAATCAACTTATTTATTATTTTAATTCTAACGTGATGATGAAGTTTTAATGGAAAAAAATATGTTATTATAAAAGATCTAAACTCACATTTTTAGCACAAGGCAAAAATAAAGGCTTCCTTAAAGGCTTAATACTAAATAAAGTCGACTAATATAACACTTTATTCCTCGTAGCTAATTAATATTTTTAAACATTATAATTGAATTTCTGGATGAAAATACAAAAATCAGATGGTTTTAAAAATTATTTAAATATGATAGAAGTTAAATGAAGTTGAATAAATAAGTGCAAATTTTAATAAGAAGCGTTTAAAAATTATGGATTTTGATAAAATGTTAAAAATTACTTGATTCAAAAAATGTTACGCAATTCAATCAAAGATAAAACTTAAAATAATTCTTATTTAATTGCCTAGATTTTATTCATGACATAAAAATTTAAATAAAATAAAAATTTCATAATAGATGTTTTTATCTAAAATCTCCCAATGCGTTTAGCCTTATCTGATTTAAACTTTAATAACTTTTTAACAAAGAGAATTTTGCTGGTTTGAAGGCATTGATTGCTTTGATATCAGCTGTGTTGAATGACAAAATGTAAAAAAAATATCGATTAAATTTTTTCTCAAAACTATGAAATTATAAATTTTTGTTTGAGAAAAATTTTAGGAAATTTTAGTTAATTTTAAAATTGAATCCCAATGAATTTTATCAATTTTGTTCTAATAAATAATTGAAGAATAATCAAAAGTTTTATTTTAAGGTATCTTTTAGCAACTAGAATTAAATGAATAACTCACTTAAAATTTACTAAACATAATTATAGGAAATTCAGGTATTTTAATGATGAAATATTTGATCATGAGTAAGTTTGATTTTTGATTCATGAGTAAGCCTGTTAAATAATCAAAGCTTCAAAATATTTTTAATTAGATTTTAGTTGAAGTTTTTTTTATTCTTTTAGCATCAATACTAAAAAAATAGCAAGCGTTTAGATGTTTTACGAAAAATTACGTAAAATACCGTAAATTAACTATATTTTACCACATTTTACGTAAATTAACGTAAAATTCGAAAAGGGAAAAAGAAGTATTTTAGGAAAAATTGCGTAAATTTTCAGGATTTTAAGAGAATTTTGGTAAATTAAAAACCAATTCAAAATTCAAAATTTTTTTAAAAAATGTCTTTTTTTCCAAAAATCGAAAAATTTAAGACAGTTTTTTTTTTCATAAATTGGTCAAAAAAATAGTTATTTTTAAATTGTTACAAAAAAAGTTTTCATAAATTTTCTATTTTTGGAAAAAAAAAGGCATTTTTTCAAAAAATTTTGAATTTTGAATTGGTTTTTAATTTTACCAAAATTCTCTCAAAATCCTGAAAATTTACGTAATTTTTCGTTAAATACTGTTATCAAATCACCACTGTATATTGTAAATATTTATTTTTCAAATCAGTCGTATTATGTTTGCGTAAATTTCATAGAAATTAATAGAATTGATCAAAAGAATATGACAGAACTGTTTTCTATACAGATAATATGTTATATTTGCAATATCATAAAAATGAGTATTCATTTTATATAATTTTAATAAAATTTAAATTTCTCTAAATAAAAGTATCATTTAATTAATATCTCAAAATAATTATTGAAATGAATCCTATCTTTTAGACCCTTAAATCAATGAAATAGAAATGTAGTTGAAAAAACTTAGTTTAGAAAATAAAAAAGATAAAATAACATTATAATTAGAAAATTAATTAAATTTAAAGGCTATTCAAATAATCACAAAATTTAATTTTCTCTAAAAAAATTGATTTTGTGTATAAAAATTGTCTTGAACATCTTTCTCGGCTATGTTAATAAATTTTCATTAAAAATATCGGATTATAGATAATCCTTTAGCCGACAAAATACAACAAAAATAAAATTTTAAAATAAAAATTTCTTTTTCTACAATAAAACTAAAATTTCCATGGCAGGTTAAGCTGATTTCAAGATTGGTGACATGATGTCATTTAATCTACAAAATCCAAAGTGGATAAGATTATCTGAACTTTTCAAAAACTATATGTTCTTAACTTTACCGGACATTTAAAAAAAAATTTATGAATGATTTTTCTATTAGGCGTCGAATATATCTAAAATAAAGTGCATATCACTAGTTTATTATAGCTCACCAATTCTAATTTTTTTAATTGATCAAAAATTCTTTAAAAAATAATATTTCTCATCAATTTTAATAAATACTAAAATAATGAAGAATGTGTTTTATATCAAATGTAAAAGTAAAGTAAAGTTAAATTCGTAGAAAGAAAAGCTTTAAGCCCAAGATAACAATAATAATGCATCGAGTACCAATCCAATATGCGGTTTTCAAGCTTCTAAATCATACTCTTTTTAAATAATTTATTTTAATTACAATGTTATTACAAAAGCTCTATTCTTTTTACAATTATTTATGAATTTTTGAAAAATAGATTATCTATGCAGCGAATTTCTTCTTAAGTTAAACGTATTGATCAATCTATTTTTTTAAAATAAAGTGAGCAAACTGGATTTTTATAATCATGATCATATCGTGTTTTTTTACATAAAAATACAGTGAAAGTGGTTTGTTTTTGGTTTTGGAATTCTGTATCAAAACTCTTTAAGAATTGTTTTTAATGATTACAAAATTTGCGCAACCCATTTTACAAATTTATTTTGATCTTGTTTAAATTTAACCATCTAATTTGGAAACTAGCTCACTTATCTAGATATCTTATGTCTTTAAATAGAACATTTCAAGTCATTCATATTTCTTTTAGAATTTAAATCCATGATGGAAGAAAATTCGATTAATAACAATCAAATTAAATTTGAGCTATCTGATTCAAATGTACCAAATAAACTCGAAAAAGAAGTCGACAAAAAAAAAGATCAAAACACATATCCAAAAACAGTTTTTCTAATTATTTTAAATGAATTTTGTGAACGATTTTCCTATTATGGCATAAGAACTATTCTTTTTTTGTATCTAACCAATTTTATTAAAATTCAACAGCATTCAGCCACTGCCATTTACCATGCATTCACTGTGATATGCTACTTTACTCCTGTAGTGGGTGCAATAATAGCTGATGGCAATCTTGGTCTTTATAAAACAATTCTTTATGTCTCTATTGTTTATTGTATTGGAGAAATAATTCTAACCATAACTAGTATAATACCTTTGGGAGCTCCAAATATTGCTGGACCTGCTATTGCTTTGTTCATAATTGCAGTTGGAACTGGAGGTAACTAAAAATATAATTTATTATTTTTTGATATAAATAGAATAGCTCATTAAAATTAAAAAATTTTTTAAATGAAATTAAATTAAATCTTTTCTTGATAAATAAAAAGGAATCAAGCCGTGTGTAAGCGCCTTTGGAGGAAACCAATTCCATCCGTCACAAAAAAAATATTTGGCTACATTTTTTTCTGTCTTTTATTTGAGTATAAATATTGGTAGTACAATTGGAACTATTCTGACGCCAATTTTCAGAAGCGATGTTAAATGCTTTGGGCAAGATTGTTATCCATTAGCTTTTGGTGTGCCAGCAATTGTTATGATACTTTCCATTATAATCTATTCAATTGGTACTCCGTTTTATAATAGGTCTGATGAAGAAAATAAAAAAGGAAACAATATAATAATTCAAACAGCTGATTGTATTTTTACTGGAATTAGAAACAAGATCAAATTCAGGAACATGGAAAAAAAAGAACATTGGCTGGACTATGCTGATACCAAATATAGCAAACAAGTTATTTTTGACGTGAAAGCATTTTACAAGATATTTGTTGTGTTTCTTCCCCTGCCGGTATTCTGGGCATTGTATGATCAACAAGGTTCTAGATGGACTGCTCAAGCACAACAGCTGAATGGTAGATTAGGAAAATGGATGATAAAACCAGATCAGTTTCAGGCCGTAAATCCAATTTTTATAGTTGCTTTGGTTCCATTATTTGATTTTGTAATTTATCCATTTTTTTCAAAATTTAACATTTTGAAAAAAGAACTTCATCGAATGAGCATTGGGCTCATATTTGCCATTATCTCATTTGGAATAGCTGCTTTGCTAGAATCAAGAATGCAGGATTCATCGAAATTGCTAAATCCTACAAACAGAATAAGATTTGTCAATTTATCTCCATGTGATATAACATTTTCCCAACAAAATGAGGTTTTGTTTCATCTGACCAAGACTAGTAAACAAATTGATATACCAGACCATGTTCGTTGGAAATTAAACCAACAAAATAATATAATTTTAAATTCAACTTGTTCAATTACAAAGAAAACATTCAGCATTTCTAATCCAGTAGACATTAGTGTCTTGAATAGTCCTAAGAATATTTTTTTTTATCTGGATAATGACAGAATAAAGATATATGAAAATTTTTTCAATCTAAGTAACCAAGTGATTGGCTTTAGCCAAATTAGATTTTTGAATTTTAGAACCTCTAAATTTGGATCGCTTTATCCAAAAGTTTTCAACAATATTATCAACTATGGCAGTGATAGCTTCGAAGAAATGAATATCTCAAATTATTTAGACTGGAACCGAAATATTCAAGTAGCCTATGCAACAATCGACTATAGCAACTACAGAGTATCCATCCGCAATTCAACAACCGAATTGCTAGGTTTTGAATTAACAGTTGAAACATGCGGAAGATATTCAATTTTAGTGTATCCAAATCCTATAGATGGTCAGCAACTTGATTATCTCATTTTAACAGATATTTATCCAAACGGATTACATCTTTGCTGGCAACTGATTCAAATATTCGTCATGACAGTTGGTGAAGTAATGTTTTCTATTAGTGGCATTTCGTTTGCTTATTCACAAGCCCCGTCTTCAATGAAGTCAGTTATGCAAGCTTTGTGGTGTTTGACTGTTGCCTTTGGTAATTTGATTGTGGTTATTGTGGCAGAAGCAAAATTTGTTGAAAACCAAGTCTATGAATACTTTATATTTATTAGTCTTCTTACTGTGGCTACTGGAACTTTTATATTTCTATCGTGGCGCTATAGATATACTGAAAAAAGTGATGATGAAGATTTTTCTTCGGAAGATGATAAAACAGAATCGAGCCTTGACTTGGCTAAACCTCTAAAACATTCCGTTCACGCCAAATATTCTACTGATTCTGAAATAAAACTAATCTCTTTAAGTGCTCTAGAAGTTAATTAACTTTGATTTCAACTTTTATCATTTTACTTGTAAATTTTATTAATTTTTATTTATGCTTTTTTAAATAAAATATATTTATGAAATTGTATCACTATTTTTTAAAATAATTTAAATACCATCTTAAAATTCTGTTAAGTATTTCATATTTTTTAAACAACTTAATAGTTATAAGTCACTTTCTATTCATTTTTTATGAGTAATTTTTAAAGTTTTAATAACAAGCAAACTGTTAATTGTTGTTTTTAATACAATTCAATAATGAAAATTTTTTTTGAAATTATTTTTTAATGCCAAACTGAATTTTTTGGAATGAGAAATAATTTATAAGTAAATTGATTTAATTTAGGGAAAATTTTTTTTGATATTTCTGACAGATTTTTTATCATTATTAATTGTCTCATTTAAAATTATTTTGTTCATTTTGAGAAAATATTTATCTTCATTTGATATAAGAAATTAATAATTAAACAAAAGCTTAACCCAATAGGGTCGCAGTATTATTTACTACTACTACTACTACTAACAATTAAACGAAAAAAATTAGTAAAATGTTTTAAATCCACAAAATCATTTTGAATATGTCAGTGCTAATTTTTTCGTTTAAACAAGTGAAAGATAAAATGGTGTGAATTTTTTTAATTCTATTTTTAAATAAGTTAAGATAAAAAAAATAAGTGTCTATATTTAAAAGATTAGATTAGAGGATAAATGTTGATAAATATAAAGATTTGATTTTTATTTTAAATTAATAAAAATGATTAAACTGAACAGAGACTTTTCATGTAATTTATTTGTTGATTTATAAAAAGAGAAATGATTTCATAATATAAATAATTATTAAAATACTCAATTATATATATTTAAGTATTCTCTTCAATAAAAAAGATACAATGCTCTTGAGTGCAATTTTCTTCTTAATTGCATGAAAATAATACACTTTATTTAGTCTGTCAATTATTATATTATCATTTTGATGTAAAAAAATTTAATAAAAACAAATTTTATATTATTTTATTAAATTAGTTTAATAAGAATTATTTAAATTTGTAAAAAAAATTAGAATATACATAAAAAGACTAAATGAAAAACGGCTTGAATCATTTCCTAAAAAGAAAAAATTAATTATTTGAACGAAATTTTCCCACAATTAAATTACTTTTAAGTAAAACAGTAGCATTTTTAAGAATTAAACTAGGCATGTCTGGATTGATACATTGGTAAATACCTTCATCTTGATCGGATTCAATCAGAACACTTAAAAAATACTCATTTCTATCTGAGTTTTTTACTAATTGCTCGCTGCGACTTCTTAAATTGCTTGATGATGAATATAATGCTGAAGAATATGGAGTTATCTCGTTGGAATCTTTATCACTAACTCGTTTTACGAACGTTTTGTACTTAAAACGTGATCTAGTTTGATTTCCATAGCTAAAAAAGAGTGTTTATTCGATTTCAAAAATAAATTAAAATATAAAATTAATATTTACCTTACAATATTTAATCGGCCTTTTTTATCTAAAAAATACCAGTCTAGCTCGTAAGTATTTACAATAGAAAATGGTTTGACATTTGAATTGGATTCATAAAATGATTCTAATGACCTAGTAGTACGTACATGTCTTTTTCTACGACGTTTTTTATACTCTTCAATATCATCGTCATAATTGAAATGATAAGACGTAATTGTAGAGTCAATATCAATTGGAAAATTTTTCATATCAGTATCTAATTGACCATTATTAATCCATTTTGAATCAAAAACACATGAAATATTTATTGTTTCACCAATATTTGTATAAATTATTTGCTGATAAGTCGGTCGTTCTTTTGTTTTATCAATCGGAAACGATTCTTATTTAATAATTAAAAGTTAAACTTATTTCACTTTATTTTAGATCAATTGAGAAAGATTTTATCTTTTCTTAGATTATGTAATAAACTTTAAATAACTTAATTTATTTATACACTATTGATTTTATAAAATTAAAATGATTTTTATTGATCTAAATGTGATTTATTTAGTGTGTGCTAAACAATCAATTCTTTTTTCTTAATTTTTTAAAGCTATTTGAAAATAAACAATCTGCTATATTTAATCGCAAATAAAAAAGTTATTGTTTATATAAAAATAAATAAAATTGATTGTTTTTTAAGTGTTCAAATGACCTAAATTACATAATTAATAATTTGAAAATTTTGGATTTGTAATTTTCCTTTTTTGAAAGAAAGCATTTTTTTAAAATTAATAATTTAACTATTTACCTGTCAATTGGATTGATATAAGCAAAAAAATCCACAAAATTTCATAGACTTTACAAATCTTTGATATTTTCAAAATCATTTTCAATTTAAAATTATTTAAGCTTTAACAAAATTGTCAGAATAAAACATTGTAGTTATTTTGATGAAATGAGGTTATTTTATTGATCATTCGATTACTAAGTAATCAATTATTTACTAAATGTGAATACTATTAGTTATTATTTTTGCTTCTTTTAGTTTATCTAAAAATAAAACTATAATTAAAAAATAATACAAAATAATAACTTTGAAAGAAAGTTTTATAATGCTCTTTATCAAATGTTCAATAATTACGAAATTCAAAATAAGCCAGCTCGGTTCTCTTATATTTTCTGTAACATTCACTTGTTTATTTTTAATACGCTCACTCAAATTTTGTTATTTTGATACACTCAACAAGGTGCTTGAATTTTTGCATCTCAAACTGTGCCTACATTTTCAATGGTTGATATTTTTCTTTTAATAAACTTTTAATCTATATTGATCTTATAATATAATATACCTTGATGAAAATTTTAAAAAAATAATCTTATCTAAATTTTTAATGTACTTCGTACTTAACATTTTGTTAATTTTTTTTTTAAATTAATTTTTTTTATCTGAATAGAAAAATATTTAAAAAAAATCATACTTTCAAAAATTTTTAATTAGAAAAATTGTTTTTTCTTTATAACAAGATTGTTTACCGGTGTAAAATTCGTTAGATTTAAAAAATACCACTCAAGACAATCTTTCAAGATCTGATAACCTATTATTCGCTCTGAACTTGTTAAGTTTTTAAAATTTTAGGACCTTTTTTGTCGAATAAATAAATATTTAAATCTAAGAATAATTTTTCTGCTTTTTGTTATGAATCGACTAAAGTTTACTTTTTCCCGTAAGCTAGATAAGAAGTAATCTAATCGTTAAAGTACAAATTTATCTATTCACAATGGAATCATTGCCATAAATATGAAGTTAGAAATCGCACCCGTTTTAAACGAATCATAAACAAATTGTATAAGATTACAAGATAATTGACCATAAAAACCAAAATTATCATACGCTTTTTATCATTAATTCATATCGGATGAATCAGTTTTAGCTAGTTTTAAAAATTAAAATGCTTGTAGTTTCACGTTTCGTTTGAAGTGAAATAATAATGTGAAAAATGCTGCCAATTTGGCGTTTGTTCGGCCTATTTTTGTCTGAAAATAATCATGCTTTTAAACAAATAAAAAAAAGATAAAATTGGAATTCGAGAAATTCTATAAAAGTTAAATCAACAATGAGGCCAAATCTACCTCGACGGAGCGGATAAAACTAAAACTTTATTAGTTTTGTTTCAATAAAATGCAAATCAATTAAATTGTTTATTAATCGAAAAATAAAAGTAGATACAAAAAGCCAAAATTTAAATTTTAAATTAAAGATTCGCATAAAAACAAACAAAAAATATAGTTCTGCTTTATCTTATCTTGAGTCTGTCTTTAGCCAAATTGATGTTTAATTGAATTCTAGGCTAATCAACATTTGCTAATGAGATTATACCGCTTGTATTTGCTAGAGAGAAAAATTTAAGGCCGTCAAAAATTTATAAATTTTACAGAGCCTAGCTAAAAATATGTTATCGTACAGTCGTTGCCTTAAACTGCTCATTTATTTATTTTTTATTGAATATTCATTTGATTCTGTTTTTTTTTCTTATTAAATAAGATTAAATAAATTCCTAAGACTTATCTTGACTTTTATTCTGGATATCTTTCAATGGTCTTTTGATTAATCCCCAAATGAACAAAAAAATTAGTCAGATTGAAGAAGATTATTCCTGTATTTTTGGCTTTTATCCCAAAGGATTTAATAATTTTAAATAATAATTTTTTAGTATATTAGAAAGCTTGATTTTTATTTTATATAAAAATTAATAGTCTTTTTGAAACAAATTAGCATGATTTAAATTAAAATTTTCTCTTTTATAAGTGTTCATTTTCTAAATTAAAAAAAAATTGCTTGATGCTTGACCGAGACTGTTTTAAAAGTGACTAATTAATTACATAGTCAATTATTTCATATAAAATGTCACACGATTTGCCCACTTTTAACCATCTAATTCACTATTCTAGCAAGACTTGTGATGCATGTAAAATTTTTTTTCTGGTACAATAAATTTCATATTATAAACAAGCACTAGGCCCTGGAAAATGAAAAAAATGTCACATTTTAAATCTTTTAAAAAATTAGTTACCAAAAATGAACCAGCTTGTGACAAGTAATTTGTTAATTCAATAAGGGTAATATTTTAGATACAGTCTGATAAATACTTATATTATATTTTTATACCATGCCCGCTTATTTCTAAGCAATTAATTAATAAAAAATTGAAAAAATTATCAAGTTACCTCAGAAAAATTAATATTCCTAAACTTTTTGAGGATTAATTTTCCATAATTAATGATTTTTCTTGATAAACTATCATTCATTTGCCTAAATGCTATAATACATTAGGAAATTATATCCTTCTGACTAGCAGATAAATATCTAAGATAAAATATTAATTCAGACATATCTTGTATTTTTTTGAAAAATTTTAACATTACTTTGAGCTTTTTGATGTTAAATTTGGACCCTTAAATTCATATTATTTAATAGTATGGAAAAAAAGAATTTAATAAGTTAAGAGAGAAAATATCCCAAATTTAGCTCAAGAAAAACTAAATTTATCTTCATATAAACGCCTAATGAATTTCAAATTTCAATAGATTAACAATCTATTTATTTATCTATTTAACGCCAAAATATTCTAATGCTTTTAGTAGGTCTTAAAGTTATCCATTTAGGTTATATATTTATTTGAAGCAGTCGGTCGCTAGAAAAGGAAATTGATCCACTTACAATCAAGATTCAAAATTTTCTGGTAGCCGACACTTTTTAATCCATTTATACATCAATGCAGCACATTCATTTAGGTATCTATTGTCATATTTTGAACCAAATTTAGCCCTATTATTTAATAGTTTTTAGAACCATTGCTGATGGGAAACACTAATTTAGAAAAAAATTTCAAGTCAATCTTTATAATTTTTTCCTTTTGATTCACAAAAAAACTTAATTTTCATACAAAACAAAACGGAAATGAAATATTTGGACACTTAAAGCTTTATTTTGGATGACATATTTTAAAAATAGAGAAATTAGTATTTCTACAAATATTTTTGTTCAATTCTTAATATTAAATTTGATATTACGAAACAATAACTTTAAAAGTAATTTAAGAATTTAAATTTTTTCCGATGGTTAAACGATCATATTGTATTAAAATTCGATAAACCATGCTCATAACTGAACCTAAATTAAAGTTGGGAAAATATTTAAACTTATTTTGCTATTGTTATTGGTCTTTCTAATTCCTGTTTGTAAAAAGTGTAACTATTTTTTTATTCGGCAGTGACCATATTTTGATAAGAAATGAACAACACTTATTACGCTGATTGATTTTTGTTTCTGATGACATCTAAATTTGATTTGAATAAACTCGTAAATAAAATTTTTTTATCTTGAATGGGATGTAATTGCCGAGAAGACCTCTTGATAAAAAAATTAAATATTTTTCTATCAAACTAAACCAACAATTGCTTAGATGCCTCTTCTTTTTGTTGATTGAGCAAAATCAATAAATATTATGTAACCATCATTCTATTGAATATTCAAATAAGAAATTAGTCACTAAAAGTCATCCAAGCACAAATATGTTTAATTTACCAATTTTACACCTTATGCAATCGCATTCAATAACAAAAAAAACATACGTTTTCCTGGGAGAATAAATTATTTTATTTCGTTTAGGAAATTAAGTATACGATTTTAATCTTCCAGAGTCAATAGGCTTTATTTGGGATGCTGTACTGCCAGCTAAATTCAAAGCCATTCAGACACTTTAATCAATTAGGTTTTAATTAATTTATAGAATAAAATCCTTTAAATATTCAAAGCTTTTCGGTAATCGATATGAATATAAATTAGAAATTAAGAAAAAATATTATTTTTTTAGTTTTTCCTAACCTTTTATTTTTATTTATTAAAAATTAGAAATAAAGACACCATTAGCATTTATTGTACTCCGGATTTTTTGTCTAGATATTAAGCTAATCTAATTATAAAAGCTAAACTAAAACAGAAAGAGTTAGATTTATTAAAAATGTCCTTGTTCAATTCACACTCAATTTTCCAAAAAATCTTAACTTGGTAAAACTAAACTTTCAAATGCACAGGGCCATATTAGGGAAGCGTTTGTTGGTTAAAGACGAAAATTGCTTAATACTTGACCCAAATCTATCACTCTATAGATAAGCTTTTAAAAAAAAAACATACGATCGACTTTTGCCATAATTTCCATCTAACCAAGAACTTGTAATATTTTTCATTTTAAAGTAAAAGGTAAATTAGATACCGATAAATCGACCAAAATCAAAATTAATTAGAAATACATAAAACTGAAGTATAAAGCTAATTAAAAAAGATTTATGTCTTCCAAGTCTACATGCAAGCTATTGCAAATAAATTATTTTTAACAAGAGCAAATTGTCTAGTTGAATTCAAAGCTGGATGAACAAGAGCTTGGCTAAAATAATTCATATTTTCAACACAAGGATCAAAAATTGATTTAATGATAAAACAATTTTCATCCGAAATAAATATTGCTTTGATTTTAATTGAAAATTAGATGAAATTTGAAAAATTAAATATTTAATAACAATGAACTTAATTTGAGTTTTATAATTTCAACAACAATAGGTTTTAATAAAAAAAATTAGTTAATTTTGTTTCATCTAGAAAAGAAAGATCTCTTCAATTTAATTTATTTTTAAGTAGCCCCAATTTTGCATAAACATATAATTGATGGTACCATAAAGTTTTTTTTTGTCAACTTAATTTAGATCAGATTAGATTAGATAAAATTTTGCTCATTAGAATTTAGGCAAAAATTCAACTATTGCAAATAAATGTCATTATTGATCAAATCATTAAATATGTTTCCTTAATAAATCAATTCCTTTTAAGGCTCTTAATTTTATTTTATATCTAACAACTAATTCCTGATTATTGTGTTTGCTAATATCTTTGTTGTTCTTAATAAATAATTTAAAAAGAGTCCAAACGACACATGATTTGCTCTAAAATACTACTCCGAAACCTAATTTACCTGAATAAAGACTTTTGCCAAAAATTAATCCAAGTGTTATTAATTTAAACTTAGTGCTCCTTGTGGAGTAATTTTTAATTTTATTCAAAAAAATTTTAAATATAGAGTCCAAAACCCAAATATTGATTTGCTTCAAATAAATTAACTCTTTTAGAAAAATTTGATTAAATTTTAAAATATTAATTTTTTTAGAAAAGGTTGCTAATGTCACTTTAAAGAACAGCAGTCAGAGCCTACTTGGTCAGCTATCTGCACTCTATCAAATTTTAAAACTATCAGACTTAATTATATTTTTGGCAATAATCAATGAGGAAAATGTTAAAAATAGCACTCAGCAAGACTAATTAGAAATTGAAAACTTCACGAGTAATAAGAGCTTACTCAAACGAATAATCTAATTAAGCTATAAGCAAGATCACTTGAAAATTTTTCGACAAGATCGCAAATGAACCTTTTATAGAGTAAAAAAATACCTCTAAAATGTGAAATTTATTTTTGACTAAATAGACACAGATGGATGATAATTTGGAAAATTTAAATACAACCAGAAATTAAACTTAATTTGTTTTGCGTGACAATTTTTTCTTAAACTAAGATCAAAAATTATTTATTTTATTTTTATTCCCTCAACAAGAATAAATAAATATAAACTTGTTGACAAACTAATTCGTTTTCAAATTTCCGTTTGGCAATGGTAAATTAAATCGCGTCGAGCTACTGTTCAAGATAAACAGTTTTAATTATATTTTCACATTAAATATCTTGAAGAAAATAACAATTAATCGAAAAGTTTAGTTTAAAAAATAAATAAATAAATATTTAATTCAGCCTCGTAGACATCAAAACCAGTGGCGATTTTTTGAGACATATCTTCTACTTGTGCCATTTCCTCACTTATTTGACGAATTAATTAAAGCTCATTGAATTTTGTTTTAAATATCTCTCTCTCTATGCTTCTCAAGTACTCGAAGACTTTGAAAATAATGAATGTCTGATTAAAGTATTATGAATTAGATAGTAATTTTAAGTATGACTAGAATTGATTTATTATTAATTTTGGCATTTCCAAATTTTGCTCCAAATCGATCAACAAAAAGAAGCACTTGAGTTAATTCAATGAAAATTAATTCCGAGCTATTCTGTTTATACCTTCTGTGTATTTAGCCAAAATAAAATGACTTTTAATTTATTTTTTAAGCTTCAATCAATTAGTTGAGTCTACAAGACACCGGGAGAGGGATCAATTATTAATTAAATTCTGTTTACTTTAAAAATAACTTAATTTGTTTGACTCTAATAAAACTGTCCCTTAATTGGAATAATTTACGATTAAATTTTTCAACATTTTATTTAAAATACTCGGGTTATGTAAGAGAAAATTTTTATTAAAGACACAAAACCAACCAGGCTCAAGACCTGATGATAGCAGATATTTATTAATAAAAAAGGATGTGATTCTTTGTTGTAATATTTCAATTAAATTGTTAATTTAAAATATCTAAGGCACGCAATGTGATTTATTTTATTTTAATAATTTTTAAGAAATTAATTTTACCAAAGTTCGAAACTATTATTTTTATTTATTAGAAAATTTTATAATTTTATAAATTTTAATTAAAAATTGCTTCCAAAAATTTAGACTGAAGTAAAAAAAGTATCAAAAAATTCTATTTAGCGTAAAGAAGAAAAAAATAATTTTGAGCTTTTATCGTGTCACGTCAGTAAAATTATCAGGACTTAATTATGAGCATAATGAAGTATTAAATGGCCTTTTTAAAATAAAAGAAAAACACTTCAAATTCTTTAATTTTGATTGAAGATAGTTTAATGAAAAAATTAATTTGCTTTATATCAAATTTAAAATCTTGTTATACTCATTTGATAATTTGAATAATTACCTTTTGATTATTTTTTAAATATTCAAGCTTAATACTTTTGGTTTCAAGAGTATTCAAATATTTGTTTATTTGTATTTAAAAATAAATTAATTTTATTTAAAAAATATTTAATTACTATTTCTTAAACTTAATTTTTTCAATTAAAAAAGAAGTCAAAAATTTTCGATTGTATAAATTAATTAGACTAATTTCAAGAAGATAATTGAGATTTCTTGGGATATTTCAAGCAAATCCTAAGAATTAAAAAAAATCAAATTTTAAGAAATTTTTTCAAAAAGAAACTCTTAATCAAAAAGAAATTGAATTGAATTTTATATTTGTAAAAATGATTTAACATTAAATAAAAATGGTTACAAAAATAGTTAATTAATTAAAAAAAAGTTTCTAGTCTAATTAATTAATAAACAATTAATTTTATGAGTATAAATCTAAATTTTCCAGATCTATAAATTCATAATTATCATCTTCATCAAAAAATATTTCAATTTCATTAGGAGAGCCATTAATTTTTATTCTATCATCAATTTCTCCATCTAGATTTATTTCTAAAATACATGACTGACTTTTATCATATGCATTTATGACATTTTCATCTGACACTGAAAATATTCTACATTCTGAATCTATTTCAAATGATTTTACCATTTTACCACTATCTTGGTTAACTATTGTAACCAAATTTTTATGTTGAAAGATTAAATACAGTCTGTTCCTGTGCATGGTTGAAATTTTGAGTGGATACTCGATCAAAGAGTTTGAATTAGTATACATAGTCATTAAAATATCCAAATTGTGGTCAAAAATATCCAGATCGTTTTCTGAGAATCCAAGCACATATTTTTTTGTTGTGTAAATAGCTGTATATGATTTTTTAATTGTTCGAATTTCCAACTCTTCTAAATCTGAATTAATCTTTTTAAATATTTTGTGAAACAAATGATCAAAATACACATAAATATAACCACCATAATATGAAATTAGGTAATTTTGGCAATCGGAATCTATCCGTAATTCTTTAGTTTTAATATTAATATTTTTCAAATAAACTTCAATATAAAATACATCAAAAAACAAATCATAAAATTGAAATTCATTATTCGGATATTTATATTTTCTTCCAAGATAAGTGAATATAAAATGCTTTTTGTCAGTTTTCACAATTTTCAAAGTTCGTTTGTTGGAACATGACGAAATAAATCGAGTTTTTCGATAATCACAAATATTTATAATTTTTGAATTTTTTTCTTCTAATAAGCCCAATATGTTTTGGTTTACCATGGTAGAACTCTTAAAAAATCTAATTTGTTTATTATTTCGAACCATTTGGTAAAATTTGTTAATTTTAATGGCATATTTAGATCTCAGACATTCGTATTTATTTGAAAGAGTATCATTATTATTTATTTTTAATTTTTTTTCAATCATTCTCATCTCTTCGACAAGTTTATTTAATTCATTAAAAATAGATTCAAACTCGCTATTTTTTGTTGTTAATTGTTTAACATTATCTTCTATTAGATAAAATATTTTTTGCGTCAAGTCATCTCGAATATTTTTAATTTGAAGAATTTTTTTATCACATGCTGTTGTTATGTGAGTTATTGTTGGCTCAAAAAATTCCTGAATTGTCTCCTCAGGCGACTCATATATTCTTTTTATTCTCTCAAATTCTAATTCATATTTTGAACTTATCTTGGATTCATTGGCACTGGTTTCGATATTTTTTGCCAAATTTTCATCAATCAATAATCTATTATCTGATGAAGGACTCATTTCATCAGAAGGACATGTTGAAAGTGACTGATTATCAACATTTTGATTGCACATTGGGCAAATAGCGTTGTTTAAAGAATCCATTTTTAAAAATTAAAACTCAATCTAACTGTTGAAATTAACAAGAAAATAACATAAGCTATATACTAGTAATATAAAATTATTTTTGAAAAAATTATATGGAGTTATTTTTAATTTAGAAGATTAAAAAAATGGCTTCCAATTTTGACAATTTTACTTTAAAAAAATCAAATGGATGGATGAATTATGATAACATGATTAATTACAAGAGTCAAAAGCCACTAAACAACAATTTTTACACTTATCAGTCTGTAAAAAGAAAAAGAAACATCAGATTTTGTTTGGTCAAAGATGATGTCCTTAATTTAGATGTTTCGTGTATCGTCCATTTTTACCAGCAGGGTGGAACTTCAAATGGTGACATTTTTAAAAAAGCTGGGAAGCTTTATGAAAATGAATTTAACTCGAAACTGTTGCAGAACTTGGCAAATTTATCCAATAATCACTCGGTAAAATAATTATAAAATAATTTATTTTTCTAAAATTATTTCTAATTTTTAAGCTGTTTATTACTTTGTCTGGAGAGATGGTAAACTGCGAATACATTCTCAATTTTATTTATAAATTGAAACATTTTCCAACAGATATTAGAGAAAAAGAGATTCTAAGAACAATATATGAGAGCTACGCAAGTATATTTGAAGCTACTAATAGATTAAATATAAAATCATTAGCAGTACCGTTTTTAATTATTGAAAATGAGATAGAAATGTCAGTGAAGGCGATTATAGAGAGCCTAATTCATTTTACTGATTCACTTGAAAATAAAGGACAATCGCTTAAATTAGTTTATTTAACATCAGACAATGATGAAATTTTGAAGAAATTTGATAATTTAGCAACATATGGTTATAATTTAGATTATATAATCTACAAGTCTTCAGAATCAAATCAGCATTTATCTGAATATAATAATCAAGAGAATAAAATAGTCTTTTTGAAAAAAACAAAAAATTTTCAAGATTTTTATAATATTTGTGACATTTGTGGCAAAAATTCTCTTTTAATAAGTAACTTTCTAAATGATGATTATTTGAAAAACTGCTCTAAGAATCGATGTAAGATGTGCATTACTGGATTCAAAATTGCTAGTTTTTTCCAAAGCCGAATGTTTGCCAATTGTGATAAATTTTGTATTTATTGTGTTGGAGACTTTGTTAGCAAAATAAAATACTCTTTATGCAGTAGTTGTTTGAGGAATATTGATAAAACAAAATTTGCAAAGAATAAATATTGTAATAAGGATTCGCTATGCTTAAAATGTGAAAATTTGCCCAAAAATGTCTCCAAATACTGTTATGTATGTGAATTTTACATATTTCTACAAAAATTAGATGAAATTAAAATGATACTTAATCACGAATCGATTTCGTGTTGTTTTGATTATTGTAACTTGTCGGAAATAGAATATGAAGATATAAGCAAGCTGAGTTGTGGACACACATCATGTTCGAAAATTGAAAATTTTACAAAATTGTGCTCATTATGTGCAATTGATAAGTTTCTAATGAGATTGAAAGAAATTGACTCAACTGCTCCCCAATAATTAAATATTTAAAATGATATAAATTCAGAAATAAAATAAAAAAATAATCAATTTTTATTAAATTTTTTTACCATCCAGCATTATCTGTGATTATTACACATATTCAATTTGATTTTAAAAAATAAAGGATTTTATTGCTCACAAATATTTGATATCTGATTTTTCTTTTTCTAATTATTTGTAAATAATTTAATTGGTAATGATAAAAGTGATTTTTTAATTAAAAATCTTATTAATGGTATAATTAAATGAAAAAAATTACATTTTGCAAATACCGAACAATCATCTACAATTAAAAATCAGAAATTTAACTACCATTGGGACTGTATTCCTTAAAAAATTAGATGACATCGATTCTTAAATCGTTAATTATCAATATTAGACTCTTAAAAAAACAAGGAAATGTCAGATTAGTCTTGTTGATGTGTTTTTTTTTATGTCAAGAATCACAAACTTTATATATTTAGTTACAATTTGAAAAATTATCTCTACTATCTAGTACAACATTTATCTTTAAAAAATTTAATAAAGAAAATTTTGAAAAAGCTTTAAAATGAAAATAGTACGATCTTTTTCTGATTTTAACATTCATTTAACATTTTGTTTTCATTTTAATTTTTTACTAATCAAAATAACAAAGTTTATTTATGGCTTGATAAATTTAGAAAATTCAAAGTGTTTTTAAATTAGTTTTCCAAAAGTAGCGATCACAAACCTCTTTATTTCTTACATATATCAGATATTCTGTTCAAAATTCATAACAAAATAAAAATAAAACTTTATAAATATTTTGTAGTTATTTAAATTTAATTTAAATATAATTTTATTATAGATTTATTTTAATTTTATTCTCTTCTTGGTTTCCAACGATTCAGCATTTTATTTCAAATCACTTAAATTAGTAATATATTTCTAAAAGAAACAAATCAGTCATTGAAAAAAATTTGATAAGTTTTCATTTTGTCGAGATATTTTTTACAATAATAAAATTGTAAAATTTTTTTAATTTTTAATCATAATTTATTTAGAGGAAAATAAAATATCACCAGTTTAAAATTTTTTAAAATAAATCCAATATTTCATTATTAAAAAAAGATCGGAATATAATTTCAAATTTAAAAACTTAATGAAAAATTTTGAACAAATATTATTTACATAACATGATTTTGAGAGGGATGATATTTTACATGCTTAAATGAATCTCCTAATATTGACTTTAAATCAAAGAAAGAGTCATAGCAAATTTCATTAAGACTATTGAGACCATAGAATACTTTAGCTTGGATATTTTCAATTCTATTCTTCGAAATATTTAAATAGCGCAAATTAGTTAGAAAGCCAAACGTCTTCTCTTCTAAAGATTCTACTTTATTTGAATTTAAATAAAGTATTTCCAGATTTGGCATTTCTAAAAACCATGTAGGTTCTATTAAATTTAAATTATTTTTAGATAAATCAAGCAGCTTGATTTTTAGCAGATTACTAAAACATTCTTTATGTATTGATGATATATCACAGCCACACAAAATAAGTTGTTCAAGATTGGAAAGAGAAGAGAAAAGACTGGGTCCGAGAATAGAAAATTGGTTAAAAGATAAATTCAGTACTTTCAGGCTTGGAATATCTGAAAAAATACTTTGATCTAAATATTCCATTCCGCAATTAGTAAGAGATAGTTCAATAAGATTTTTCATTTTGGAAAAAGTTTGACTTGAAATATGTTTAATTTGAAAAAACTGAAAATCTATGCTGAGACGATCATAAATATTTGATAATTTAGACTCGTGAACTTGTCCATTTCTCCAAATACTAATTGAATTAGATTCTTGACTAGATTCAAATTCATCTATTAAAGGATCTATTTCTCGAATTAAAAGATACGCATGTAAAATACTCTTTTTAATTAAGATTATTACTTGGCTAATCAAAAAGTATATTTTAGTTAATTTACTTCATTCAAATGATCAATGGTAAAATAACCTTCGTCACGAGTTTGGTCAAAAAATAATAAAAGTTGACTCAAGACTTGGTCAGGTAGATAATAGTCAAATTTTATGAGCTTTCCAATACATTTTCCTATGTCTGATTCATATACCGGTTTGAGGAAAACAAGATATTCTTTTTGGAAAACAACAGATTCCAACGGATCCTTACCATTCCATGTACAAATTAAAGTCTCGAGATTTGTTAAAATGCTTTCTCTTGTTTGTTTGATAATTTCTAAATAATATTTTCGATTGTAATTTATTTTCGATATTAATTCTACATCCGAATTTGTAGTTAAACATTTTTCAGCAATTATATCTATTTTATTTTCCAGTTGATTAAAATATTGAATAATTAAGTTAGTAGCTTTTGCTGTGATGTCAGAATTCATTTTTTAATTTTGAATAAAAATATAATTAATTTTAAAAATTTCATTTTCTATAAAATTAGTTGATTTAAGCTAATTTGTCAAAATTAAATAGCTAAAAACGCAATTTTTTTCATGATTTATCAAATTTATTTTTTTTTTTTTAAAGTGTTTCTAATTTAAGAATTCCCGAAATTTTGAATATCAAAATTTTTTTTTCTTTATTACAAAGCAATTTGAAAAAAACGCGTCAAATAAATACATGGTTCCGAGAAAATAAATATTTGATTAAAATTTTTATTTAAATAACAATATGTAAAAATTTCGGAAAACGTAAAAAAAATTTTTTTAGAAACTGTCTGAGTTTACCTTTAAAATTAAATCAAGAATTTATACTTTATCACATAAACATCTTGATGGTTTTTAATTAACTAGTTACTTTTTAAGCCACTAAGCTTGAATTTTATAAAAATAGCAAAAGAAAAACTGTTTTATAATAGTTTTACAAAATTTTTAAATTTAAACGAAAATTATCAAAACTGAGTTTCTTATAAACTATATTTTTAAATATCTTAAAAATTTTAATTAATTATTTTTTTTAGTTTAAATTTTAAATAAGAGCTGTTTTTGTTTAATCTAATAATATTATTAATTTTCAATATAATTGAATATATTTTCTATTAAAATATTGTTTAACAAGTGAGCTTTCAAAAATGTATATTTACTACTTAGATTTAGTTGTTTTTCATAGAAAAGAATAAAAAAAAATGACCTCATTGTTCTTTATGAAAATATTTATAAGTGAAACATTACCAACTTGTTAATACAGATGAAATATTTCATTGTTTTTAAATAAATTTTAATTTTATATATTTTATTTACCCAAAAAAATGATCAACTTTTTAACAAACATGCCTAATATGGATAAAATTTTTAGTATAACTGTTTACAGTCAAATTTATTAAAGAATACATCATGATTAAATTATTACTCAACATTATTATGTTAAAGTGTTATTTATTTAATTTGGTATTTATAGTTGAATTTTTATAATCCCAATTTGAAAATTATTTAATGAATGCTAGTTCACTAAAAGCTAATTCTAAAAATTAAAGCATTTGTTTTTTTGTTTTTACTTAAAAAACCGTATTGTTTAAAAAGACATAATTTTGTTCAGAATTATCAAAATTATCAGTCTTTAAAAGGTAATAATTATTTTCAAAATTTTATCTTAAAAACATTATTTAAATATATCATAGCAAGAAAGCAAAAATTTAGAATAAAAAATTTTTGGAAAATTTTCTCACTGTCGCAAATGTTAAAATTCTTTGGCATAATTTTAAAAAATTACCTTAATTTAAATTACAGAAAAAAAATCAATTTTTTTTAATTCGAAAACTGGGTGAAATTAGATGGTAAAATGAGCGTGAAAAATTTAAGTATCACGGACTTATCTGAATCTACAAAAGAGAATAAAAACAAGTAAATGATGGTCATCACAAGCAAATGTTAGACATGTCTTAAAACTTTTATTCTAGATCAAAATTTAGTTGCTGGAATAAGGAGAAGAAGTCAAAGCCAGAAGTTGTATCTTTTTTTACACTGGTAAATCAAATTTCATTTTTTTAATTAAATATTATAGTATCTTTTAGTTCAGATATGCTACTAAAATAGATGTCTTGTTTATGTTGATTGGTACTGTTGGAGCTTTGGCAAACGGAGCAACAATGCCTTTGATGATGTTGGTATTCACAAATATTATTGATGGTTTTACTAATTATGGAAAATTGTGTGATATCCCAGCAAATATTACAACTCCTGCTATTGACTTGAGTACTTTAACTAATTCTTTAAAGGATCAAATAATATATTTAATTAGTGAGATAAAAATATTGATATTTTTAATAGAGAAAATATAATTAAAATTAGTATTGGGTATTGCAACAATGATACTGAGTTACTTTCAAGTGGCATTTTGGTTAATGCCATCTCAAAAACAGGCTAGAGCCATTCGTAAGGCTTTGTTTTCATCGATTTTGAAACAAGATATTGGATGGTTTGATGTTTACAAAAGTGGTGAGCTAACAAATCGATTAACAGAGTAAATATCGTTTTCATTGTAAAGAAAATTATTTATATCATTTAAAAATAGCGATGTTGACAAGATAAAGGACGCTTTCGGTGACAAATTTGGCAATGCAATTCAAAATTTGGCAACTTTTATAGGAGGCATAGTGATTGGCTTTGTTAAAGGTTGGAAGCTGACTGACTGTGATGTCATATTTATGTAAAAAAGTTTATTGGATGGACATGGTATAAATTTTTAAAAAATTTTTCCGACCCAACAATACTGGCCCATTTACCAATGACCAAAGCTGTTATTAAAGCAATGGACACGGTAGAAAGCTTTGCCATGCAAAATAAACTAGCCAAAATAGAAAAATTTATGCTAGCTGGTGAATCAAAAAGAGGCTGGATTACTTGGCTATCAGCTGCAGTTGATACCAAAAGAGTTTTTTCGGCTGTACCAGTTGTTTTAGACTTTTTGGATATTAATAAAGTAAAAATTTGAACAACAAAATTTTATTATATTTAAAAAAAAATTTAAAATTTAATAAAAAAAAAAAAAAAATTATTTTATTTTTTTATTTATTTAGAATCTTCATGGTCATTTTAAATGTCTTGGTGGTTGGACATTTGCTTTTTATCCCTATTATGTACTTAATATAACAACATATGCAGATACACGTGAACTATTTGAATTTCAAAAAATAGTTGATCCAATAAATTATTTAGATAGATACAAGAATACAAATATTTTAGTTATGACAACAAGTGGTGATGAATTTTTTCTACCTGAAGACACTCATTCCTATTGGTCAAATTTAATCGAAGCAACAAGTCAAAAAGTTGTTTTAAGACGTTTACCAAATGCTGAACATTTAATGATAGCACATGCAATAAGTGAATTTCAGAGTTTTAGTGCTTTTTTTCTTAGTACTGTAGAAAAAAAAAATTTACCAAAATTAAGATGGACAATGCCAAATAATGCAACTCATGGTATAATTAGAGCCACTGTTGATGTTACACTAAATGGTCCAAGACCTTTTAGTTTTCAAGCATTTTATGCCAAAACAATGGACAATAAACGAAGAGATTTTCGTTTGGTATCAGCAGATCCCAAAGACACATCTAAACCAGTCCCGCATCCAGTTGTATGGTTTTCGACCCAAAAAGAAATTAAAGTAAATGAACAACCAAATAGAATTGTTTATGAAATAACGTTTGCCAAATCAATTAATCATTGGTTAGGCTTTTTTATGGAATTTAGTTTTAAAGGTGTAGAAAATAGTGTTAATATTTTAACCACTGAAACAAATGTAATTCCTGAATATTTTCCTTTTGAAGATTGTTTTGGCGATACATGTTTGGGAAAGTTAGTTTAGTCAAGTAGAAATTATCTAAAATTTGAAAATTAAAAAAAAAAAAATAAAAAAACTTGTATATATTTATCTTTTTTAATTACAAAAAAATAAAAAATCATTTAAAACTTTAATTTTTTTTTTAAAAAATTTTTTTTTAAAAGAATTTTTTACTTAGAAAAAAAAAAAACATGGATAGACAAATGAACCAAATGCGCCAACATCGTCTTCAATTACAATCACAAAAATTGTTTCTCAACCATCTCAGCTCAACTCTTCTATTACAATTACTAAAATTGTTTCAGATCCTGCCCCTAAAAAAAGATGCCGATCAGCAAAAGACAATAAACAGTGTTATTTATTTTACTGTATGTGAATT